>VZRN01003784.1:361653-406911 GCA_013397935.1 Dasyornis broadbenti | reverse complement strand
GGGGCCCGCGCCGCCATCTCCTCCGCCTGCCGCCGCCGCCGCTACTGCTGCTGCTGCTGCTGGTGCTGCTGCTGCCCGCCGGTGTTCAGGGCCAGCCCGGCCCCGGGCCACACGCGCCGGACTGGCCCCCCGGCGGCCCCGGGCCCAGCCTCAGCATCTACCTGAGCGAGGAGGAGGTGCGGCAGCTGATCGGTGAGTGCGGCCGGGGGCGACCCGGGGCCCGGGCGCGGTGCGGGGCTGAAGTGGTGGTGCTGGCGGGGAGAATCCGGCCGCTCAGGAGGGGAGTTCAGTGGGCCAGGGTGGAAGTTTGGGGGGTTGGAAAAGGATGCGAGGCTGTGGGACTGGGCTGGAGATGGTGGGGGTGAGCAGGACCAGAGGTGGCTGTGGGGTTCCAGGGGGCAGTGGGGGTGACTGTGGGAGTGTTGGGAGGGAAGCAGATCTGGGGATGCAGGCGAGGATGGAGGGGGCTGTGAGTGGGAATGAAGGTCCTCCAGTTGACGAGAGGATGGGGGGCTGTGCGACTGGGGTGGTAATGGATGAATGCAGAGATCTGTGTGGGTTCTGTGTGGCTGGCTGTGAGCGGGGATGAAGGACTTGGGGCTCAGGAGGCTGGGGGCTGAGGCACTGGGCTGGGGCTGGTGGGTGTCAGCAGGACCAGGGCATGGCTGTGGAACTCCTGCAAGGGACGCAGATTTGGGGGTGCAGGGGATGATGGAAAGGGTCGTGAGCAGGGATGAAGGACCTGGGGCTCAGGAGGGGATGGAGGGCTATGGGATGGAGATGCGTGATTCCAGGGATTTGTGGCTTTTGTACGACTGGGGTCCTGGTGAAAGTGGAGAAGTCAGAGGATTCAGGAAGGAGTCTCTGTGCTGCTTTGTGTACGTGTGGTTGGGGGAAGAAGAGGGCACAGGGCTTCACCCTGATGGTGAGGGGTTCCTCAAGCTGGAGCGACCGAGGATGGTGTCTCGGGGGAGCAGGGTAAGCCCTGGAAGAGGTGAGCTCAGGCTCGTGATTTAATTAGCCAGGCAAGCGACATGCAGAGGGCAGAGAGGAGACTTGGCAATAATTGGGTGCGTGTGTGAAAGGAATCTTAATTTCTAGGCAGGCTGACAATTGCTGCGCAAGGACTTGGAGGCAGTTCCTGAAGTCCCCCATCTGGCCTGCTGTGGAAGGCTTTCACAGGAGTTCTGTGCTTGGAGAGTCTGACTTAAACAAAGATTTGTTTTCTGTAGGCTTTGGCTTGCATAGGCTCTTGTTTAGAGTTGGTGGCTGGAGTCTCAAAACAAATCTGTTGGTGTCCCCGGTGATTTGTTTTTCCCAAGTGCCCTGTATCTCTGCAAGCCGGAAAACTGGCAGTGCAAGACTTTATTTGCGTCAAATGGACAAAATAAAAATATCTCCAGTTAATTTGCACTCTGTGAGCACACAGCTGACCCAGGTCAGGGGATCTGGGGACTGAAGAACACTGTAAACATTTTTCTCTCGTGGTTTGCCCTGGTGATCAGTGTCCTGCTGTTGTCATTTGTACATGGCACGTGCTTGCTGCCAGATGCTCCAGTACAAATAGAGAGTGAAAATGTCGGGCTTGCTGGTGAGCTGGGATTCTGAACGAGTAGTTAATCTCAGAAGTACTGAATGGTAAGGTTTGAGCTCTTCCATGTCTCATGCCTGACATATCTGTTGGTTGGATTTGTTCAGGCTTCCGTGGCCCACTGGCACCATTATTCATCGTGAAGTAGCAACGGAGGAGGCAAGATGTGCTGTTACTATATTTTAAGTTGAATTTCTTTCTCTAGCCTCCCTTATGGGTGTCTATTGCTGCATGGCTGAAGGCACTTACCACTCAGCTGTCTGTAGCTGGTTTATATCACTTTAAGTATCTGACATGAGTGATCTGTTCTGCTTCTGTGACCCCAGAGACCTGGATAAATTGGAGTCTAATGTGGAGGTAAACTGGCACTTCTTTCAGTTAGTGGGGTTCAGATCACTGGAAATCTGTTGTAAAGTAAACTTCAAGGATCTGAACTGTGTTGTTGGCATGAGCAGATTTAATTTGAGGGGTATCCTTTACACGTACTCGCTGTTTTAGGTGTAGTCTAAGGAGGCATTTAGACACAGGCTAATTTACCAGTAACTTCGTGTATTCCTCTGGCAGAAGAAAATCCAGAGGGACAGACAGTTTTGTTCCAGGCCTCCACAAGACTGAAAACAAACCCAGCTCTTTCATATGTTCCATTTTGTAGGTATCTGATTGGGGTTTACGTATAATCAAGTTCATGGTTTATGGCCTCGTACTGATGTGTGAACTTGCAGAGCACAGGGAGGGGATTCAGCTTCTGAAACTTCCCTGAGAAAAGCCGTGGTTCAGCGGATGCTGGGATAGCCAGTCACGGGGAATAGGAAAATGAAGGCTGCTTGTGAAGCGAAGTGTTAAGTTCAGTGAAGCTGCTAATAGAAACTGGATTCTTTCACCTTTTGTCTCTAAACAAACTCTTGTCTCTGCTGTCTTGCTGTGGCTGAACAGAAACTCTCAGACTTTCTGAAGTGCTTGTAAACCCAAATGTTACATGGAGTTCCTACAGCCTGTGGTGTTTTCATGCCTCTAAATATCATTCCTGTACAACTTGAGGTGACGAATTTGCTTAGGAATAAATGTAAGCACACATGTGGCTGTTGAATCAGTCACAGACAGCGATGCAGAGCTGGAGCATCCCCAGGCTCTGGTGGAAGCTCTGTGGGGCCGTATCCCCCCGCGGTCTCTCCATCAGCCAGGCTGACACGGTTCAGTGGAGCATCTGGTGCTGCGGCTCTCCCCAGACCCAGGGTTTGGTGTCTCACAGAACCGTGGGCTGTGTTTTAATCAGGTTGTGGCTCTTGTAAGTGAAATAGGAATTTGCTGCAGATTATTTGTGGCTGCTGTTCTTTGTGGTGTGGAGGAAGGACAGATACCGTGATTTATAGCGAAAACTGCCCGCTCCTTTCCTGTATGCTCACATCAGATTTCCACCATTGGGCTGTGGGATTCTGACCATGTGTCTGCCTTAGGAGGAATTGTTTTGAAGTCTTCAGGACTTTATGTAGAAGAAAACTGGAGGGAACTGGCTCGTCTTGTTGTGTGAGGTGGATCTGTATGTCGAAATGCTGCAGAGCTCTCAGGGTCTGAAAGCAGGACTTGCTATATGGCAGGCAGATGGTGTCTCTGTCAGAAATATCTCTTGCCATTCCCATGGAAAATATTCCCAGCCATCCATCCACACTACAAGCAGTTGGGAAAAATAATCTGTGGTTTTCACATAGTTGAATGTGTCAGATTCCACTTGCACCAGGCAGGATTTGGTGATAGAAAGGATGGAGGTAGAAAGAAGGGAACTCGGCTGAGACGACTCCAGCAATGGTAGCAGGAGCCAGAGATGTCAGGGTGAGAGCAGTGATGAGGCACAGGGTGAGGGAGAGTTGATGAGGAGGAAGGGAAGTGCTGCTTTTTGGGGAGAGACATCCAGAGCACCACAACCATTTTAGGGGTGTCTGTGAACTCTCTCGGCACCATCATCTGTAGCTTTTCAGAGCTGGGTCATATGGAGAATCTTTTTTTGTGCCTGTGCTTAGACCTGAAGAAAGCTTTGTTAGTTTTATGCAGTGGCTGTACAGGTGTGATAACACCATGTGATTCTATCCCTTTTTCCAGTGACCGCCCTGTGATGTTGAACACAGAGGTGGTGTGAAGTTAGTGATGGGTTTTCAGTAGGAGGTCTCTGCTTGATTTAGTGACTTTCATTCCAGTTTTCTCGTGAAATCAAAAGGTGGTGTTTGCCCCATGTTGAAATGCTCCGACAGGATCCTGGGATGTGAAGGCCGGTATATCCCTGCTTTGCAGGCAGTGAGCTAAGGTTTAGAGAATAAGGTAGAAAATATTCATTATTATTAGATAGCTCGTTTTACTTAAGGACTGGGTCTAGTCTGTTTGGATACACAGTGTTACTTGTGCATTCCTGGTGTATCTCCTAGACCTTGACTGTGAGTTCCCAGCAGTTCTGAGCTCAGCCTCACAGGAGACCTCAGGTTCTGCCCTCACATTCTGAGGACCAGAATCAATAGCTGCCTGTGAAAACTTGGCTTGAGCAGTTCGTTCTCTTGGCATTGCAGACTGTTCTTTTGCACCATTCATGGCGGCAACAAGGTGCTTAAGCAGTGAAGACAATCCTTTCTGTCCCTGCAGGGGTTTTTTTGGAGACTACATGCCTTTTAGCTGTGAGATTGGTCTTGTGCATAGCC
Source organism: Dasyornis broadbenti (assembly GCA_013397935.1). NCBI lineage: Eukaryota > Metazoa > Chordata > Aves > Passeriformes > Dasyornithidae > Dasyornis > Dasyornis broadbenti. The sequence continues at coordinate 402,639 of VZRN01003784.1, read as the reverse complement.
CTCCTGTCACATGGCTCTGGGTCTTTTTAGAGATCTGCTCTGAATGTTAACTGAGACTTCAGTCCCATGGGGGCAAAAATAACACCACATTATCATGTAACTAAGGGGTCTCATAATGCACATGTACAGGGGGCTAAATTAGAATTGCAGGGGAATTTTAAAGTCAGAAGCCCTACAGTGTTTGCATTGCATTTCCAAATTTAATGTTCTCTGGCCTAGTTTCTTCTGAGTAATCACTGAATGTTGTCTGTTGTTAGTTTTGTATTTGCACTCGCTCAATTACAGAGTTAAATTAATTTCACTTATGTGACTTGTACTTATGTGTTCTAGAATTTCATTGGAAGCCAGTGTGCAGTTTACAAAAATGACCTGTCTGGCTGGAAGATGCAACACTGATGCAAAATCTATTACAGCAGAGGGTTGTTTGTTTGTTTTTTAAATTGTGCTGCTGACTCACAGGGTGGTTGAGGTTGGCAGGGACCTCCGGAGGTCATCTGGTCCCACCCCCTGCTCAAGCTGGGCTATCCAGAAGCTTTTGAACATCTCAGAGGATGGAGACTTCACTGCCTCTGTGGGCAGCCTGTGCCAGTGCTCAGTCACCCTCACTGTGTGAGATTTTCCTTATGTTCAAGCAGACCCGCCTATGTTTCAGTTTGTGCCCGTTTCCCTGGATCTTCTCACTGGGCACCTCTTTGCACACATCTTTGAAGATTTATATATATTGATAAGATCCCCCTGAGCCAGCTCCTCTCCAGGCTGAACAGCTCCAGCTTTCTTAGTGTCTTCTCACAGTAGAGGTGTTCCAATCCCTTTAATCCTCATTGTGGCTCTTCACTGAATCCTCTCCCGTAGCTCCATGGCTCTTGTATTGGGGAGCCCGGTGCTCCAGGTGTGGCTTCACCAGGGCTGAGCAGAGTCCTGGGAAATTACAGGCCAAGTGCAATTTTGTATATTGGAAATGGAGTCTAAACATCATTTTATTGCAGCAGATGATCTTAATTGTCTTTATTTCATACTGTGAAACAGCTTTGTTGATGTCACTGTTTTGGGGAGTTGGCCACAGGAGTGCACATCAAAAGTGCTTTATGGTACTTGCACTGAGTCTGTAGTGACTGGAAAGCCTCTTGTTCCTTTGTTGCCTGGTTGTTATGAAAGGGAGCTGAAAAGCGTGTATTCTTTGTGATTCTTTCTTGAAAAGCTTCAGGGCCTTGTTAAAATCCCACTCAGCCTGTCTTGAACAGCATCACAGCCTGGAGCACCACCAGCACGCCAGTGCTGTGCTCTGATGGAGGGCTGCTAGTGGCACCCGAAATAATTTTCCATGGGAGTTGGGGAGCTCACAGGTACTGGGAAAAATGCAAGAAAGTTGAAGGAGGCTGCAGGAGATGTTTGAATACCCCAAGCTCTGGAAGCAAAAGTATCTGTGGTACATGACCTACAGTTCAAGGCCAGGTTCTGTTGTATGCTTGTTCTCAAATCTTCATTTCATAGCTTTGAAGTGCCTGGCTCTGAAGAACAGAAGCTTTTTGCATGCTGTATTTTTGCTGTGCTGCACATGTCTGTCTTTGCAGGAGTTCAGACCCGCTTCATGGCACCAGTAGAAAGGGAAGATTTTCACAGGTGCACAGCTGGATGGAAAGTGTACTTCTAATCCTGACAGACACCATGCACTGAAACAAAACTGAACTGGTGAAAATATTCTGATATATCCAGTGAAGAGCAAGTGCTGCTTTTAGAATAATGATTCTATTACTTCTCTCTGCAAAGCCCTTTAGCCTGCTGACAGTCTGTGATGGGTGCACAGTAGCTGGTGGATTTGGGGTTGCAGGTGGGTGTTACCCAGCCTGCTCTGGAGCACTGGGGCTGGGGACAGGCAGATGTCCGGGGCTGTGTGCAGCAGCAGCAGATTGTGACAAGTTCCCTGTGTCGTGGCGTCGAGCAGCCTGTGTTCAGTCTGGATCCTCCCCTTGTGCCTGGGTGTCTGTTGATCTGATTGACCAGGTATCACTGTTCACATCCATGCTGAGGCTTCTGAGAACAGGCTGCAGTTGGGGTTCCTCTGTCCCTTTCCATTCTGTTACCTCCCCTTTATCTTGCAAAGTTCAAATAACCAGTGGACAGCCATTTCTTTGGAGATGTACAAAATCATGTAATCCACTGCAGTATTGGTAATGCTTGCAAACCTGCAGAAGAATAAGCTTCTGGAAGTTTGAACTAGCCCGTGGAAAGGGCTACAGGAGGCAGCCTTTGGCCTGGATTAGGATTGCTTTGAAACCATATTCTGTGTGGTGCCACCAAGGGGGAAGTCTGTGAAATAAACTTCAATCCTTGTGTGCTTTGATCTGCACAGCATTGCTGAGGTGGGTGGTTGGTTTCTGAATCCTGCTTTAGCAGTCAGCTGATGTGTTGGGATTTAAACTGCTGGGGGCTCTGTCTGCATCCTGCCTGGAGAAGGCACTTTCCTTCCTCAAATTGGTGTTCAGGCGGGACTGCACGGGCAGACTGCGACTGGGCTGCCTCGTGAGGCTCTGTGTGTGCTCAGCCCTGGGAGGAAACAGCCATTTCAGCTCCCCAGAGGCCAAGGTCTGTCCAGTGATAAATGTTTGTGGCTCTTGTAACTTTTGTGTGTCAGGGACTTGGAAGAAACCTAACCTCTGAGACTGAAGGCTGGCCTGATACTGTGGGGGGAAAAATTGCCAAAGCTGCATTCCTCACTGCTGTGACTTTACACCTGCCTTCTGTTTGGCAGCATCCTATTTATCACTGTTGATGGTGCGGCCTCTTGGAATACATGCTGTCTTTCTCCCTCCAGTGCACAGACAGAATGGGAAGGAGAGAGGAAATGGAGGCAGAGCTCCCTGCATGCATGAGAAAAGCCAGCAAGAAGGGCTCAGGATACTGGGAGGAAGGCAGGGACTGAAAGTGCTCCTAAACACCACCTGTGCAGAGGGAAATGCAAGAGATAGAGATCGTGTTCACAGGCATGAAAAATGCCAGGGGGGTGTTTTCCTGAGAGTGGGAGCTGTGGATGCAGCCGTACTGTACACTCTGGGTACTTTAAAGGATGAAGCCTTGTGTTTTTCTCCTCCTGCTATTCAGAGTTGTGTTTGGATCCTGGAAAAGCTGAATTAATGAGACAAATTCCAAATGTGTTGATTCACGGTTGTGCTGAGCTCTAGTGAAATGGCTTGATGAGTAATTGCTACCTGAAACTATCCAGACTGGAATATCACAGAGGCTCCTACTTCCCTTGCGGTGGATGGGTGTTTAGTCAGAGTTACTCCTCTGTCCTTCCATGTGCAGGATTGAATCGAGGTCTCAGCCATGAGAGCAGGGGGTGCACACAGGCTGAAGTGCATTTAACGAGTTGTGCCTGATGAATTGAGTTCTTTCCCCTTTTTCCCCCGGAATGGCAGCAGCACCAGCAGCTCCCATGTCGGGATGAATGCTAACACTCTCTGCAAACGCCTTGTGGTGGCACAAAGGGCGCGATGGCAGAGGCTTCAAACACATTATTCCTCTTCCATCGCTGCCTTTGTCCTTCTTTCAAGCGGATAACTCACATATTTGCACTGACTGCTCCAGAGAGCTGGGAGCAGAAGCAACAGCATGAAACTAATGCGATGCTTTAGAATTGCCCTGCCACTTACTGGGTGTTGAATAGCTGTAATTAAATTAACCAGTATATTGATTTCAGCACACTGCTTGGGAAAGAGCAGAGTGGGAACACAGGCATGGGAGTGCGGCTTGGGAGGCTTGGAAAGCTGGAGCAGGCTGCTAAACTAATGGTGGTTTCCTCTCCAATCTGTTTGGGCCTCTTATGAAGTTAGTTGAGGGCATTGCAGAGTAATTCCTAATGAAAGAAAAAATACTAAGCCCTGTGGCTGTAGAGATGGCCACAGGAGCAAACAGACTTGGCTTAGCTTGTTTAGAGCTTGGGTTTGTGTTAAACAATCCATGTCACTCTGACGGAAGTGTTCAAAGCATCTCAAAAGATGTGGAGGGTCCATTATCCCTTCAGCAATCCTGTTGGGCGCAGAACCAGAAGTATGAGTTTTGGGGCTGAGAGGTCTGAAGCACTGAGGGAGGGGGTGTATCTATTTTTCCTGATTAATATTCAATTTATTTGTACTCTGTTGGGTACTCGCTACCGGAGTAGCCATGGCAGTGGCAGGGACTCTGTTCTGGAAGTGACTCAGGGTCTTGTCTCTAGGGACACCTAAATCAACGTGTGGGTGCTTTACTATAACAAAATGAAATAAAAATAAAATGGCCCAAATTCTGTGGGCAGATGACTCCGAGGCACCACAACCACACGTTATTCACGAGCCCAGATAACACCTGGCACACCTCTGTGAGGTGATGGTGTTTTAGCTGGGAAGATGACGACAGCAGCTCCCTGCCAAAACTTTGGGACACAACTGAGTATTTGATCAGAGGTCGTTTTATTGTACTTCAGCAGGTGCCGTCCCCTAGGGGAGCTTCTTCCTGTGGAAGGGAAAAAGTCCTCTCTGACTTTCCAAAAGGCCTTTCAGTGGAAAAAAATCCCATTTGCTTGGGGTGTTGAACTTGCAAATTGTATTTAACAGCATCAGTGAGGTGAATTGGGGGTGAACTGCCTGTGAAGATTCACAAGGACTTAATGAGAGCTCTCAGCTAAGAGTTTTTCTCCTGTTTGCTGGATGTTGGGAAGCTTCCTGCTAAGATTTCCTGCTGGGGAGTCTTGGTCAGTTTTCAAGGGTGCATGAATTGCCTTGAAGTTATGTTGAGTATTTCCTCAAATTGAATGCCTTGCACGTTGTCTTCCCCCTCCAGCTCGTGAGGAGCTAACTCTGCACAGGTAACAACAAATAACCACAGCCCATGTTCCCTCTGCTGCTGCTCCTTGGCCTCGGGTGAGCCTGCAGAGCTGTGAGAATTGCTGGTTTTGTGCTGCTGCTTTGTCTTTCAGCTTGACACTGAACACCGTCCTTTGACAGTCCCTGGTGCCTGTGTTACAAGACTGAAAAGCTGCTGCTTCGTCATCTCCATGTTGCTGGAGGTTTAACTTGGTTTTGCCCTATTTTATTCTTCATCAGTCATCTTTTCCACAGACTCCCAACCTGTAAGGTGTTCAGAAACAAGTATTTCAGCCCAAAATCGTGACCAACAGCTCTTAACTGGCAGACCTGTGGCTTTGTGGAAAGCTTAAATAAAAATGCAAGTGAAAGGTCGTGGTCTGTGACCTCTTTTATTAAAGCAAAGTTCACTTTGTTGTTGCATGTACTGGATATGTACGAATAGGATGTAAGAAGTTTTTCCTATGTCTGTATTTTCAGATGCTTAGTATTGCATTCCCAATAGTTTGCTATTTTCTAAACTAAATTGATCCATGTGGATCAGTTTGCATTTGTTTTCCGCGTATCTTTGAACTCCCAGCTGTAGTTTCCGCCCTGGGCAAGCTGATTGTTGAATTAATTAAGTACACTCAAACTAATAAGGCTTGCTCTGGGAATGTGTTCTTCCTACCCTGTAAAAAAAAGAAGTTTCAGTAGTCAAGAGCTGATTTTTATTTCTTCAGTCACATTTCACTGGGTTTGGGCTGTATTTTCCAGCAGAGATTTGCAGAACCTGCTGCAAAAAGAGTAACGTTTGGCATTTAAAGTCAGTGTTTCAGACTTAGGGTGCACTTTAAATGAAAGGAAAACAGAAGTTAAAAGAAGCTGTCTTTCTTCAGGAAGGAAAATTGTCCAGTGGTGGGAGAATCCCATGTGTTTATGGAGTGGGATGAGCAGATTTGGGAGGGGGCTGGTGTTGGAGGCGTTGTTGAAGCTTGAGGTTCATACTCCTTCACATGGGTGTTCATCCTGGAGTGGAATCTTCTGGTGTGGCCAGGGAACTAACCCAGATGAGCTGCTCAGGAGCCGAGGCCTCATTCTCTGGAGTACATAATGGAACAAATAAAATATTCATATAAAGATCATAACTCAGTGGACTGGGTAAATCTTCCCTGTTAATTGGTTTCAGTAGCTGTGAGTCAGGATCAGGAGTGGCTTTGCTCTGGGAGGGCTGTGGTGGTTTGATGTCACACTGCAGAGATTTCTCAGCTGCTGATGAAGAAATTTTTAAATTACAGACTGGAGCATTAAGAAAACAAACCCTAATTTCAGTAATTTCTCTGCTGGAGAGCCACCGGGACTGATGATTATGTCAGCTATTGTTACCAGCCTGCTCCTAATGAAATGCTGTTTTTTGCAGTACGCAGCCCATGTCTGATAGCAAACTCTTGCATTGCAAGCTCATTTTTGATCTCCCCATTTAAGACAAAATCTGCCAGAATTATGTTATGGAAATTAGAAATGACTTAGTAATGAAGTGTAACCCCAGGTAACAGACTCCTGAACACTGCTGTCTGTCGTCTTTAAGAAGAACATGTTCGTACTGGTGCACATTGCAGGATAGATTTGCTTCATAAAAATAAAATCCGATTTTCCCATGGTGGCAGAGGCAAGTTTCTTTTGTATATTGTGCTTAAAATGGAAAAAAAAAAAAAAAAAAAGAAACTTGGAGCTAGACTGCATTCGCACAAGGACATTTGAAAAGAAGTGTTTTGTTATGCTGCTAGACTGACATGATTCAATTTTGTCATGAACACAAGGGCTGCTCAGCATCTTTGGCATCTGGGAATGGAAGTTGGCCTCTCCCCTTCCTTTCTGAGCTTCTTCAGATGTTTTGTTATGTTAAACAGTGTAAAGAATGACAGACTTTCTCTGTGCTGCTGCTTACATTTACCTTTTTGTTTGCCTTCAACTTGAATTTATTCTTTCAAGTCTGTGCCCAAGGTACAAAGACGGGGAAGTTAATAATGAGATATAGAGGTTGCCTGGGTAAAAGGGAGGTGGTTTTGCCTCAAAATCCAGGCAGAGCATTGCTCTGAACTGATTTCATGTGGATTGGTGTGGGTTAGTCAAGTCCAAGTTAGGAGAAACCAGATCCTTCCGTGCTGTGCGTTGTCTGCATGTGGGCTTGTTTAGGGAGCTTTGCCAAAGCGAAGCTGCAGCCCAGCTTTTCAGACTGGTCAGCATCGATCACCAATATTCTGCTTAAACCAACAGAAGCCTTTTGGGAAAGCTGCTTTTCCTCCTCTGCGTTTTGTGGTATTTCTTTGTAAGGTTCTCCACCCTTTTCTTTATGTTTTGCCACTTTGCCTACAAAATGATTGAGGAGCTGCCTGTTTCCTGTAGCTGTTGGTATTACATCTGTCTTTTCCTCCCAGAGCCACCTGTTTGCTCTTTTTATTATTCCGTATAGGACACAAAACATTACATCCAGCTTGGATTTGCCCTACTTAGTGCAAAGAAAGATTTCAGCACCTTCAGAGGAACCCGACACCTTGAAGAATGACATTTTCCCTCCCCTCACCCACCAGTCAGGAGGTTTAGTAGTTTACTGAGCATTCTTGAAATCTGAAACAACTGAGAAACTAGAACACTGTTTCTCTTTTCCTCTGCAACCTGCTGCCTCGGCTGGTGCATCTTATGCTGCTGCTGAGTTTGAAAGAGATTTACACTGAAAAAAGTGAAAAGTTGAGGTTGCTGCTTTAGGCTGCCCATCGACAGTGACCTGCTTCACTTGATGGCATTTTTCTAAGCTACCCATGCCCCAAGCATGCTTTGGAAAATCCTTATAGTATCCGAATGAAGTCACAGGACTGTTTTAGTATAAGCTCCATCTGAGTGCTCCTGCAGTCTCACCCTCCGTGTGGGGTGCTCCTGGGCATCCTCACTAATCCAGGGAGTTAAACTCACTGAGGAGTGTTCCCCACTTGTTTTCTCTCCCTGCATAGTGCCGGTTGGACTCCTTGCACTTGACTTGCTGAAGGCTTAAATAAGGAATGTTACCAGGCAGGTGTCCGTGTGCAAGTGAGAAGTAAAAAGGGGAAATGCAGAATTAAAGCAATTCTGAGTAAGACCTCAGCTGTCACGGTGAGACTCAGATTCTGCGCCCCATCACTGAACCACGGCCCTGGCTCTCACTGCTGTTCCCTGCAGTGCCCTGTGTGATTCCTGACCTGCCTGTACCTTCCCAGGGCTTTCCCTCCCGGCTGAGGTGTGGTGCAGCTCCCGGCACCTCTGGGATCAGCACTGGGCTCCCCTGTGGCAGCAGAACACACCTGCCTGCCTGGCTGCCTGCCCGCAGCACAGGCTGGGGCTTTTTCTCTCTGGCAGGTTCAGCTGCAAGTTTTTGTGTGTTTTGCTGGCCTGATGGAGATAAATTATACAGACAGAGTGCTTGGGGAATTCAGAGTTGGAGAGGCAATGAAGGAATGAAAAATTAGGAAAGGAAGGATGGTCTGGAAGCAGATCTGTCCTGTGGTGGATTGGGAGGGGGGAGATGGGAGCTTGCTTGTCTGGGGAGGACCTTGGTTCTTAGCTGTGCATGGGAAATAGAATTTTGTCTGTAGTTCACTGGTGGGAAAAGATCTGCTAGAGAGGAAATGTTTTAATTGTTGATAAGCTTTAAAGGGAAAATTGCTGTACAGTGTTGAAACACTGACATTTCCCAAGTGTGTATCTGTCCGTTTCCAGGCTTGGAGAAGGCATTTACCCAGATTCCTAGAAGAAAAATCTAGTAAAAAGCAACTGAAAGATACTTGTGAGGTTAATCACAGAATCATGGAAAGGTTTGGGTTGGAATGGACCTTAAATCCCATCCTATTCCACCCCCTGCCATGGGCAGGGACATCTTCCCGGTTGCTCCAAACCCCATCCAACCTGGCCTTGGATGCTTCAGGCATGGAGCAGCCACAGCTTCCTTGGGGAGCCTGTGCCAGGGCCTTCCCACCCTCACAGAGAAGAGTTTCTTCCTGATATCCGATCTAAATCTCTCCTCTTAGTTTAAAACCATTCCCCCTTGTCCCGTCACTTTTCTCACTTCGAAAAATGTCTTCCAGTTTTTTATAAGCCCCCTTTAGGTACTGGAAGGCCATGATGAGGCATCCCAGAACGCACTGTCTGCATTCCCATTTGTACTGTGACTGATTTGATTTGAACTCCATTCCCTCAGTGTGGAATATTCAGTGTCTGACTTGCCCCATTGTTCTCCTGGCATGTCCAAGAGCCTGGATAGCATTTAACTGGGAGCACTGGAGGAAGAGCTGTATGAGACAAGGCCAAATGGTACTGACTGCAAATCCAGTGTGGTTTTGTCCTGAGGATATGGAGCTGGGATTAGTTTTACTCCTGCAGGGAAGCACTGCTCACTCCACCACTAATTGCTATTGACACCCAGGGCAGGGGTCCTACCCTGTGTTCAGCGTGACCTCGGATCGTGTGCCACAAAAAATAACGGCAGCTGCAGCGTTCATAATATCAGAGTCTGTGTCTGATTTAGCGAAATGCACCTCAGTGCCTTGTCATGAACAGTTTTGTGGGGCTTTCGGGTCTCTAGGTGTATTTAAATGTTCAGAGAGCAAAGGGTAGGCACAGAATGTTAGTATTGCTGGGTGTACAAATGTTATCTCTCACTCTGTGAGGGGGAGAGCGATTTCTTACACGAGTAGACAGTGATAGGACAAGGAAGGATGGTTTTAACCTATGAAAGAGAGATTTAGATGGGATGTTAGAAAGAAATTCCTCCCTGTGAGGGTACTGAGGTCTTGGCACAGGGTGCCCAGAGAATCTGTGGCTGTCCCTGGATTCCTGGAAGCATCCAAGGCCAGAGTGGACAGGGCTTGGAGCAGCCTGGGACAGTGGAAGGTGTCCCTGCCCATAGTAGAGGGTGGAATGGGATGGGCTTTAAGGTCCCTTCCCACCCAACCCATTCAGGGATTCTGTGATCTGATTACCTTGAAGCTAATTCCATACTGCTTAGGTGTCTCAGGCTCAAGAAATGAGCTATTCCAGAAGGAATTGCCTGTGATTAACAGGCTGATAAGCCAGAGCAGTTTGGTTTGAGTGAACTCGGTTGTAAATAAGAACAAAACAAGCTGTGATTCCCAGAAGCAGAGCAGGGGATGTTCAGGAGAGCTTGTAATGACTCTGCTGGATGATTGTATGCAAAGTTGTTTTTCTTTCCTTTACATTCCAGCTTTTCCCTGTTCCTTAGGCTGTGGCACCTCTCTGAAGTGATTTGCCCTGTAAGGCTTTGGAGCACTCTGTGAGAGCTGACATCTGTGAGCCTTGGTCTCCAAACCTGCCTTGGAATTTATGGACTTGGGGAAGTGTTCACCTAAACATGCAGATACAAGTGGAGCTGGTGGTCCTGAAAGTTGTTTGTCCCAATGTGTTTGGTCCTGTTCTTCCCTGTCTTACCTTTATTGTTTTCCTTACAGGTCTGGATGCAGAGCTGTCCTACGTGAGGAATGATGTGGTAAATCACTATGCCTTGTCCTTCAATCTCCTAATCCCCAGCGAGACCAACAATCTCCACTTCACCTGGCACGCCAAATCCAAGGTGAGCAGGCATGGCTTCTGCTCTGGGTCCTTGAGACTGGAGCTCTTCTGCTTGGTGAATACCCACTGCTATCATTTAAAGGCTTTTGTTTTTTTGCAAAAATTAGCGTATGCAAGGTGCAAAATACTTATATGACTGCAGGCAATAAGTTAAGATGGTATATGTCCAAACTGTTTCTTATTTTAGAAAGTTTAGGCACTTATTTTAAAGTATTTTATACTTCTTGCTCCTGGCAAGGTCCGTGTATACATGGAAGCCACTGGTGTGGAATCTCTTCCCTTGGTGCATCGGAAAGGCAGAAGGGCAGCCACGAACTGATGCCTCTGGAAATCATATGCAGAGCAATTGTTGTAGAGATTTCTAGAAACATATGCTTGGAGACAAGGAGAGCCCATAAAAGCAGCATCCAGTATGTTATTACTGAGCCCTGATTAAATGGAAAGGGTTTTTATGTCACTTAATCACCGTGGCTGGAGCATGCAGCAACAGCTGTCAGAGAGATTGCATATGCTCTTACATTCTGAAGCATTTCCAGTTACTTAACAATTTCTTTTCCTATATGAAATGATCTGTTTAGTCTCTGCCAGATGTTCATTCTGTTTTTTTAAACGTGAGTGACGGTTGTTCTTCTGCCCTTAAGCAGGAGAGGCTGCAGTAGAAGCAGTGCAGGTCCTGAAGATTCCTCCTGCCGTTGTTCTTCCCTTTTTGGTGTAACTTGTTAAGAGAAGTGAATTTTGGCCTGCAGTGGAATGGGGCCGAGTGCCAGCCAGCCCTGATACCATATTCCACCTGCACAGTGACAGTCCAGTCGCTTCTCACTTGAGCAGGAGTTCCCTTGTCACAGCTTCAGCCATGGCCTACCTGCATCTCTGGCCCTGCTCTGTTTCCTTGGGCCTGGCTGGGAATTCTTGAGTAGGAATTTTGGAGCTTGTGTAGTAGCCCTGCTTCCCATTCCTGTGATCCCAACCCTGTGTTCTGGCTTGGTGTAGTGCAGCTTGCAGGAGCTCAGAAACTGGGTTGTGTCTCTTCCCTTGGCATCGTGACTGAAGAATAAATTGATAACAGAAATTAACCTAATTGTTTTAGAAAGGGGGAAAAAAACTAACTATTGGGACAAAGTCAAACAAATTAATTCAGCTGAGAATGGAGGGGTCGGATGAATTTCCAAGAGGATCTTAGAGTAGGTCCTGTCCTTTTTTTTTGAGTCAATGTTTGCAGAGTCAGCTTCTTAAGTGGAAACAAAATCTTGACTATAGTTGAATAAACTCTTTCTAAGCAACTTTGTAAAACTGACTGGGAGGGCGAGATTTTTGAATTCCTATGGCTTTAACAAACTGACTTTCGAACAAGTAAAAGTATTGACAAGCGAGGTTTGTGGGGGAATTTTTTTTAATACAGCACTCCGAGTTCTGCCCCAAATTTTAAGGAATGATTTCAAGAGTAGCTTCTGTTTTGGCTTTCTTAGTTTGAACTGTCACAAAAGTGTTGATACTTAAACATCACTTAAGAACCGTGGAATGTGGATGCCTAAAATTACCAGCACTCTTTGAAAATAATGTATGGTTTTTTATTTTCAAGAAGAATTATGCAAAGGGATGTTGCATTTCTTTTTACTCCTGGACAGCTTTCTGATGTGTTTTCCCTTTCCCAACTGCTGTTCCAGGTTGAGTATAAACTGGGATTTCAGGTCCATGATCCCGTGGCTATGGCTCTGCCCCAGGCCAATATTTCTCTACAAGGAGAAGTTCCTCGCACCCTCTCAGGTAAACTCGCATCCCCACCCAGCTCCTGGATGAATAATGGTCACTCAGCCACAAGTGCAGTTTTAGTCATCTGCGAATGCTTAGTAAAATTGTCATAGGTGAATTTAAAATCTGTGTCCTTTAATGCTTTAATTGGGGTGTGAAGAGTAAAACAGCATCTCTCAGCATTGATCTCTTTAACGATGTATTTTACAAGCATAATCTCAGAAGATATTTTGAAATACTGTAGATGTTCTCATCCCAGTGTCTGAGAAGGGCTCACCCTCCCCTGAATCTCTATTGTGTTCACAGTGTTCCGTGTTGAACTCTCCTGCACTGGCAGACTCGACTCTGACGTCACAATACTGATGCAGCTCAACTTAACAATAAATTCCTCCAAAAATATCACAGTTTTAAATTTCAAGCGAAGGAAAATGTGCTACAAAAGTAAGAGATTAAGTTTCAGACATTTCAAAGTTTTTACGGTTAAAGCGTGATGGGAAAAGGGAGTGGGATGGTGTCTGACCCAGGACAAGAGTAACAGAGTGAATTTTGGGGAGGGTCAGAAGAAAGCAGGTAAAATTCACTGGACATGTGTGTCAGTGGTGAAATATCTGACCCGTGTGTGATTTTAGTTCTGCCATGGTTAGGTATTTAAATGGAAATGTAGGGATAACTGTAGTCCCTGAGTCAGCTCTTGGACAAGCAGATCTGTTTTTCCATACCTAAGGCAATGTGAAGGGCTACAATGATAAAGGGACTCCAACCTTAATGGCTTTCTCTCGTCTCTTCAGAGCTTGAACCAGAAGTCAAATCTCCAACAGCAGATAAAAACAGCAGCAAGGCTATCTGTAAGTAATGCTGAATGTACAGCTTGGGGTGTAAAAACTGAAAAACTTGGGGTGTGCTTTGATTCCACAGCTTTCCCTATGAAAACGCTCCCCAGGTAGTCTGTACTATACCAAGTACTGCTGTGGGTTTTTTGGTAATTATTTGTTTTGTAACTGGAGAAGAGGAAAAAACCCTATTGCAGGTCTTGTGACAACTTCTGTATCACATCATAGGGGCTGTGGTTTCCTAAGGTCCGGTTGACCTTAGGACCTGTCTGATTTGCTGTTTTAATTTGTCACTGTTGAAGGAACAGAATGAGGTAGTTGCCTTTGCTCTCCTTCTAGCTGGAAATGTCATTGGCTGACTGTGGCTCCATAATACCCAAAATGGGAGCATTTTTTGCCAAAATGCTGTTGGAAAGCAGTGGGGGGGCACTGCTCAGTGCTCTCTTTACCTCCCGCTGTCGCTTCCAGGGCCGTTCTCCTGATTGAACAGTTGGGGTGGCTGAGGCTGCTGCCTCTCCCCTCTGCCCCTGTTGCTGTAACAAGCTAACAAAGTGTGTCTTGGGGTTTCTGTTCGGGGTTTTTTGTTGGTTTCTCTCCTTTTTGAGAAGGATTCAGTAACTTTCCCCCTCTGTTCCAGTCGATCCTGTCAACGCCGCTCCCACCACTTCGACCCGGGTGTTCTACATCAGCGTGGGCGTGTGCTGTGCTGTGATATTCCTGGTGGCAATAATCCTGGCTGTCTTGCACCTCCACAGCATGAAGAGGATAGAGCTGGATGACAGGTATGTGCTCAAGCTTTCCCAGTGTGGTTTTGGGACATGTTTGCTCGGATTTGCGGGAGTTTGGTCTCAAAACGAGCACTCTGGGGTGGTTTGCAGTTTCTGCTCCTGATGGCAAAGCTGCAGCAGTGACTGCCTGTGTAGGGTTGTGGTAGGAGCAGAAAGGCAGCAGTTCCACATGCTCTGCTGTGTATGAGGTGGAAGGGTTGTTCTGGTTTTGCCAGAATATTTGTGTGGGGTGGGAAAATTCAGACAGAATCAGATCTGCAGAGATTGTCAGGATTGAAGGGAAATTTGACTTGGGCACACTGGAAAGGCAGGCTGAGAGAGCTGGCGTTTTCATACTGGAGGAGAGAAGGCTCTGGAGAGACCTTCCAGTGCCTAAAGGGGCTCCAGGAGAGCTGGAGAGGGACTTGGGACAAGGGCCTGGAATGACAGGACACAGGGAATGGCCACCCACTGCCAGAGGGCAGGGTTAGATGGGTTATTGGGAAGGAATTGTTCCCGGTGAGAATGGGGAGGCCCTGGCACAGGGTGCCCAGAGCAGCTGTGGCTGCCCCTGGATCCCTGGCAGTGCCCAAGGCCAGATTGGACAGGGCTTGGAGTGACCTGGGACAGTGGAAGGTGTCCCTGCCATGGCAGGGGGGGGCACTGGATGGGCTTTAATGTCCCCTCCCACCCAAACCATTCCATGATCCATGATGTGAAAACATGGGTTTTACTGACATCTACAGGAGATCGAATTTCACTTTTTCCTACTTTGATTTTCCAATGTTCACTTTGGCTTTAGGGTACACTCTGAGCATTACAGCTGCTTGCTTATAAAACTGGCAATGCTGGGCTCTCACAGATATATTTCCAATCCAGAAAAAACATGGCACATGCATGGAAAAGGGACTTGTAACATGAATCCAAGGGCATTGGAGCAGGGTTTGAACACTGAGGAGAAGGGAGGCTGGAAAAGCAGGTGGACTGAGGCTGTGAGAACAGCCTGCATCAGATGCAACTGTTCAGGAGCAGGCCGTGTGAAACCGGATCCTTTGGAAAAGTCAGCCTGTGGGTGGTCACCCCTGTGAAAGGGTATCTTGAACTAAGGGATATCTTGAGCTGCTTCTGTGCTGCCTGCAGCCTCGTGGAGTAGCTTTATCTTTTCATCCTCCTCTTTATCCATTCATCTGTTCCTTTCAGTCTTCTCCCCGCCATTCCCTCCGCTGGTGTCCCCAGCCCCTGTGGGCTTGGCGGTGCCACTGCATTGAGCAGCTGTGGTTTCTCAGTTGATTGTAACCAAATGAACTTGTCAGCCTTCCTCCGTGCCTCATTGTCTGATTGAGGGGTTTTAATCAGCTGAAGGTGGTAAAGGATGAGCAGCTTGCTTTAATTCAGAAAGGAAAAGCATTTATAGTGTTACCTGTGAGGTGTTGAGGTGGCCAGCCCAGCAGCGTGATCGGATTCCTTCCATCCACTCCATTGCACTGGATTTCTGTGGCAATACAAGGCAAAAATCCTAAAAGACCAACTGACTTTCAGTGGAGATAAAGCTAAAAATCTGTCTAATGCTAGTCCTCTGTGTTTTGTGGGTGTTCATAATTTGCTGTGGATCACTATATACCCTACTGATAAATTCTGATCAATGCAGGGGGCTTTCCCCATCCTTTGGAATGAGATGATCTTCAAGGTCCCTTCCAACCCAGACCACTGTGTGATTTTATGAAGTCTGTGCAGCTCCTGGGGTTCAGCTCTTGATGACTTGTTTTTTGAACCTGAAGGTACCTGGCCTGGCAGAACTGTGGATGTGCTGCGGTATAAAAGCTGTGCTCAGGCAGTGCCAGGGCAAAGGTGTAACAGGAGCAAAATGTGCCTGAAAATCAGGAGGTGGGGGGTTTGTTTTGAACAAAACTCACTGCGAAAAGAAACAATTTTTGATTTGTTTGTGAATTATCATCTCAAACCATTTCTGTAAAAGGTTCCTGAATGGAATATGACAATGTCATTAGGGTTGAGACCTCCCAGGAGTAACAGAGCCTGGAAAAGCCACTGGTGCTCTTAATTTCAACGCCCAGAACTAAATAAAACCGAGGAGGGTTGTTAACTAGAAGCTCAAGTTTACAGGCTGCACAAGGATTATTTAGGAACATTGTATCGCAAGTCCACAGCAAATGCTGCAAACCTCAGAGCAAAGGCACTGGAAAAATGCCAAGGAAAGCTGGCATGGTTTACCGGCAGGATAATGGGAGTCATTAAAGCAAGAAGGCATCGTTCAAATAGCTGCCAGAATATGCAAGTGAGGAAGCTCAGGAAGCGAGTTAAACCTAAAAACCAGAATGAAGCCAACCCAAAAGGGAGTTTTTCAAACTTGCAACAGGCATTAAAGGAATAATTCCTTTCTCACACTTGCCTCCAGCCAAAGGAATCCGAAGGGCTGGGGGGTGATCGGGTTACAAAAGGAGTTTCCAGACGGAGCAGGAAAAGGAAATGCAAGTTGTGCCTTGGTGTTTGATGTGGTGACCATGCCAGGACCCTCCTTCCCAGGGAGCTCACTGCACAGTGGATCAGCTGAAGCAGCTTGTGGATGCAGTAGTGGGAACAGCTCAGATAAGCAGTAATAAATTGCCAGCACCAAAGAATATTCTTCCAAAAACTCTGAAGGAGGTTAAAGGGGAGCAGCTAGACCAGCAACCGTGGCCTTTAGCCTCGTGCTAAATTCTGGGCTGGAACCCTGCAGCTGGAAGACAGGGAATGTGGGGATAACTGTGAAAAAAGGGTTTCAGGGAGAGATTGAGGCCAGCTACATATGAGTAAGTCTCATGTATTGTGAGAATGAGTAGAGTCTGTTCCAAAAAAAAAAAAAAATTTGAGCAGGTGCATCTGTGATTGTGGTATAATGGGGAAGAGTGGACTTGGATTTCTGTTTTTTAAAGGCAGTCTGGCTTCAAAGGTAGCGGTGAACCTGGAGAGCATCACCAGCCACGTCTGATAGTCCTGCAGGAATGGCTGGCGCTGCTTGGTCAGCTCTCAACAGCAGCCCAAGGAGCATTAAATGTTGATTATTTGTCAAAGCAGAGCTTATATTCCAAACCAATTTCCTCTTTGTCCTCCCGGTAGAGTCAGCAGTGGAGAAGCTTTGAAGCTGGATAAAAGGCGGGGATATTTGTGTGTGTTTGAGGGAGGGGACATCAAAAAAGCTTCTGGTTCTGCTCTCTGACCTGGTAACAGGTTCTTGGTCTGTTACAGCTGCAACAACCCTTTTTCTAGGCTTTTGGCTGTGAAAATAAGACAGAAATCAGCATGCTGTGGTGGAAGCTGGGGCTTACCTGTCCCGTGGGTATCTGTGGGTCTCTGGTCCTTCTGCCCAAAGAAAGCATCTCAAAAAGCGTGCTGTAGGTGGTGCTGGAAGGGGCAGCAGGTGCCCGTAGGGAGGGGAGTGACAGAGTGGGGTAGAGCAGTTTGGCCTGCAAAAGAGCCCCCATCTGAGCGGAGCATCGGTGCCATGAGAGAAATGTGTGCAAATCTTCTCTGGAGTGTAATAGTTGTTCTTGGTGTGACAGGGTGGTTCTGGCAAGAAATGTTTTGCTATTCCCTTTAGTTGCTCAAAAGTGGGGGGAAAGTACTAGAAAATACAGCAAGTCCTGGAAAGCAGATAGGAGGAAGCTGTTCATGCATAGTGCCAAGATTTTTGACTTACCTGAAATACATTTTCACGTGTGAGAGACTTCAAAAGCTCTGCTCTTTCAGAGTCTTGCCTGGAAAACCTCCTGATTTTGATGTCAGCAAGTTAATTTGGAACGCGTTGGAGTGGCAAGCAGTGACGTCGATGTGCATTTTTGTTTCCCAACAGCATCAGTGACAGCAGCAGCTCGCAGGGGCTGTCGCAGCCCTCCACGCAGACTACGCAGTACCTGCGGGCTGACACGCCCAACAACGCCACTCCAGTAACCAGTAAGTGTTAATCTAAGCACAGACCCTCCTGGCACCCTGCTCTGGGCTCAAGTACAAGAGGAGAGCGTGAATAATCCTCTGGCTCTGTCACTTTGCTTCTTCAATTCACACAATGGGTGTTTTATGCGGCCATGCCGTAGCCAGGAGTGAGTTTGGGGGCTGTGAGTGCTCATATGAGCGTGAGACTGTGTTTGTCTCTTGGGATATTTTCCTTGTATCCAGAGCAGGCAGCCAGGCTTCACCAGTGGCTGTGAAGCATCTGTTCTTTAACACTGGGAAGAGCCTGCCTCGTGCAGCCCAAGCTCAGGAGAGAGAGCAGGATGTGTCCAGCCAGCGCTGGGGTCAGTTACCAAAGCAAGTGATCCCATGTGCATGAATCCTGATGGTTGTGCTGCTCTTTTCATCTCTCTTTGCTTACAGCTGTGCTTGAAATGATAGAAAATAGCTGAGGAGAGCAGTGAGTGGAAAGGAAGGGTGGCAGCAGTTTATGTACAGATCTGGTAACTGATACCACAGAATCACAGAATAGCCCAGCTGGGAGGGAGCCACGAGGATCATCCCCTGGCCCTGCCCAGACCTCCCAACAATCCCACCCTGGGCATCCCTGGCAGCGCTGGCCAAATGCTCCTGCAGCTCTGGCAGCCTCGGGGCCGTGCCCATTCCCTGGGGAGCCTGGGCAGTGCCCAGCACCCTCTGGGGGAAGAACCTTTCCCTGATCTCCAGCCTGAGCCTGCCCTGACCCAGCTCCAGCCATTCCCTGGGTCATGTCCCTGTCACGGAGAGCTCAGAGCTGCCCCTTGGGAGGAGCTGCAGACTGGGATCAGGTCTCTCAGTCTCCTCCAGGTTGAACAGACCGAGTGCTCTCAGCTGTGTTCTGAGTTAATTCTGTAGTTAATGAATGTATTTATTACCTGTGGAATTTTTACTCCTCAAATTATCGTCCAGTGCAGGGCTATCCCATCCAGCTTTGCTCCAGGGAAGGGACTGTTCCAGCTGGAGGGAAGGTGGCCAGCATAGGGACACACATGGGGTTTTTTTAAAGCAACTGATAAGACTCCAAAGCCTCTCCCATTGTCCTGTGATGGCACTTGGTGACAGTGACTGTCCCATCATGAGGGAGCACAGCAGAAAGGTCAGCAGTACTCTCAGCCCTCCTGTGTTCTCCTTTCTTCCTCCCCATGTGTGGAAGCAGGTGTTTACCTGAGGCTGAACTGCAACTCAAATTTGGCTCATTTCTAAATTATACTGTATCTCCCTTAAAAAAAAAGGATCTTAATTGTCATCTGAGTTCATCTTTTCCCTAGCAAAGAGCTGCCTTTAAAATTTATTTGGTATAAGCATAAATTTTAAAACAGGTTTTTAGAAGAGGTTAGATGGGTGGAAAAAGCAGGACTGACATTCCTGGTCATTCCACAGTTGCATAACTTCGTTTTCAGTAACATTCAAATTTTGAAGAAAGTATTAATCAGAGTAAGTCTCAAGATTTCTCTAATAACTCATAGAGATGTACAAAAATATTCCAGCCTTTCTGACTCTACGGGTGTATCCAGATGTCTGGAAATGCCAGAAGAGGGCACTGGTAGTTCGTTAATGTCCTGCTGGGGTAAGGCATCTTCCCTGCTCCAAGTTTTCCAGCAGTCTGTTTCCTCCTCCTGAGGGCGGTGCAGTGTTGATCACCTTCAGTACAGGAGTTTCCTTCACCTGGAGTCAATAACAGGAGTTGTTTGCGTGACACTACAGAGAATTCTTTCCCTGCAGATGATTATTCTTGTGTTGTTTGTTGCTTTACACTATAATCCTTTGAAAATTCATGTATAACAAATCCAAGATTGTGCTGCTCCCCTGTGTGTGGAGCCGTAGGTGGTGCTGAGGTGAAGCCCCGTGCCTGTTCTCATTCCAAGGGTATTTATGTTGGATTGTTTGGCTCTGCTGGCTCCTCAGGTTATCCCACATTACGGATAGAGAAGAATGATCTGAAAAGTGTCACTCTCATGGAGGCCAAAGCTAAAGTGAAGGACATAGCCATCTCCAGGGAGAGGATCACCCTCAAAGATGTGCTCCAAGAAGGTACCCACAGCACTCAGACACTTTATTCCTGCCATGTGGTGTAGATGCATAAATACAAACATATTTTTATTTATGGAATTTTCTGAAATCATTCACGGATGACGTTTCTGATCTTTGTAGCTTTGATGGAGGGGAGGAATGATGAGTTATGTTTGCATTTGGGGTGTGGGGCGTGGGGAAAGCAGCTTCCAGAGTTCATTAGGCCGGGGGAGCAACCAAGCATGCTGTGTAAGTCATTCAGCTTGTCTGTCTTAATAACCTGCTCCCTGGAATGCAGGGTGCCTGAGGAGTGAGCTCATCAGTCGGGGCTCTCAGTGGCAGGGACCTCACTTTTGGGAGTTCCTACAGGAGAGCTGCTCTTACCAACAACAGAAATCAAAGCAAAACCAACCCAAAACCCAGGAAAACTTCAGCTGTCCAAACTTGTTGTCCCAATTTGATAACTGTATTTGGAAATCTGATCAACAGATGTAACATTTAAAGCCCTGAATAGAAGACTCAGAGATTACTTGATTCTTTTCACAGAATATCCTGAGCTGGAAGGGGCCCACAGGGATCACCCAATTCCTGAATTGTTCACTGTTTGTTTAATGTTCACTTTGGAATTGTTCATGCATAACGTGAATTGATTCTTGTTGATACGGAATTTGAAAAATAGGCTTAAATATTTGGTTTTCTTTGTCGTTCATCTTTACTGATGCAACTTGGAGCCTGTGTGCCCTGAGGAATCAAACTTCCCAAAGCTGGAGATGGGAGATAATCACGATTTGGATGCAGAATGCTTTGTGTTAGTCTGAACAACAGTGGAGGATGCTCCCATTCTCGTTCAGTGTGTGCTTCTGAGCCTCTGAGGAGGCAACTCTGTCCTCACTTCCAGCGTGGGCCCTGCAAAATCCTTCCTTGGCATGTGGGATGTGCTCTGCCTGTAGCCGGGATGTTGGGAGTCATCCATGACTAGAAGTGACTCAGTGCCCCAGCAACGCTTCAGATGTTTGGTCACAGAGCTCTTAAATGCAGTTTGGACCCAGTTAATCCTGGGATCTCGTTTTTTAGCCTCCAGCTGTTCATTTGAGTCAGAATCTTCAAAAGTGAGTCATAGAATCGTTAAGGTCGGAAAAGCCCTGTAAGGTCATCGAGTTCAAACACTTGCCACCTGCGTCCCCCAAGTGCCACATCCTCATGTCAGAGGACTTCAAAGACCTGACCAGTTTTAGTTCAGGGTCATGGCAGTGTTGAGTCTCTGCCACTGAAGAACGAAAGAGCTTCAGAGGGGAAGAAGGGGATAAAGTAAATGTGTGCATGGAAGTAAATGTGTGCAGGGAGTTGACCGAAGTACCACAAATAAACCGTCATCATACTGATAGTTAATTTCACTGCATTCTGCTGCTGTCACTAGTTCACTCTCATGCTTGTCCTCTTAGTTTTTATTTATGTAAAACTTCAGCATTTACTGCCTGTATTTATGAATCCCCCTTGTGCTGGAGAGCATTTGGGTTCTCCATTGGTGACTTCATAGGATTTAGAGACACTTTACCTGCAGTTGTTCCTCGCTTTGTGCTGTGGAAGGTACTGTTTGCTTAAGATACTCTTAAATGTTATCAGTGTTTCCTAACCACACAATACTGATTGGATGTTCTCTTCCTAGGCACGTTTGGGCGCATTTTCCATGGAATTCTAATAGAAGAAAAAGACCCCAGTAAGGAGAAACAAGTTTTTGTCAAAACTGTAAAAGGTACGTTTGCGTAAAGGAGCGGGTTCGGGTGCAGATGTTCGAGTTGTGCTGCAGGCTGAGGGTGCCAAACCTGGCTTTCCCAGCAACTCCCTCCTCCCCAAATTGTGCAAATGGTTACTGCTTAAAAAGCAAAAGCAATTTGGATGTTTCCTTCAGCCGGAGAGAACAGTAATCTTATATGGAAGAAAAATGCATGTCTCCTCCACCAGTGCCTTCAGTCATTGCCCTTGAATAATTTCATTATTCTTCTAAGTAAAAATGATATCGGTGTTTTTCCCCAGCATGTCATTGTCTTCCCAGCCACGGTCTTGTCCCCTGCACACTGCTGAAAAACACCTGAAATACACCTTAAAAAAATCTGCTGTAAGCACATGGCTGTACAAAAGACAGGGCATGGAGGAGAGCACGCCCTCCTTAAGCTTTGCAACTGAAGTATGAGAGTTAGCATTTAGAACTGAATTTATCCAAACTGAGCACCTGTTCTCGAGAAATGTCTTCTTGGAGTGATTGAAATGGGGATAGGCAGGCTTAAGGTACCAGGTAGGTGTAGATGAAAACCATATTGCAAATTTCCTCCATCTCTGTTCCATGTGTCCTACATCTCTCCCTTCCTCTGCACTCATCCCAAGCTCTCTTGCAGCACACAAGAGTTTTGCTGAATTCCCAGTTTTACGTGGTAAAACAACCAGGTAAAACTGGGAATTCAGCAAAACTCTTGGGTTTTGGTAAAACTGTTTTACCAGTTCCTTTTGTCATTTCCGCTGGGTGTCTTACTGCCTTTGGTTTTTCATTTGACAGCTTCTTTAATTCTTTCATACAAAAAAGCATAAGTTTCTATAAGAATTTCAACTTGTTCTACTTTTTTGTTTGTTTGTTTGTTTTTGTTTTGCCTGGTTATTAGTTTTTGAAGCTACTGATTGGGAAATGATGAAGGTGCTGAATTTCGTTGTTGAATCCTTCTGCTACCCATCTGTTCTCTGACACTTTTGAGAAAAATAACGTGGCTTAAAAGGAAGCAGCGCCCTTGGTCTGTTTCTCACACAATCAGATGCCTGTGGAGCTCTTTTCTCTTGCGTGCCATGGAATGGTGGAACAAATCATGGATCATGGAATGGGTTGGGTTGGGAGACACCTCAAAGCTCCACCCCCTGCCATGGCAGGGACACCTTCCACTGTCCCAGGCTGCTCCCAGCCCTGTCCAGCCTGGCCTCAGACACTTCAGGGATCCAGGGACAGCCCCAGCTTCTCTGGGCACCCTGTGCCAGGGCCTCGTCACCCTCACAGGGAGGAATTCCTTCCCAGTATCCCATCTATCCCTGCCCTGTGGCAGTGGGAAGCCATTCCCTGTGTCCTGTCCCCCCAGTCCTTGTCCCCAGCTCTCCTGGAGCCCCTTTAGGCACTGGAAGGGGCTCTGAGGTCTCCCTGGAGCTTTCTTTTCTCCAGCTCTCTCAGCCTGGCTTCTCTTATGTAAAAACCAAAAAAAAAGCTTTCCAGTATTTTCGGAACTTTTCTTGAACTCTGCCTTCTTTTGTTCCCTTTTTCTGCCAAACAGTTCTGCTTTTTTTCTTTTTTTTTTGGCTCTTACTTGATATAGTTTCCAAAAACTTCGCTCATGGCACACGAGCTGCTTTTTATAGCATTGGATTAAACAAGACAACAACGTTTGTCAGAAGAGATCTTAATTTAGCTGCCTCCCATGACCTCTTATTGAATTGCTTTCCCAAAATGGGACTTCCAATCCACTCCTAAATCCAGATTTCTCCCTTGCAGTGGCTTGTGTGTGTCACACAGCCACGTCCTAAAGGAAGAGAGCTTTTCCCTTTGCAGGGAAGGATTCGCTGTCCTTCAGGGAGTGATGGCGTTCACAGGATCGATCACTGTAGAGGATTTCCCAGCGTTTAAGAGGATCTATATGGAAAAAGTTTAGGTTTTGCTGATACCTATTGTGCATGGGCAGCTGCAGGAAAAAGAACTGGACCATCCCCTCTCCTCACAGCAGCTCACCTGCAGTGCTGATATTACACAGCTTCATTTTCACACCCTGGCTGGGATTGCTGTGCCTGCAGCTGGGACGTGTCATAAGCTGGGAATTCGATCTGCTTGGAAGAAAAAACCTGCAAAAATTCTCTCGTAACCCGAGTTTTCCCTTGATCTTGCTCGTTCTGTGGCCACACACACACTGCTGTTCTGGCACAAGCAGGAGCAGGGCAGGACCATAAAAGCTTGATGAATATGAGAATTATTAAACTGACTTAAGTATCTCTTTGCTGAAGGCAATAAAGCCTGAGGGTCATGGAAAACAGACAAGGAAAACAGACAAGGAATAAAGGCTTTGTCTGCGGAGGTAAATTATCCCTTCCCAAAAGTAGGAGCTGCTCCAGAACTGTCTTGTTTTACCCAGAAATGCACTCTGAAGGTGATAAAATGAAGTCCAGTCGAGCCCCGGATGTCAGGAAACAATGAGGAAGTGGTGTGGAGTATTCCACATCTTTAGAAAGCGTGAACTGAAGTGCTTTTAGCAGGTGCTGTGAGGAAGAATAACCTCGTTGAGAGAAAAAACCTCTTTCTCCTCACCAGGATCAGAGCTTGAGAAACTGAAGGCACCGCATTGGCTGTTCTGACATTGGGGAAGTTGTTACGGCTTTAAACCTGGAATTGCCAAGAGAGTCCTAAAATCCCAGGATGGTTTGGGTTGGAAGGGACCACCCCTGCCCTGGGCAGGGACACCTTCCACTGTCCCAGGCTGCTCCAAGCCCTGTCCAACCTGGCCTTGGACACATCCAGGGATCCAGGGGCAGCCACAGCTGCTCTGGGCAACCACCCACCCTCAGAGGGAAGAATCGCTGGATTTCTCTGAGCATTGTTCTTGTTCCCCTTCTGAAGGGATCTGCTCTTAAAGGAATCAGTGATTCACAAAAACTGAGAGAGCCTGGACCTGCTGGGTGTCCTGAGAGGAGGAAGAGCCCATCCAGAGAGTTTCCAGGAATACGCTGTATTCCCTGTTTTCTCAAGCTGGAGTAGAACTATGAGGTCAGACTCTCAAAGGGCACTTTTGAGAGGGGGCAATTGGAGTGTGCTCGTTCAGCATGGTTTGACTGATTTCTCCTCCACCACAGAATTTGGTGTCTTTCGTCTGAACACTTCATGAAGTTACTGAAGTGCTTTTGAACTGATTCGGTGATTACTTGTCCTGTAGCTCATAAATTGATGGGGTGGAAAAGTTGGAGACTCTCCTTGAAGTCTCAACACCACATCTCTTGTAAAGACAGGCTGAAGGAGGATTCATCCCTGGCTTTCACTCCAGATCCTTAAAAGAGTTTTTTTCTTTCACGGAACTTTAGTTCACTCCAGGGAGAAAGTCGTAACATGCCCGTGGCCGCGGCAACGTTTCTACGTGCAGCTTCATGAAATACATGAGTTTATAAGGTTTCTTTAATGCTGCATCGTCTGTCTCTGGGTGCCTGAGCCTTCTGATGCGTGTGCAGTGCCTTGTGCCAAGGAGGAGAGCTTCAGAGGAAAATGGATCTCTCTTGGCTTTTTGGAGCTCTGGTAACTTTGGGCTAAAAGATCACAAGCCCTGGGTGAAAGGTGCGACTTGTCCAGACTGTCCCTGCGTCCATCCTTCACCTTGGCCATCCAGTTGTCGTGTTGTCTTTGCGCTTTCCGCTTTCACTGTGTTCATTTGCGAGTCCAGGCGCTCACAGTCACGCTTGCTTTCACACTCAGACATTTCTATGGAAAATTCGCCTTCCTTCTGCCTTTGAAAACAGACACTGAGGAAGATTGAGGATGTGTGTTGCTGCCAGCAAGAACAAGGATGTGTTACCTAGAATATCTGGGATTTTGGAATCTTTGGATCAACACAACCTGGATAAGTTCTTTGTCAGAAAGATGCGAGACTTAGCTGGCGTTTGCTTTCTTCGTTGTGTTTCTTATTCTACAAAAAAATTGTGTTATGAGGGTGGAATGCTTCACTTTCCTATCAGAGGTTTCCAGCCGCTCTCAGTTTTGGAAGTGTCTCTGAAGTGTCTCTCCAAGCTGGCATTGCATCTCCTGCCAGCGTTTAACAGATCCCTTCTGCCTTTCTTGGGACTCTTTTAAATCATCTGATGTCAGAGGAGGAAGAAAACACACAGGTTTCACAGATTTACAGAACACATTGTTTAATAGTGCTTTTCCTGTGAAGGAGAAAATTCTTAGCCAAACAAATGGAATTGTGTTATTCCAGGAACATATGAAGTGAGGGTGAGCTGTGCAGAGCCCTGACTCACTTAGGATGTTCTGGCCAAGGTACACTTTTGGTAAAAACAACCCAGTGTGCTGTTCAAGATAACCCTGCTGCTCCCATTTCGTGTTCTAACCACTTAACATTTTTGTGATGTACAAGGAAGGAGTGTTTGGAAACAAACCACCCATGGAAAGCCCTGGAAACAAAGTCTGTGTGTGTGACAAAAGGTCAGCTCTTTCAGCTTCTTTGTTCTACCAGCTTTAACAAAGCTTTGAGTTTTATCATAGGTCGCTAAAAGACTTTCAGCATTCTTTATCTCTGACATTTTACTATTTGGGTTTTTTTTATTTGTTGTTAATCTAGTTAAGAGGAGATGCCCCATCCCTGGAAGTGTTCCAGGACAGCTTGGATGGGGCTTGGAGCAACCAGGGATACTGGAAGGTGTCCCTGCCCGCTGCAGGGGATAGAATCAGATGAGCTTTAAGGTCTTTTCCAACCCACACCACTCCGTGATTGCAAGATTGGTGACCCTTTAGGACTTCACGCAGTTGGGAAGTGTAGGAATAGAAATCCTGGGAATTCAGGCTGTGCAAAGCAGGAGAAAGCAATAGGCACACTTAGGGCACTTAAGTGTGTACAAGAGCTCTGTGCTAACCAAGGTGAAGGGTTTCTTGTTCATATGGAACATAACCCAGAACTTGGAGCATCCACCATTGTTCCCAAGGGGTGGTGTTTGAATCGATGGGATTTGCTGTTCTGGGCAGTTCATTCTTAAAAGCACAGCCTTGGGAAAGTATTTCTGAGTTCATACCTTAAACGTGTCATATTTAAATTAATTGTTCAAAATGTTTGACCTCCCAAAATCAGAGTGCAGAATCCTGTTTCTGAAGAATATAGTTTATGCCAAAAAAAAAAAAAAAAATCGAGCTGCTGCTCATCTGAGCTAAATTCTTGAGTGTCTTTATAAAGGAAAATCCTTGAATTTAAAGAACTGGGGATAAGTAGCAAATTTCTGAATATCAGCCTAAAAATGCCCTCGATTTGTCATTTAATCCTAGTTCTTTAAGGAAATACCCTGAGACACCTAAAGTAGTACAATATACCTCAGAAAATACTGAGGGGGTGATTTCCAAAATATAGCACTGCATCATTTAGAGATTTGTTACTCCATGTGCTAAAAAATCTTCACCTGCAGGACACTTCAATTTACTCACAATGAAAATCCCTGCTTGTATTTCAGCTTTATTACCCGCTGCCCCGTGACCTTTGGACCGTGACATCAGGCATGTCTCTCTTCCCCAGTTTCACTTTGCACTTTTGGGTTCATTTTGAGTTAAATGGATTATTGAGCAAAGAGCCTTGTGATTCCTGCTCTTTGTGGCTGCTTCTTGGATTCTGGCGTTGCTGTTTCACAGGGAGCTGAGATTATCCCAAAATCCTGCTTTTCTCTGCCCTTTTCTGTGGCTTAAAACTCTGCATTTGTAATGTAGGAAAACCAGAATAGCATTCCCTATTTTAGCAGTGTCACATTGACTCACTCCTAGGATTTATTAAAATTAGGCTTGGATTTGTCAGTGTGAGCTGCAAAATAACCTCTTGTGGTTGATATTTGATGCCTGGATACCAGGACTGGAAGAGAATTCCTGCTCTTTGGAGATTTTAGCAGGACCGAGAGTGGTGTCCGTGCTGTAACTCCTGCTGCTGGGGTTTGGTATGCCTGTCTTACCTTCCCAGGAGACTGGAATTCCGCAGGAGGCAGGGCTGCCTGGTGAAGCAGGTGGATGTTGATGTGTGGAAGTGATGACCTGAGCTCCTCCTGCAGCTCAGAGCTGCGAACAGGAGCGAGGTGTCTGCGGTCACTCTGTGCCAGGAGGAAGCACCGGATGCTCCGCTTGGCCCTGTCTGACTCCTGGTGCCTCTTGAAATTTTAAAGCAGAACTATTTTTTTTTTTATAAATACTTTCTGCCTATGGAAAAGCAGGTTGGATCATGACTTCTTGCATTCCTTTAGCACCGCATCCTTCTGGTGAAGGGAAGTTGTGAAAGTTACCTGCTCGGAGCATGAAAAATGCCCTGTGCAACAACAGATGTGAGCACAGGCATTGAATTTCTTCCAAAGCCTCGTGTAGAAGGGTTAAAACAATACTCAGGCATGCATTCTCTTTGAACTGGGGTGGAATTCTGCCTTGGGAGCACTTTTACCTAATTAATTGCTGTGCAGAAGCAGCAGTAATTAACAAGGATGTGTCGATACCGGGAGCATTTATCACCTGGAGCTGTTCTAGTCCTGCACTCTCAGTTCCTGCCGCCACACTCTTGTGACCTGTGTGCCTGTCACCCTTCAACAGCTGGAACTTGTGCACTGTATCATGGGATGTTTGGCAAAACCCACGAGGCTGAAAAATAATGAGGGCCAGAGGAGCTTGTGAGAACAGGCAGGTGTGTAGAAAATGGGCCGTGTGAGGGTTGTGATGCGGGGGAGTATCACCTTGCAGTATGAAACAGGAGCAGGTTCACAGAGGAACACGTCGTTACAAATGGTCCAAAGATGAGAAAAGCTGCAGGTAAAACATCTTCTTCGATATTGCCGTTGGGAAACATTCATCAGAAGCCTCGGAACTCCTGGCTGTGGCGTCGGCAGAGCCGCTTCTGACAGGAGCGCTGAGAGAGTCTGCTGCCCCTGCCTGTAGCAGGCTGTGAGAGGGTTCGAATGTGTCTTAGTTCAGTTTTGAAGCCTTTGGTTCCATGGATTTTCAGGTTCTGCTTTGTCTTCTGAAGAAACAGTGACATTTCAGTGAGCATTCTACAACCAGAAGTCTTTATGTGCCAGAGAGGGGCTTGTACTGAACTGGGTGTCAGTCTGTTCTCCCAGAGGACCAGAAATCGCTTCAGGTTGCCCCAGAGGAAGTTTAGGTTGGACATCAGGGAAGATTTCTTCCCAGAAAGGGCTGTCCAGCCCTGTCCCAGCTGCCCAGGACAGTGGTGGAGTGCCCATCCCTGGAGGGATTTAACAGATGTGTGGATGTGGCGCTTGGGGTCGTGGATTCAGAGTGGCTTTGGCAGCGCTGGAGGAACGACTGGACTCCGACCTTGGAGGGCTTTTCCAGCCCCAGGGATTCTGTGATCCTACTTAAGCTGTGCTTTGCTTTTTTGAGGTTCTGGGAGGTCTGACTTACAAAGTGACTCACGAAAGCATCCAGCTAATCAGTTACCCACTACAATATCCAAGTAATTGCTGCTTTTCATCTCTGCTGCATCCTTTGGGGTGTGGAGTGACTTTTCCTGGTGAAGCAGAGCCTGGTGCCCTGCAGCTGATGAGTGCCTGGTCTTGGAGCAGGCAAATGCCTTCAGTTTAGTGTCATCACAGAACTTCCCCAAGATCCTTTCACCTGATGATTCGTGTGAGTGACGATGAATGAAGATTTTCAAACACATTTTTGCAGCTGAATTTTGAGAAGTTGTTACAAATGGAGTAGGTGTTTTTTTCTCCCCATGAAGCAGGCAGGGCCCCCACACATCCCAGCACAGAGGGATCAGCCTCTTCTGTAAAATCAGCAGTGCCAAGGCTGCGTACAAATCCTGTGGTAATCAGGAGAGAAACGTGCAGCTCCATCAAAGCTTCTTGGAATCCTGCCTTGTTCTTGCCCTGGGCCTCAGGGCAGGCTTTCACAGGCAGGCTCTCGGGTAAAATCAGGACTTGAAGAGCATCTTCCTCTCTGGAATACATTTGCATCTATCTCAGTCTTGGTTTTAAGCACCTTCTGGAAGTTGGACCTTTTTGGTCCTAATTGAGCATCTGGAATTACTGCTGGGTGTTAAATCTTCCTCTGAACTCACCTGAAGCAGCTGCTCTTTGGTTTCTCAGCTGTTGGGGTGTGATCACCTCGTGAAAACCCGGCCGCTCCTCGTGACCATCCGGCTGCAGCTGCATTCACGGCTGAGCTCTGACATCTTCTTAATCACAATTAATGGTTATACCTCAGCTCAGCTTTTTTCAGGGCTTTGAGGAAGTTTTGCAACGAGCCCTTGTTGCCTCACCCTGGAGCGCTCAACTTAAATTCAGGGCTGTTCCTGGTGCCCAGATTTAATAAATGGGAGACTGTGACCTCCTCAGTTGTGTCTCCCAAGTAGCTGCTGGAATTCCAGGAAGATGGAACCTGTAGGATCCATCTCAGTATGTCCTCAGAAAAATGTCCCACTGAGCATGGCTGTCACTGGCTTGGCTCTGGCACTCTGCTTCTCCTATCAGAGCTAGAAATGATGGGTTTGCTGCATTGGTGTGCAGTACGGGATGCTGAGATTCACCAGGGCCTCACAACAAAAATGTATTATTGCCCAAATCACCTTCATCCTGGTCTCTCAAGAATGTCTGCTGGTTGCTCAAAAGTGGTTACAGTGTCCTAAATGTGACAGAGTTTGTTTAATTGAACTTTTTCCTTTGTAACTGATGAAAACAGCCTTAAAAGGAAGTCTCCTTGCAGTGGGCACTGCTGCAGGAGCAGTATTTTGGTGTTCTTTTTCCCCTTTTGACAAGAATCACTCCAAGAGGTGGTGATTAATACTGTGTTTTGAATTCTATCTGGTACAGACCCACAATATTCAAATTGTGTGGTGGTTCTAAATTGGCACTGCTCTCAACTGGGGGGGGATTAGCCTTGAGCTACTATTGTTTGTTCTGAGTCTGTTGAGTTTGATGGTGCTGGGTAAGTCTTTTTCCGTGCAGAAAACAAGGAAATAATATTGATAAGCAAACACAATATGGATGGGGAGACTGTTTCACGAGATAAGATTTCAGTTTCCTTATATACTTGCCTGGGAGTCAATCTTCCTTTTGGGTGCTCAACCACTCTAACGTGGAGAGAAAACAACAAAATGTCACAGGGACCTGCTGGAAACTTCCCTGGGTGCTGGAAAGGGAAAGGCATGGGCAGAAGAGTTACCATGAGGAGATGAATGGGTGCATTGTCCAAACCAGCCTGACTCGTTCTGTAGATTTTAAATCCACTCTTGAACAGTCTCTGATTTAAAGCTTCAAATTATTGCTTGGTGGCTCTTCTAATTAAAAGCAAACCAGTTCAGCAAGCACAGGGCCAGAGAGTGTGTGAGGAGTTAATCACCTTAAACTCACAGCCAGGAATCTCTTTCCTCCCTTCATCGAGTGCTGGGGGAAGAGGTTGAGGTCTTTGGGCCCTGTAATTGCTGCTGTTACTCCTGAAGCTCTGGGCAGGTACCCTGCTCCCCTGACTTCTCAGAATCTGCTTTGCCGTGTCCATTTTTGATGCTGGCTTTTAGAGCTGCCTGATTCAGTGATTCAGTAGCTTGGTTTTAATGACGGAGCTTGATTTTACTTCCCTCTTCCCAAGCCTTTTGCAGTCTGTCTCAAATTCATCATCAAATTCATCATCAATTCTTGTGTCCAATACCACAACAATTGTCACTATTTTAGTGGCACCTCTGGGCCTCTCCAGAGCTCTCCTCCCATCGCTCTTCACTCGGCCAGAGTCACGTTGTCTTTTTCAGGGCTCAGGCTCAGTTAGGAAAGGGTGTCAGGGCTGCACAGGGGACCAGGATCAGACCGTGAAGGAGGGGAAAGAGCAGAGGATTTCTTGCCTCTTCTTCCTTCCAGGGCAGCAAAACCTTGCCTTGACTCATCCACAGCACGTAAATTCCCCCTAGTGCAGCCAGGAGAGCTCACTGGGCTGTGCTGGGCTCTCCTGTGCCAGCTCCCTGCCAGAACTAGTCCCAGCACGAGGGAGACACGGAAAAGGCTCCCAGGTGTGAGGAGGGTGGGATTGGGAGAGCTCTTGTTGACGTCACCTTAAGCTTCCCTTGAGGTTCTTGCCACCGAAAGGGGAAAAAAAAGCCAAATAATACAAATATTGGTGGGGAATGGGTTCCAGGCACCACTTGTGCTTCTGCCCAGTGTATGCTCTGATAGCTGTGGGTCACTGGAGTTATCACAGGCGCCTGAATTTTATCCGGCAGCGGTGCTTTTATTTATTAATCCTTTTCTAAAGGTGGAGGAGAGAACAGCAAACAGTTCTGAGGTTACCAAGAGTCAAGTGTGTCAAGCAGAGAGCAAGGAAATAAGCAAATCTAGGCATAAACAGCCTCCAGCCGTGTGGCAGTAAACACAAACGTACCTGCAGTGGTAACTCAGCAGCAAAGCAGCGTCCTCTGAGCGCATCCCACCGCTTGCACAGGCACCAGCCCTGGGCAGGATGGGACCCACACTGCCCGGTGCAGCCTGCCCAGAAGCTGTCAGGAAGCACAGAACTACAGCCTGTCAGCACCTGGAATGTGCTTGATTTCCTTTCCGGGCTTCACCCCACTCCTTGCAGCAGAAATGAGCCTCAGAACTTGGCGTTGAACCTCGGGGCTTTTTGTAAGTGGCATTTTAAAAAAAGGAGGCAAACAAGTCCTGTTTGTGCTCGGATGTCCTCGAGTGACTTGCAAATCTGGACCGAATTGTAATTAATATGTTGGTTTGTTTCCAGAGTTTATCTGTGGTTCCTTTTTCCCTCAGATCAAGCCTCGGAGGTGCAGGTGACGATGATGCTGACGGAAAGCTGTAAGCTCAGAGGGCTTCACCACAGGTAAGGGCAGGCAGGGCTGTGACAAATCCGTGCCACTGAGAGCTGGAAATACCTGGGCTAAAGCTCCCTGGGGAGAGGGAGGTGTTTGTTGGGAATTCAGCAACACTTCTGTAGAATCATGGAACGTTTGGGTGGGAGGGGATCTTAAAGCTCATCTCCACCATGGGCAGGGACACTTTCCACTGTCCCAGGCTGCTCCAAGCCCTGTCCAGCCTGGCCTTGGACACTTCAGGGATCCAGGGACAGCCACAGCTTCTCTGGGCACCCTGCGCCAGGGCCTCGTCACCCTCCCAGGGAACAATTCCTTCCCGATATCCCATCCAACCCTGCCCTCTGGCAGTGGGAAGCCATTCCCTGTGTCCTGTCCCTCCATCCCTTGTCCCCAGTCCCTTTCCAGCTCTCCTGGAGCCTCTTTAGGTACTGCAAAAGGCTCTCAGGTCTCCCTGGATCCTTCTCCAGGCTGGACATTCCCAGCTCTCCCAGCCTTTGTATAATAAAGGCCTTGCCTAAAATACAGGAGTAGCAGGTTCTTGGTGAAACATCCTTAAAACAGAAACAAAATGAACCTGCCCCGCTCTCACCATTCCGAAGGAGCTGCTGTCCTCCCTTTTACAAGTCAAACTCCTAAAAAAAAAGTCCAAAAAGCTTTTCTTCCCTACACTGCCTCTAAAGCTGGGACCTTCCTGGGTCTCTGGAACTCATGAATGTGACACCTGGCTGTGAGAAATCTTCAGGTGAGAGCAAGAAACTTCAAACTTCAAAGTTAAAAGTAATTGTAAGGCATTAGTGACCTTTACTAATGGTTTTCAATGGAAAATACAGGTGTTCTAGAAAGTGATTAATGGAAATTGAAACTAGGTCCAGTTTGGTTTGAATTTCTATGGATTTACATATTGATATATATAAATTATATTTTGTATCCCTTCTAAGGAAGCTGGGCAGAGACACTGCAGCGTGGAGGTTACCTGAGCCACAAAAGGCTTGGAAAGGACCTTTAAAGTGGCTGATCGAGAACTAAAATTTCCTGTTCTGTCACTTTGCAGCGGATCAAACGTGGTGTTCCGACTTTGTTTCCGTCAAACTTTTAGAATGTGACTGTGTTATTTTATACCTGTGTTTGGATTTAGAATGCTACACTTCCCAGTTGAGGATATAGCATTGCTGAGAACAAATGATAATCTGTATTCACAGCAATTTATTTCAGCACTTTTGGACCAAGTGGAAACGTTTGGAGGGTTCTTCCTAATGGGAAAGTAGGCAAATATTTGATTTATTAAAAGAAATTATGCCTAGGGCTTCAATTACTTGGACACATTGTGCTCTGCCATTCCTAATACAAGATGAAATGCTTTTCCTCCGTGTTGAATTAATTTTATTACTGTGTTTAGGGGATGAAAAGTGTTTTTATCAAATTTAAGTTCGATAACGTCAGGAATTCCTCTGTTTTTTTAGGAATCTGCTGCCTATCACTCACGTCTGTATAGAGGAGGGAGAGAAACCCATGGTGCTGCTGCCCTACATGAACTGGGGGAACCTTAAACTCTTCCTGCGACAGTGCAAGTTGGTGGAGGCCAACAATCCTCAGGTACCCCCGGGCACGTGGGGCTTTGTGCCCACTTGCCCCCACTTGGTTTGGCCCCTGGGTTTGTGCCACCTCAGGAATGGCTGTGGCACCCTCCTGTTCGAGGTGATGGCAGGAGAGCGGCACAGGAGGCTCCCCAAGCAAGTGTTTGCCTTGATTCCCGCCAGGAAAACATTCCCGGCTGCTTATGCTGGGTGTTCAGAGGGCATGAAGCTGAGTCACCTCTCATTAGGGTAGGAGGTCAATCAGTGCATCCTAAAATGATGTCAAAAAATAGAGAAAATTGTGGATTTAAGTTAGGGGAAATCATGTACGGAGAAATTTCAGATTTACTGATGTTTAGTTTCGGTATCCCAAGCTATAAATACGTGCAAGATTTTAATTATGATGGGACTATGAAGTTGCATAAGGAGCCAGAGCAACAGGCTTTGATAGTGGTTTTGGAGAGCAGCGAGGATTTTGATTGGAATTTCCAGGACGCTGCCTGGAAATGAGCTGGCTTCCAGAGAAACAAAGCAAAAAAGGTGTGGGAGGAGGGGTAAAATGGGCCATTTTTGCCTATGTTCACCTCTAATCAAAGGAAAAGGAGATACCATAATGAGGCAGCTGCAAGATGGAAATTTTTGCCCTTGGCACATCGAAAGAAGAAGTTAAAATTTAAAGCGCCTTGATGAGTGTCCCTAGGTGGTTGTGTCTGTGGGGGCCGGAAGGGGAATGGGGCACAGCAAACCCAATAACCCTGCAGGTCCTGGGCTGAAGGGGCCTGATGGTTGCTGCTGTGGGCTCTTGCAGGCGATTTCCCAGCAGGATCTTGTGCACATGGCGATCCAGATTGCCTGTGGGATGAGCTACCTGGCCAGACGAGAGGTCATTCACAAAGACCTGGCTGCGAGGAACTGTGTGTGAGTACTGGCCTTTACTCGGGTTTGGGGGCACTGGTTTGGTCTGTGAAGTTGTTTTCCTCCAAAGGGGAGCCAGGAAGTGTGGTTTTAAAGGGCACAAAACGTCCTCTCTGGGTTTGTCTAGCACTTTTTCAAAAGCTTGAAAAGACTTAAAGCTTCCCTTCGACTTTAATAAAAACTTGGAGTATCCGTGACAGTTTATCAGTGGATAGATTTTTGTTTGAAGTTCATTTTCTTCATTTTTTCCCCTTAAAAATTAACTTAAAGACTTTGTTCATTGGTAGATCTGTTAGTTGCCAAACGGTGGGTAGATAGAAATGTGCTCTGGAATGGTAGGGATGCCAGAGTAGGAATTGAGACCAGCTTTGGGCTGGAATACACCCCAAAATGTAGAGATGGGGGTGTTTGGTGGCCTTCTAGAAACCCAGGTGCTCCGTGGGATGGGGTTCCTGACAGATTCTGTTCCTAATTCCTGTTGCTTTTCTTCACTGGTGAGCACATTGAGGAGGAAGTGGTACCACAGGAGACGGAGCTCGCAAACATCGGGAACATCACCTGGAGCTCTGCGTTTAGAAAGAGAAGGGTTCCAGTAGCCGGGGTCCCCTGAAGGGCTTTGTTCCACCTGCCCCTCTCTATTCCCCAGGTTTGCTCCTGGGTGGGGAAAGGCTGGGAAATGCATCAGAGCTGTGTCCTAATTTTGGGAAGGGAGCCAGGATTCCAGTGATCTTGGCAGGTTTAAGGGAGGAAATGCTTTTGGTGTCGTGCGCCCAGGGCACGGTTGGGTCCAGTTACAGTGGACATGAGGATTACACGAGCCAGGGCTCTCGAATCACCGGGGAACTGCGCTTTGGATGGAATTAGTTTTTAGATGGGTCTTCTAGGAATTTCTCTGAGCTCTTAACAATGCCTGGATCGGAAATTTCCTGGTCTGTAAACTTTGAGGATAATGAAGTGCCTGAAAGTGTGTGGAAATGGGATAAATAAAAAGGTATCTGAGGGAGTAAAGAGGGAAACACACAGACTGAGCATTTGTATTTCATTTTTCTCATCAAAATAACGAAATAATTGACAGGAGAAGACAGCACCAATTTGTTCCAATACCCCCAACCCAATGTTCCTTCTGTGTTTTTGTCGTACAATGTTGAAGCCAACATCTTTGCCACATTCTGAAATCAGCTGTTTATGAGAACACTGAACTTACTACACACAGTTCTAAGTTCAAAGAGTTTGAATCACGTCCCAGAGGGGGCAAGTTCTCTGTGTCATTTTGAGTCATCTTGTCTTGATTAAATCTAAGTTTCCCTTAGTACCTTGTTTCTGAGGCGCATCAGTTTCTCTTGCGGGGGGAACAAACAGTATTTCACCAGATGGCTCGATTGGAGACGTGCTTTTGGACCAAAAAACCCACTGGTTGCTTGAAGATATTACTGGCTCTTGCTTTGCTTAGATCTTGGCCTCATTATTGCCACAGAGCTAAAAGGTGTTTAATTGCTCATAGAGGGGATCTCCAAAGGAGCGGGAGTAACTTAAGGCAGTTATTTGTTTGCTTTAATGGTATTTTCTTGCACTTGTAAATGTTTGATTTTATTTAACCAATCCAGCTGATTTTTCTAGTGCTTATCAGGGATTAGCATTTCCCACTTAGATGCCGAGTGAGGGACTTGAGGCTGAGCAGAGCAATTTGCTGTGAGTTTGCTGAGCGCTGCTGTTCTCTGTGCCCCAGCATTGACGATGCCCTGCAGGTGAAGATCACGGACAACGCCCTGTCCCGGGACCTGTTCCCCATGGATTATCACTGCCTGGGGGACAACGAGAACAGACCAGTGCGCTGGATGGCTCTGGAAAGCCTGGTCAACAATGAATTCTCCAGTGCTAGCGATGTGGTGAGGCTTTTTTACCTCTGTTGCCTTTTGGAAATGTGTTTAGTTGATGTTTTTCTTTTTTCAGCTGTTGGAGAATCACAGGATCACAGAATGGTTTGGGTTGTGAAGGGACCTTAAAGCTCATCTAGTCCCACCCCCTGCCATGGGCAGGGACACCTTCCACTGTCCCAGGCTGCTCCAAGCCCTGTCCAGCCTGGCCTTGGACACTGCCAGGGATCCAGGGGCAGCCACAGCTTCTCTGGGCACCCTGTGCCAAGGCCTCACCTCCCTCCCAGGGAACAATTCCTCCCCAGTATCCCATCTAGCCCTGCCCTCTGGCAGTGGGAAGCCATTCCCTGTGTCCTGTCCTTGTCGCTGTGTCCCTGTGCTCTGTCTGCTCAGCAGGGACCTGGTTGGGCACAGCTTGCCTTCATAAATCCACCCTGGCTCTTTCCAGACCCCCATGTGCTTCATACACATGGGAGCGAGTTCCGGGATAAACTTGCTCCCTAACATAAGCAGGAGCTGGTGTTTGCCTGCCTGGCCCATATTCCCCTGAATCCCAACTCTTCCAGAGGATGCCTTTATTCCAGAAGCCAGGAGCCTCCCCCAGTTGAGGTGACCTTTCAACGATAAGAGCAGCCTTGCAGTGACCTCAGCCTGCTCCCTCGGTGCCCTCGGATGCATCCCATCCACAGGAACGGTCTGGTGCCAGTTTGGGAAGCTTTAGGGAAGGTCTGCTTGGCTTTTTCCTCCATGATCTCTGTTCTAGTGCTGCAGCCATATGAACAACAAGAAAAAGAAGGAAGGAGGGGAAGGTGCCAGTTCTGCTCCACACGTGTATTCTTTGGAAAACACGTGGGCGTTCGTGTTAAAACAAACTTGAAGACAGAAAAGGAAGTGGAAGTTGCCTGTAAAAGCATGTTTTTAGAGTGCTAAATGAGCTCAATTAAATGGTGATTTCTGTATTTTTACTTTTTTTTTTTAAACCTGGAACATGAAAGCATTTGCTGTTTGTGAGCACTGGGATTGTGTAACAGTGGCAGTGAGATGTGGAATTTCATTAGGATGAGTAAACCTCAGTATTTGTAACCATTTTCAAAATCTCCAGTGCAATTCAGCATCTCTTGCAGCCCATTTTAACCCAGAACTCCTTTTTCCGTTGCACAGGGATAAATGCCACCCACCTTTAAACACACAGTTCCGACTGCAGACACGCGGCCGTCTGAGTTTTGTACAGTACAAAGCGAACAGTTTTTCTGGCTGTAGAGAACACCATCTGCCCTAAATATCAGCTCTGCATCTACCTGGACTCCTTTCACAAAAAGCTGACGTCAGATGTTTTTGTGGCTTTGGTGGGAACAAACCCAGTGATCCATTGCATGTAACAGGGTGATGGAGTGTGCTCCAAACACTGTCGGTGTCTGCAGAGATGCCGTGGGATGTGTTCCAGGCTTGCTTTTTGGATGACTTTCTTTCAGATGTGTTTGCTGGCTTGAAACCTTCCCAATAAAGTGTTGCTCCCCTGCCAACAGCTCTATCAGTCAGCTAGAGTGTAGGAAAACAAACCGCGGTTCCCGCTGGGTCTTAATGCTGTGGTTTTCCTGCTGTTGGACGTGAAGCTCTGCATCTCTTCCCGCCATTTTTATGCAGTTACCTATGGAATTAGAACAGCTGTATTCGCAGGGTGGTTTTGCTTGTGAATCACTCTTTATCTCCTGTTCATGACCACCACTTGTCCCTCAGCACTCTCCTCCACTGCAGGTAAAAAGGGATTTTATTTCCTTTGATGGCCGTTCAGAGCAGGGCCACCCTGCCGTTCCCAACTGAAAATGTCCCTTCCCTAAGGGTTTGGTCAGGGCATTGCTGGGATTTCTCCTGATTCAAACGAGAATCGTGTGAGCCTTGCAGGATTCTGCCGCTTTTTAATAAATGGTGATGTGTAACTCGAGCAGTGAGTCATGAGTGAGCAGTATCAACCCCATCTCTGTTTGGTCTCCTGGGTCTCTGGATACCAGATAATAAATCATTTGCCTTGTACTCAGCTTGTGCGTGGATTGATTGATGGATTTTTCATCACTTTTAAGCTCCTTCTGGCGAGGATTGTCGGCTGAATGTGTTGAATGCTGATCCAGCTGTCAGGTTTACTGAGATGAAATCTCTTTCTTTTCCCTGAGCCCTATTCCTGAACATACTCTCCAAATATACAGACAGCTCGGAATCAAAGAATTATAATTTCATTCAGTCTGCCCTTCTGATCCTTCGAATTTCACAGACCTTTTCTGAGGATTTTTCAAGGCGTTTTGAAGAAGTAAAATGTAGAAAAAAATAACAGTTTTATAGTAAACAGTGGTTCAGTGTTCAGTATTGTTTACATTTAGGTGTTCTCTAATGTCACGTTAAAAAATGCATGGCTTGTAGCACTGATATCTTAGCGCACTGAGATTTTGAGTTGAGTTCAGCTTTGTAGAATCACAGATTGATTTGGGATGGGAGGGACCTTAAGACCATCTGGATCCAACTCCCTGCCACGGACAGGGACACCTTCCACGTTGCTCCAAGCCTCATCCAGCCTGGCCTTGGACACTTCCAGGGATCCAGGGGCAGCCACAGTTTCTTCTGTGTGCAATTTAACACCAGTTCTGTGATTCTTGATTAGCCCAGTTCGAGACACGTTGGATTTGGTGATGCAGAGCATTTCTAGAAATCTTCCTTCCAGCTGATTCTGTGCCCTGGCTGCAGCAGCTCTGGGCTCCAGCCTGTTTTGTTGATGCCTGCCCTGTTCCTTTGCAGTGGGCCTTCGGGGTGACGCTGTGGGAGCTGATGACCCTGGGACAGACCCCGTACGTGGACATCGACCCCTTCGAGATGGCAGCTTATTTAAAGGACGGCTATCGAATAGCTCAGCCCATCAACTGCCCCGATGAACTGTGAGTGCTGTGCTGGGGAGGGACAGAGGGGCTGCTTTGTGGTTGGTGTTTAGCCAGGCTGGCCAGAGAAAGAGCCAGGGTTGCCTCTCCCTGCCTGTTTGTTCTGCCTGTCAGACAAAGCCTGGGGTTGAGCGTTCCTCGTGGAGCCCTGCCTGCGGCTCTGGGGTGTACCCAGCATCGGAAGGATGCGGAGCTGCTGGAGCAAATCCAGAGGAGGCCGTGGAGGAGCTCTGATGGCTGGAGCCCCCTCTGCTCTGGAGACAGGCTGGGAGTGTTCAGCCTGAAACAGAGAAGGTCCAGGGAGGCTTTAGAGCCCCTTCCAGGGCCTAAGCAGGCTCCAGGAGAGCTGGAGAGGGACTTGGGTTGAGGGATGGAGTGACAGGACAAAGGGGAATGGCCGCACACTGCCAGAGGGCTTAGATGGGATACTGGGGAGAAACCCTTCCCTGTGAGGGTGGGGAGGGCCTGGCACAGGGTGCCCAGAGCAGCTGGGGCTGCTCCTGGATCCCTGGAAGTGTCCAAGGCCAGGTTGGACAGGGCTTGGAGCAGCCTGGGACAGTGGAAGGTGTCCCTGCCTATGGCAGGGGTGGAGCTGGTTGATCTTCAAGGTCCCTTCCAACTCAAACCACTGCATGATTTTCCAACAGCTGAGCAATTTACAGTGAACTGTGTACAGCTCCTTCCTGGGCTGCCATGGATCACATCCTAAATGAACCCAGCACCTCTGGTCACAGCCCCTTTGCTCATCATTTCAGGTGTCCATGCTTGGAAGGAGCTGTTGAGCATCGTGTACCATAAAATCCAGGGTTCCTTGTCCCTCTCTGCTTGCTCAGGCAGTTTTGCAGTGCTGTTTTCCCTTGCAGGCTGGGGCTGTGCTGGCCTGGCTGACGTTGCCCTGTGCTCCCTGTGTTGCAGGTTTGCTGTCATGGCCTGCTGTTGGGCCCTGGATCCCGAGGAGAGACCCAAGTTTCAGCAGCTGGTGCAATGTCTCACTGAATTCCACGCAGCGCTGGGAGCCTACGTCTGAAGCAGCAGCAGAAGATGGAATTCCCTGCTTGGGAGCAGCCATGGCCTCCACCCGCAGCTCCATGCATCCCTTGGACTCGCACACGTGATGTGTATAAAGCAACACTACAGGGAGAAAGCACTTCTTCCAAAACACTGTGCCTTAGAATGCCTTAGTAGTCTCAAGTTTTTTTGTAAGACCTCTTGGTGTTGAATATTTTCTAGATATCACTTTTGCTAAGTTAAATCGAGACCTTTTGGTTTGCCATCAGGATTTGTAAAGTGTAGAGATAGTGAACGGAAACACGAGATTTGGATGGACTTTGCACTCTGACAACAGACACGTGATTTTTTT
>VZRN01003784.1:302214-361578 GCA_013397935.1 Dasyornis broadbenti | reverse complement strand
AAAAACCACCCCTGCAGAAAATTTTCCCCGATTTAAAAAAAAAAAAAAAAAAAAAAATTTGAAACTGAATCTTTCTGACCAGCTCTAGTGTTTGTACTTGTATGTATCTGGAATAGCTTTTTTAGTATCAACTTCTTCTATTTTGAGACAACAGCACATTATGGTTGGATCCACACGTCTTGCCTTTTTAACCCATTCACAAACGCTCTTTGGAAAAGCTGGTCTTCAGGATACAACATCTCCTTTCTAAAGCGATGATGTAAAAGTGATCCCAGTTTACCTCATAACAGAGAATGGGGAAGGTGGGGTAGGAATGGTGCCCCTCCTTCCAGATCAAAGGATTTTTGAGATGGTTTTATGTGCTAACTAAAGGCCTTCAGAGAAGCGCCAGAGCAGCCCCTGGGTGGGAGTCTGTCGCCTCAGGCTTCTGCCCTGCAGTTTCTCTTGTTCAAAAAGGTACTGGTTGTTTTTTATGGGCTTTTATGGCCTGAAATGGGCTTAAATATATAAATATATATTTGTAAAGACACTTGCAGAGTAAAGAATGTTTTTCTATTACACCCAATGTGAAAGCTTGGTCCCTCAGCTTGCCCAGTGTGCGCGTTGTGGTGGTTGGGTTGGAGTGGGGATTGCCTGCCTCCCTGTGGAACTCATCCCTGAGACCTCAGGTATTGTCCTGCCGCCTTCCTTAACCCAAAGATCCATTCCACCCCGAGTTGTTCAGAGTTGAACATTCCTTAAGAGTGTTTATTCAGCAGAACGTGTGAGGGATTCAGGCCTTTTCTCTCTGTAACAAAGTTACTTGCAGAGTAGCTCCCAGTTCTCCAGGTGAGCTGTGCGCTGCATCCTGTTGTGCTTCAGCACAGCGTGGGACGTGCAGAGTTGCCTTTTGTCTGTCCCCATCCGCAGCCAAGCGCCCGCAGCCTCGAGTGTTTGTGTGGCTGCAGGGGTGGCACATTGTGGGAGCATTTGCAGAGACTGCTGTGCGAGTACGAGCAGCTGGGTTTGGCTGGCTCAGGCACCCGTGCAGCTTCTGTTCTTTCCAGAGCTGTGAACCCTGCTGAAGAAAATGAATCCTCTCTAATTAGGGTCACTTGTGTGGTCTGTGTCCCTCAGAACGCCGGAGCTTTCCTGTCTGTACTCCAGGGATTGTCATCTGTGGCCAGTGAGCCAAGCCTTGCTTTATCCAGGAAGGAAATTTTCCTGCTGGCTCAAGTTTGGGCACGTTGTGATGGGCTGTGCTTGCCTGACGGAATTGGAACTGGTTTTGTTTGGGTGAGTTTGGAGTGGCTGAGTCTGGGGACAGCAGCAGGGCTTTGGGTGTGTGGTGTCTCCCCTCTGAGCCGGGGAACTGGTACCGGTGGCAGGACTTGCTGGTGACGTGCATGTTGATGACACCAGTGGCAGTTCCTGACATCCAGGTCAGTGTTCCCATGGGGTCTGCGGAGATCACAGCCCTGGGAGTGAGGCAGCAGAGCAGCCCAGGGTGAAAATGATCCACCTGTTGTGTGTGCCCAGGGCAGAGCCACGTGCACACAGGGTGTGAGTTGTGCAAGTGCTGCTCACAGCCCGCGGCTGTCACAGTCACCCTGTGGCTCAGGGATGTGCTGCACCTGACCCTGCTCCGCTCACTCAGAGCTGTGGGAGTGGGAAATGCGTCAGCTTTCCCTTCCCTGGGCTGCTTCTCCCCTGCTTCCATCCACAGAGGCTGGGAAGTGGTTCGGTGTAGGTTAAGGTACAGATGCAATTCTTCATTCTGGAGATTTGCTTCCGTTTTATCGGGGTTCATCTGCGGGGATGACGCTGCCACCTGCTCCACCCAGGGCAGTGGTGGAGTCCCCGTCCTGGGAAGCGTTCAGGAATCAGGCAGATGTGGCACTTCATGATACGGTTGTTGGACATGGTGGGACGTGGTCAAAGGTTGGACTCAAAATGTTCTTGGAGGTCTTTTCCAGCCCTGATGATTCCATGATTTTACGATTGGCATTCTGCTGCTAGCAGAGCTCCCTTGAGTAGATTCCTTGCAGGAATTTGTTGTACCTGAGACTGCAAATAGCTTTCCTGCTGGGATTTCGCTGCATGTGCTGTTTCCTAGCTCCGTGGGCTTTTAGGGAAGCTCTTGAGGAGCAGATCACTTGGGTAGGAGACTGGAAAGACAGACTTCCTTGGAAGGAGAACATTGTTGGTAACTTCTGTCCTAAAGCACATGGAAAAGTCTCAGTGTGACCCTGGGGAGAGCTGGATGGAGCATGGCTGGGAGGTGAGGCAAGGAGAAAAAAACCAGAAAGCTCTGGTTACAGGGAATAAGAAATGAGGAAGATTGTGGCATCCGGGTTTATTTTTTTTTTCTTGGGAGGGTGATGCCAGAAGTAAAAGTGAGGCAAGGAGGCGTAAAAGGACAAGAAGACTCAAGGACAGGGTGGGATGGGCTCTGAGAACTCGTGAGGGATCCAAGTAGCTCCACTGGGGCCACAGAGTTGCCTGATAAGGAGCCAGGCTGGCAGCTGGAATCTGCAGAGCTGCTGCTGGGGGAGTGAGGCTCTTACAGCCTGGCACATCCAGGTTGCTCCAAGCAGATAAGGACACATTCCTGCAGCCATCTGAGACTCCACGCAGTGATCCTCCTGCTAATTGCTGCTTCCTCCCGGCTGAGGATGTGGAGAACCTATCTCAGCTCCGGGAGTGCCTTGCAAAGATCAGATGGAAATGGCATTGCAGGAAGGGAGTGTTTCGGGGCGGAGGGAATGCGCTTTATTCCTGATGGCTCACCCCGTTCCTGTGGGGAGTGTGCTGTGCCTGGCCTGACCTCAGGCTGGGAGCAACGTGGAAGTGCTGCTGAGAAGGGGCTGGTGTTGAGCAGGAGGCGAGCTTTGGCTGGCGCATTTGGGGAGGTGTTTTGGGTCAGCTTTTGGCCTGATTTGGAGATGAGCGTTGGCTCAGGACTCAGCGTGTTCTCACATGGCTGATCTTGGTGTCCTGCTGCCAGACACGGTGGCTTTGCAGGAGCTTCCAATGAAAACATTCCTCCACAAAGAAATCCAAGAACCAGACAAAGCTACACAAAATAACATCCCCAAGTGTGTTTCTGATTCATCTGCCAGCTCCTGTGCATTCCTAGGGTGGGAGAGGCTGGATCATCAACCTGTCTGCTCCTCTCCCTCCTTCCTGCTTCCGGCCCCTTCTGCAGCTCCGGCTCATCCGTACTCT
Organism: Dasyornis broadbenti; assembly: GCA_013397935.1. Lineage (NCBI taxonomy): Eukaryota > Metazoa > Chordata > Aves > Passeriformes > Dasyornithidae > Dasyornis > Dasyornis broadbenti. The sequence continues at coordinate 358,371 of VZRN01003784.1, read as the reverse complement.
CAGCTTCCACCTGGGTTTCTTAAATGACTTCATTTATTCCAGCTTTTTTTTGGCTTGGGAATTTCAGACTCCTCCGTTGTGTTACAGTCCCACAGCTCTGGTCCTGGTGAGCTGGGTTATCCCTGCGAGAAACCCTCCAGGATCCAAGGACTCTTCCTTGCTTTGCATCCATGTGGAGCCAAACCATGGAGCAAGCAACCAGACACCTTGGCACCGGCTGGGCTGCAGGGAATCCCCCAGCCCAGGGAATGTAGCTGGTGAGATCAGACTGGAACCAGCTGGTAAAAGAAGGATCTGTGTGGTTCTGCTCATGGCACCCTGGAGGTGATGAGATGTCTGGGACCTGTCCTGGTCTGGGAGAGACCCGGAGCAGAGGCTGGCACTCGAGGCTCGCTCCTGGAGCTGTCCAACACCTTCCGAAGAAGCGTTTTCTCTGAAATGCCGCTTCTGTGCAGGTCCCAGGCTTGTCTGCCCTACAAAAGCCGGTTGCTCTAAGGGTGGAAGTTAGGGGAGGTGGCTCCAATGTATTTGTGATGCTTCAGCCTCTGGAATAGACTTGGAGAAGGCTGCAAGCTGAAGCTCTGAGTGCTGAGTGCAAATCTGCTGCGAAACCTGGGTGAAAGCCGGTGGGAATCTCCTCTGGATGTGCCTGAGATGGGATAGCCCGTGCAGGATGCAAATCAAGAGCTGCAGCCAACATCTGAAAGCTGTTTTCAGGTTTACCTGGTCCTGAGACAGCTCAGCCCAGGCCTCTCATGTCCCACGTCATTCCAGGCAGCCTTGGGTCAGCGCTGCTGTGAGCACATCTTGGTTCTTGAAGGCCCTGGCCCACAGCGGATCTGAGGATTGAGCTGCTCTCAATCCTTCCGTTCCAAATGGAGCAGAGCTGGTGGGACCTGTAAATAAACCTGCTCTCCAAGCCTTGTCTCTGAGCCGGGAGAAACCCCGGGGTGGATCCACCTCTGAGGAAACCTCCCCTGTGGAGCCAGGCTGAGAAAGCTGGGGCTTCAGCCTGGGGGAGAGAAGGTTGTGTGGCGATCTTGGAACAGCCTTCCAGGAAAGTTTACTGGTTTGATCCTGTCTCCAGCAGGATGGTGCTGGCAGCTGAGTTGTGGATGCCCGTTGTAGCGCAGCAGCTCAGGTGGGAATGCCATAAAAAAGGTGCTTTCAGCACCAGTGTCCAGCAGCAATCCCAGCTGTTGCTCCTGGAGGACAAGTGAAGCTCCAGGTGAGCTCCATGGCAGTTCTCCTTCCTTCTCCAACGTCACGTTTCCTCAGGGTATCTTGGTCCTATCTGCAGAGGCCGTTCCTAGCTTTGTTTTGACATGGAACAAAGAACGCGGGTTCTGGGAAGAGCTGTGAGTTCCAGCTCCGCTCAGCTTTTGGGAAAACAGGATCGCACGTCAGAGCGGGCTCTGGGTGTCTGCAGGGAGTTGTTGTGCCCTGGGGGATCCGTGCTGGATCCTCGGTGCCGGTGCCCCGGGCTGGTGCTGGCTGCTCCCCAATCCCGCCGCGGTGCCAGCGCTGAGCAGCGTCAGAGCCTTGGCTTTTGGGATGCGTCCTCCAAAGCCTCTCAGCCAGAAAGCTGTGCCTGGGAGCTGCTTCCAAGAAACAGGAGCACCTCCCGGGGCAGGACCAGCCGCCCTCGCGTTGCTGCCGCAGGTCTGAAGGCGCGTGGTCACCCAGGCTGGGGCCACCTCTGGGGTGGCTTCTCCTCCTTCCCGTGGACCCCCGGTGTGGTTCTGCTGTTGTTCTGCTCCTTGTTCTAACTTTGCTTGCCAGACACAGTCCCATGCCCTTGTCTGTTAAAAATCAGTGTTCAAGTAATTTTTGAAGAAAAAATCCAATGAGGAGCGGCTGAGGGGCTCAGCCTGGAGAAAAGGAGGCTCGGGGAATCTTCTGGCTCTGCACAGCTCCTGACAGGAGGGTGGAGCTGGTGGGGCCAGGCTCTGCTCCCAGGGAACAAGTGGAAACGGCCTCAGGTTGCACTGGGGGATGTCTGGGTTGGATATTAGGAAAAAAATTCCTTCACAGAAAGCGTTGACCTTTTACAAGGGCATAAACACCCAGATAATTCCTGGTGTGGGTAAACTCTGGATTTACCTGTCACTGCAATGAATGTTCTCCTCTTTTCCCTCTCAGATCCGTTCCACGCAACACCTCACACTCAATTCTTGCAGAGGAGCGAGCGATGCTGTCATGGAGCACTGGAATTACAGTAAGTCTTCAGGAATAAATTAAATGTCGTTTCTAATGCAGCTGCAGAGCCAGGTGTTAGGATCATCCCTTCCCCTTGTGTAACACTGCTGTAATGAGGAGTGCCCCACACTGTGGACAATTATCCGGGCTGGAAAGGTTCAGCATGACTCCCAAACAAGGGGAAAAGAGACTTTAATAACAAAAAGCTTCGTGCCCTTGGTTGTACACGCAGGGTTTTGCTGCAAGAAGGGACTTGTGGATATTGTCTCCGAGTCTAGAGACACACATCATTCTCTCAAAAGCTCCTTTGTTCCCTTGGGTAGCCCGAGCCATGCTGGGTGTGTGTCCCTAATCTTGAAATCTATGAGCTTTAAGGAAAAAAATTAAGTTAATTAAAGCAGTTTTTACATGTATTGTCAGGCGGTGCTTCTGAGTGTGGGACCAGACTGCCTGGATCCACGATCACTGAAACACAGGAATCTCTTACCATCATCCCCTCCCAAAATCTGCTTAATTTGGACCAGAGCAGTTTGAAACTCCGGTGTTTAGGGAATTCATATCCTATTTCTCAACGTGTCTGCTCAATAGACGCCGAATCCCAGGGGGGGAATTGGAAGCCATAGGAAGGAGAGGTGGGTGGGAGAGCCCATTAAGCAGGCGGCACTCCCACGAATATATTTCCTCCTAGGCAGCGCTTGATGAGATGCTCTGGATCTGCAGGAAGCTTGAGTGCTGCCACTTCTCTTTATCTGCTTCCTGTGTCCTGGCAGAGTTCATCTGACAGCAGCTGGGGACAGGTTTGTGTTTTCCTCCGGCTCCCCGCAGCAGAAACTCCCTGCAGCAGAAACTCTCCCTCCCCTTCTCTGCCGGCAGTGAAGTCACGGCTGCGGGGGCCTTGGTGGTCGGACCCCCGAGTACATTCCTCGGCCAGGAGCAGCACCTTGTGCCACTTCCGAAGTTCATGTGGGCTCCTTTTACCCCGGCACTGGTGCTGGACAGGTCCCTGGGGCTCCAAAACCTCAAGGTTTCCTGGTTTTCCCATCTCTGTGGGGTGAGGCGGCCGCAGGGCCAGAGCCCAGGTTGGGTGAGCTGGTGTTGCCCACCACAGATTGGATGTGATTAGGAAAGAAATTCCTTCACAGAAGGGGTTGTCCTTTCACAAGGGCGTAAACACCCAGATAACAGAAGACACAGAAACCAGAGCCCCAGAAAACAGAAAAACGCCAAATGGGGCTTTTATAGCATTGCTTTAATTTTCTCCCTTAAAAATCCCAGGGTCTGGAGTCCTGTCCTCCTGTGAACATCTCGTCAAGGTGCTGAGGCAAGTTCCCAGCCCTGAAGAACCAAAACCTGGAAAACAAGTGGGCTCTAATAGGGAAAATATCTTCATGAATGTCACTTTATAAAAAAGCTTTAATTAGTTTTGGGGGTTTTTTTCCATGTTGGAGGAAAACTGTTTTCCTTCACACGTGGCGCAGATGCCGGTAACACATCAATCCTTGAGCATCGCCCGGCGCTTGGACAGCCCCAGAACAGGAAAGAAGGAAATTGTTTGAGTTTGACTGCAAAAATAAAGTAATCTGGGAAGCCATTTGGTGGAGGAAGCAGCTCTAAGTGTCGATTAATTGCTCAGAGTTTGTTTTAATTTCCCAATCTCAATTTTCATTCTTTCCCTGTGCAGCCCAGAGACCCCTGTGCCTGGGGCTGATCCCCAGCAGGAAAGGGATTGGGATTCTGCCCCTCTGCCCCCTCAGGTGAGACCCCACCTGCAGAGCTGCCCCAGCACAGGAAGGAGCTGGAGCTGCTGGAGAGAGCCCAGAGGAGGCTCCAGGATGAGCAGAGGGATGGAGCAGCTCTGCTGGGAGGAAAGGCTGGGAGAGCTGGGAGTGCTCAGCCTGGAGAGGAGAAGCTGATTGTGGTCTGTCAGTATCTGAAAGCCGGAGAAGGATTTTGGGCAAGGGCCTGGAGAGATAGCACAAAGGGGAACGGCTTCAAACTGAAAGTGGGTTTAGATTAAATATTAGAAAGAAATTGTTCCCTGTGAGGGAGGTGAGGCCCTGGCACAGGGTGCCCAGAGAAGCTGTGGCTGCCCCTGGATCCCTGGCAGTGTCCAAGGCCAGGCTGGACAGGGCTTGGAGCAGCCTGGGAGAGTGGAAAGTGTCCCTGCCATGGCAGGGGGGGGAATAGGATGGGCTTTAGGGTCCCTTCCAATCCAAACCATCCCATGAAGACAAGTCCTTCACTTCGCTCAGCTGGTGCAGAACTCCAGAACCTTTCCAGGAGCTGCAAAGGGCAACTCAGAAATCGCAGGAGAAGCTTCCAGGAGCCTCCTTGCCTGCAGGTGGTGTTTGTAAGGATGAGGGGTTTGTGTCCTGGGAGGGGCTGCCTTGTCCTGGGGCTCTCCCTTCAGGGAGTTCTGCTGCCAGGACATGTTTGGGGCTACCCTGAGTTCCTCTTTTGCAAATTCCACCCTTAGGATGCTCCAGGATGGAGCTCTTGGAGAGCAAAGCCCACATTCCCTGGGACTGCTGGCAGGGGCTGCTCCAGGTGGTCCCTAAAGGTAAATGAGGGGGAAAAGGCTGGACAGGGACCCCTTTCTCCCAGCACAGGGCACAGGAGCACCTGGAATGTGCAGCCCCTGTGGGTGAATCCTGCTGGGATGTGGTGCAAAGCAGCCTCTCTTCTCCCTGCCCCCGGGAATCCTCTGCCAAACGTGGCCGTGGCCATCCCACCCGCCCCGGGATTTGCTTCATCAGGGATCTTTAGGGTAAATTCCTCTGTCATTGAGCCATGCCAAGCTGCCAGATGAGCTGTAAACCCAATCCGTGTGTGTGGGCCCCCACGATCCAAAGATCCACAATTTCCCAAGCCCTTTGGCCGCACTTCAGGGAGGGAATGCTCAAGTCCTTCCGTACTTTTGCCCCGCTGGGCTGATCCTGGTCCCGCTGCAGAGGCCTTGATGCCACCAGAGGCGCAGGAGTGTTCGGTGCCTGACGTGCTCGGAATGTGCTCCCCCACTGCAGTTTGTGCCAAGCTGTCCCTGTGGGTGGCACATTCCAGCCTGGCACGCTCCAGCCCCGAGATCCTCATTCCTTGGCAGGTGGCTGATGGGAGGCAGGAGCGATGCTTCGAGCTCGGCCTGAAGGAAACAAACGGATGGGAGCTGAACCCTTTGTGGGGAGGCCTCCAGAAATGAAAGTCACCGGCCAGGCTGAGAGCTGGGCAGGGCCCACAGAGGGGTGGGAGCAGCTCCAGTGGCCCACGGGGCAGCTCCTCCACGTGCCCTGGGCAAACAGAGCCGCACCTGCGGGGCAGCACCTGAGCCAACACTCAGGAGGCAGCGAGGGGTCGAGAGGGCTGGCAGGCTGGAGGCAGCTTTTCCAAGCTCCCAGGAACGTCAGAACCTGGAGCAAAACCTGTCTGCGTTACCCTCTGACCCCAGCAAGGTGTGGAAACCCCAGGAACGAGCTGGCTTTGCTTCCCTGGTGTCCCCCAGGATTCCAGTGCGGCGCTGGGTCACCTCTCCCTGCTGCTGCATCCAGGGCTGCTCCATAAGGAGACAGTAGAGTAGATACTGGGAAAAATTTCTTCCCAGAAAGGGTTGTCAGGCATTGGAAGGGGCTGCCCAGGGCAGTGGTGGAGTCCCCACCCCTGGAAGTGTTTCCAAAACACGTGGATGTGGCACTTGAGGCCGTGGGTTCGTGGTGAACTCACTGGTGCTGTCGATGGTTGGACTTGGTGATCTCCAAGGGCTTTCCCAACGCTGAGGATTCCGTGAGGGCCGGGAGCAGGGCCCTGAGGATGTTCCCCCACCTCGCAGAGCTTCCCTCTGGCCCAGGGATGCTCCCGCCCAGCAGCAGCAAGGGCTGGGAAGGGCAGGCAGGTGTCACCTGCACTCCCTGGCGCCGCAGAACCTCGGGAGGCCGTGCCCTGCTGACATCCCTGGCTCCGGGCTGGGCTCCCGGCAGCGGGGAGGCTCCATGTGCTCCAGGATAAGGCCGAGCTCGGAACATCCTCCTCTGGAGTGGCTCGGAGCTTTGCTTGTTGACAGAGATAAAGGTGGCGTGGGCCCGGCCGCACGTGAGGCTGAGGCTCTTGTGCAACGCCGTGAAAATGAAAGCAAACCCTGCTCCTTCCTCTTCCCCTCACCCCTGACGTTTAATGGAAACGCTGATGGGCCTGGTTGGTATTTTTATGTTTGTTTGTTGCTTTCTTTCTGGCCAAAGTCCGTGTTGCCACAGGTGTTTGGCTGAGCTTTTTCCTGGAAAGCTCTGCCGTGGAAGAGGAGGAGTGCCTGGAGAAGGCCTGGGGCTCTGGGCAGGTGCTTCAGGGGAGAGAGTGGTGGGATGCACTGACCAGGGCTGGAATAGGGCCAGCAGGGAAACTCCAGCCTGGGAGATGGAGGAAAACTTGGATAAGCTCAATACACTTGTATTTTTTTAAGAATCTGGTTCAGATTTTGTTTTAACCCGGTGGGGAACACACAAAGGAATCACAGAATGGTTTGGGTCGTAAGGGACGTTTAAAGCTCATCCAGACCAATCCTCCTGGCATGAGCAGGGAGTTAGACCTGGGAGAAATCCAGATACCACTGAGGATATGCAGGGAGAGCTGAGGAGCAGCAAATGCCAGAGTGGAGTGACACAGCGCCAGGGTGGGGTGGCTGCCTGTCACCTGTCCCCACCACGCCCCGGGATGGAGCCAGGTGTTTGCTGAGCTGCTGGGGCAGGATGGGGCAGCGTGCCCCACCCTGGACCGTGGACCTCACAGCGAGGGATCCCCATCCAGGCAGCGTGTTTCTCTAACCGCAGGTGCCCTCCTGGCTCTGCTTGTTTTGGTGAGGAGTGAAGTTTGGGAGGGAGGCTGGTGCCCTGCGGGTGCCCTGCTGGTGGCTCGGGTTCTGCTCTGCTCTCAAGGATGTTTCTGTCTCTCCTCTGGCCCTGAGGGCTCCCAGCTCCTTGCTGAGCCCAGCCTGGGAGCCAAGTTACATTGACACTGCTGGGTGACCTTGGTGTTTGCAGTTCCACCGCCTTTATTCTGGCAAAAGGCATGTCCTGGCAGCCCTGCAGCAGGAATGGGAAGGTTGGCATGCAGAGCCAGCACAATGGGATGGTCAAGCACGATGAGTAGCAGCAGCTCCCTTCCTGTTTTCCAGGAGTGTCTCAACTGCTGCCTCAAGCTGGTGCCAGCCTGGCCATGTCCCAGCCATCCCCTGTTGCCCAGGCTCTCGCTGTGGGCAGGGACTGAGTGTCCTGGAGGTGTTTGTCTGCTCCAGGAACAAGCCCAGGGCTGAGCCTCCCGCGCGGGGAGCGAGGCCTTGGCTGTGCCGCTCCCCTGCAAGAGGCAGCACGCCATGGCCCCTGTCCCTGCGCTGGGCAGAACAGGGAGGGACAAGCCCCGGGCCTGTTCCCGGCACTGCACGTCTCCTGGCACGCAGGAAATCCCTGCTGAGGGCTGGAGCCACGAGCAGCGGTGCCAGGCTGTGCCTGCTCCACAGTGGGTCCTGCGCAGGGACGGCCGAGCCCCGGGGCTGCCCGGGCATGACCTGACCCCCCCATGGATGGGGCTGGGCACCAGGCCGGGTCTGTGTCCAGGTGCAGCAGCCGGGTTGATGCAATGTGCCTGTTCCTGCTCGGCAGGGAATGTTGCTCACCTGCCCGAGGAGGCACGCGCTCTCCATGGCTTGGCACCGCCTGCCAAGCCTTAATCTCCACTGTTTGACAGCTGGGCCGCCACTGACGTCAATGCCATGGCTCAGGGGGCTTTTGGGGAGCAATGGGCGAGTCTCCCACACGTGGGCTTAGCAGGAAAACATCGCCGTGAAACCGCAGCCGGAGAGACGGGAGAGGAGCAGGAGAGAGGGCGAGGGATGCCGCTCCTGTGCTGGCTCACAGCCAGCTCTGCCTGGCCTGGGCACCATCCCTGCTGCAGGAAAATGCCTCCCTGTGTGTCCAGTGTGCTGGGAATCGCTGCGGGATTCCCTTCCCCTGCCCGAGCTGAGGGTCTGTTTGTGCCCTGGAACATCCTGATCCCACAGGGCAGCTGGGATCGCTGCCGTGGGCAGCTGGGTGTTGTCTGTGCTGCTGGGGGATGGCTGCTCCCCTCTCATCCTCGTCACCAGGCCTAGGGAGGAGGTGCGGGTCTGTCCCTCCCTTCACCCCGTGCCATTAAAGAAGCTGCTCGTCCCTGTCTGGATTGCGCCAGCTCTGGACATCCCCGTCCTGCCTCAAGGGAACACCTCAGGATGCTCCTTGGAAACCATGCCCACGTCACTTTTGGCTTCGGTCAACTCAGCTCTGCTGCTTTCCTCATGAAGGAAATAGGGCCCATGAAGAGTTTATGGGAACAACTCCCTGAGCCTCCTGTGGACTGGTCCTTCCTCCATGAATCTGCAGGTATCCAGGCTGATCCGTGTGCGGAACACTGAGCATCCATCGTTTCTCCTTGCAGCAGCACACCAGGTCCAGCTTCCTCGTGTGTGTCTCGCAAAGCCTCACTCACCTTTGGAGCCTGGATGAAGCTCCCTGGGGAGCCTTGGCATGGAAATCGTGGCCGCTTCCACTTGTGACCTTAGCAACACATCCTGATGGCAATTGTTCTCCGGGCTGGAAATCCTGTCTGCTCTGCTGCAGGGCTCGTGCTCCCCAGGCAGCTCCGTGTCTTTGGCCAAGGCAGCCAGCCCTTCCTGCAGGGAAATCGCTGCTGTCCCGTGGCATGGGGCAGCCACCCCTGGCACGGGCTGCTCCGCTTTGACATCCTCAGAAAATTTTCATCAAAAAATATAAAATAAAAGCAGCAACCCAAGGAGCGAGGAGACAAAACAAGAGGAAGTCAGGAGTTGCCTCAAGTAGCTTCGAAGGGATTTTTTTTTTCCTGGCTTAGAAAGCAACCTGGTGGCAGCTGTGCTGAAGCTCAGCCTGGGTCATACCTGGGAAGTGGAAAAACCCCGAAAGCCACTGCAGGTGCTGAGCTGAAAGCCAGGAGGGTCGAGGAGCCCTGTAAATCGTCCACTTCTCCAATGGAAGTTGTTTTCTTTTGCCCCTGACCCCTGCACAGCACGGAGGATCGTGAGTAACCCTGGAGTAAATTACTCGAGGCCTCGCCTTGGGTTGCCTTTGCTTCTGTCTGCACCACTGGCATGGAGCTGTGCTGCTTCCTGAGCACACATTTTTGAGGCCTTGGAAACCGCAAGTTGGATGACATCCACCAGGCAAGGGTTTGAGCAAAGTCTCCGAGTTTTCACATCTCCAGGGACACACTGGCTATGGCTTGGTCCAGAGGAGGGGAAATAGCACGAGCTGTGCCGTGGTGAGTTTTTCTGGAGAAGGCTGGATCCCTCGCTGGGATTAGTCAAACGCCGTGATTCAGCCCTCCCTCGGTAAATGAGGCATCCACAAGTATGCAGGGAGTTTCTCTTTCTTAAAATCCTTCTCCAGAGGGTACATGTGGGCTGAAAAACTCAAGTTTTCCTTTGTAGAGATAAAAATTGCACTTGATCACCCAGAAAGCCTCCTTTGATCGCTTTTTTTGAAGGAGCATCCTCTGTGTGTCACCTCATCTTCTCGTCCACCTCGCCCGAGGGTGCAGAGGCAAACCCCACCATTTTCTAGCCAATATCCCAACAATATTTTCCGTCCAATATTCCAGCCAAGGCTTCCCATGTGCTGTGGGGGTGTAGGACATGCTCTGCAGCCCAGCCCAGGCTGTGGAGACCCATGATCAGTTCTGCCCATCCCGAAGGCAGTTTGAATATCAAAATAATGAGCAAATCAGAGGAAATCACCAGAAGCGTGCCAGAAGCTTCCCTAGAAACTCAGCTGGAAAGATTTAGCAGAAGTTCTGTGCATGCCTTTATCAAAACGAGGCTGAAGAGGAGAGGATATGTGATGTTTTAGTTGGAAATATTAATAAAAGTTGTTGTTTTCTTCTACAGATCCGATCTACCTCTCCAGTGACCCCAGTGTTGGCACGTGCTGGGGTTTTAGCCATGACTTACAAAATCTGTGCTCACCTGAAGCATCAGGGAAGCTGAGGCAGGGAACTGAGAGATCCCGTGGGAAAGATGCAGCCGGGTGGCACAAGGCTGAGAGGTCAGAATGGGGAACGGTCTGCTCTGGAATCCCCGAGCCCCCTTGGCTGTTTAAAACTGGGATCTGTGCCCCGGGTTTTCTTTCGGGCTCACCTTTCTAAACCTCCGTGGGCGGTGTGGGGTTCAAGCTGCTGCTGGTGCAGCTGGGTTGGTAAAGGCTGAGGGGGATCCCGGGCTGTCGCCTCTCCCAAACACCCCCAGCGTGGGTTTGGGCTGAGCCCAGCCCTTCCCAGGAGGGAGGGAGGGAGTCCCTGAATCCCTTCCACCACTGAACCGCTGCATCCAACCAGGACCTGGCTTTCTCTCGGAGCCACGGTGGCAGATGCCACCTCCCTGCTGGCCAAGGACCGGGGTCCCAAACCCCTCTTTGACAGCCCAGAAACATCTGCATGGGCTCGGCTCTGCTTCCTAAAGAGTTCCCATTTTTTTGCCAGCCCCAGGGATTGCCTGCCTGAGAGCTGGTTCCTTCAGGCTCCTTTCCATTAAAAATCGAATGTTTTCCATGGAAGAAGGATTGTGAAAAGCTGACACCTGAGAATCCAGGGCTTTCGGCTCTGCTGCAGCCCACCTTGGTCACGGGGCTCTCTCTGGGCAAAGCCGGGTCGGTCTCTGCCGTGTCCCTGCGCACTCTGGTGGTTTTGCAACACACAATTCCTGTCTCTCGTTCTTTCAGCTCTGGGAGGAGCACAGCTGGTGCTGAGAACTCGGCCCAGCCTTTCTGCTCACAGCTTCCTCCGTTCCGGGCTGCTCCAGGACTGCCAGCACCAATCCCACCCTGCCACGCTTGCCCTCGTGACGGTAAAGCTCCAGACGTGGGACACGGAACCCCAGAAGTGGAACACGGAATCCCAGACTGGTTTAGGTTGGGCAGAACCTTAAACCCTTTCTTGTTCCACCCCCTGCCCTAGGCAGGGACACTTCCACTGTCCCAGGCTGCTCCAAGCCCCGTCCAGCCTGGCCTTGGGCATTCCAGGGATCCAGGGGCAGCCCCAGCTTCTCTGGGCAAGCCGGGATATGTTTATGGAGGGATCCCCTTGAATGAATTGCAAAGGGCTCTGGGATAATTCAACTCCCAGGAAACAGAGGGAAGGGAGGAAGAAGCATCCCAAGGAGGGAGAGGTCAGAAGGATCTTCCCATCATTCTCTGCCTGGAGCACTGAGTGTTGCTCGTCCTTGGCGCTGGGATGGGGCTCACGGGGAAGCAAGAGGCAGAGCTGGGGAACAGTAGAAGATAAAAGTAACGGACATAAACACCGGACTCTTGGAATCATTAAACCCCTAAGGCTTCTTAGTCTTTCTAATAACTCGGGCTTAGCTCGGGGCTCATCCGTTTCTCCAAACCAGGGGCTGACACTTCCCTGGATGTTCACTTCTGAGAAATGGCCTTTCCTGCTCGCTGAGCTCATCAGACAGGACATACAGAGCTGTGGCTGCCTGTGTGGTCTGGGAGCTTTTTTCAGCAGAGGATGTTTTGGGAAGAATTGTCTAACTCCATAAAACCTCCTCTTCACCCCTAAATCCAGCAGCTTTCCGAGAAAAAACTGAAGGTGTGGGTGAGCTCTACCCAGCTCCCTGCAGATCTTCCTAAATCCATGAAACCGAGTGGGAGAGGCCAATCCTTACCCTCAGAAATTCAAGGCCAGACTCTTGGCCAGCCTGGTTTCTGTGAGCATGAAAGACCTCGAGGAGAAGCTCTCCCCACCACAGCAGCCGCCATGAAAACCTGCTGCTGGAAAAAATGCTTTCTTCCTGCCTTTGAAAAGCCAACTGCAGGGTGTTCCTGGTGGAGCCCAAATATTTTCCAAGGGCTAAATAATTACGTTTAATTGGTTTTCATTAAGGTGATGCCAACCCACCCTTCTCTTTGGAAACTCTGAAAGGGCTTGAAAACAACGAAGCAGGGGAAGTGTTGTGCTTGTACCTCACTCATTTCCATCTGTTCTTGGAAAGGAAGGGATCACCACACTCCCCAGCTCCTTGGGGAAAGGGACCCGCAGATTCCACGTTAGATGCCCATGCCTCCCTGCTCATGGGAAGCCGTGGAATGTCCTGCTGGGGGACACAGGGGTTTCCCCTCTGGCTCCTGTGCTGCGTTGTCTGCACAGCCGAGCTGGCACCAGCCCAGCTGCGGCCCCACATCCTCGCTCCTCGCTTGGCCTAAAGCTGAGCCAGTGGTTTCCATGTCATGGAATCCTCATTCCACCTGGAACAGAAAATCCTAGAATCCTGGAATGGTTTGGGTTGGAGGGGACCTGTCCAACCGGTTCCACCCCCTGCCACGGGCAGGGACACCTCCCACTGTCCCAGGCTGCTCCAAGCCCCGTCCAACCTGGCCTTGGGCACTTCCAGGGATCCAGGAGCAGTCACAGCTTCTTTAGAAACTCATCCCTCTGCTTGAGTCCATGGTGTTTGATCCAAAACTCTCCTCAAGTTCTGCCCTTTATTGGTCTCATTTCTGCTATTTTCCTTTGAGCTGGAGAGCAGCACATTCCCATTTAACTAAGGAACTGAATTTGGGAGCAAAATCTCTTGGACCTGCTCTTACCTGGGTGCACACTCGCTTTGGGCTTTTCTCTGCTGCAGCCATTGATTTTCATCCCACGTACTGCACCCCTCCCGAGGAGAACCCTTCCCACAGGAGTTTCTTGCCCACACGATGTGATGGTGGCAGGAAACAAAACCCACCACCCAGCAGCCTCCACACCCCCAGCCGTGTCACCAACGCGGCCGCCGCTTCGTCTGGTCCCGATCCAAGCCCCAGCAGCGGCAGGGGAAGTTCCCAGTCCAGAGGAAGCCGTACCAGCATTCCAGTCAGCCTTTTCCAAATGCTTGCTGAGGAAGAGCACACGCCCTCTGTTTGAGTCCATCGAGTGTCCTGTTTACCTTTCTCCTTGGACACTGCAGGAGAATGGCCCGGTACCACCTGGCCCAAGAAAAAGGGAATTATCCACGAAGGCTTGAAAAAGCCCCTGTCCTGGCATTTTTCTGAGTTGAAGGGGTGCCAGCAGCCCTGGTGAGAATTCCTGAGACAGGGATTGCAAAAGAGGCTGAGGAACATCTGAGACTTGGCACTGTGTGGTGGGGACGGCTCTGCCCTAAGGAGCCTCGGGTCTGGGTCCGGTTTCCGTCCCTGCACCCTGTAGGTGTTGGGTTTGCTCTGGGCCACAATTCTGCTGCTGTGAGTGGCGGTGCTGTGCACTGAATGGAAAGGGATTTGGTGCTGCAGAGGGAAATGTTGCCCTGGGAACCCAGCAGAGATGCCTTGTGCTCCTGGACAGGATGGCAGGAGCAGGAGAGGAGCTGGATCTCCCCAGTAACGCTGCTGTGCAAAGAATGAGGAATTGCTTCTTAAAGGATCTCACCACACCAGTGCTGAGAGTGTGAAACCAAACCCCACATCACACTGTGGGTATTGTGTCCTCACTGTCGCCGTGTGATTCCCAGGAATGCTTCCCACACCCAGCTGGCAGCCGCTGCACAGCATCCCGCACATTCCATGTGCACGGGGCTGGGAGCTCCCTGGGATAGTGGAAGGTGTCCCTGTCTGTGCCAGGGGCTGCACTGAGATGATCTTTAAGGTCCCTTCCAACCCCAGCCATCCTGGGTGGTTCTGTGACCTGCCTGCAGCAGCCCCAGGGAGCTGCAGCCGCCCCAAACTCTCCGTACGGAGCACCTTCGGGCTGTCCCAAGGTAACTGGAACACCCCACGCCCCAGTGCCACCCCAGCCCAGCACTATTGCCCCAACAAGGCTGTCCCTCCATGTGGGAGAGCTCTGCTGTGCCCTGGAGCACCCTGGGACGTGTCCATGGGCTCTGGGAGGAGAACCACCCCCGAGGGTGCTGGGGGGAGAAGCACAGCCCCAGCTCTGGCCCTGCTGCCCTCCTCACAACGAGGGGCTCAACCTACTGCCCTCTCCGGGGGCATCTCCCCGGGGGTTTGGGTGCTGAAGGCGATGCTCCCGAGGCCGGTCCCTCCAGAAGAGACGTTGGCTGTCACTCGGCGCTCCATGAGCGGCTCTGCCTCCATCTCTGGCAATGGAGGGCTGTGCTGCAGCACAGGGAGTCCCGGGCTGGTGTCCAGCTGGGGATGGAGCAGCCCTGGCCAGGCTGTTCCCAGAGTGATTCCTCCCGGGCCGGGACTGCCGCGCTCTCTTGTGAAACGTCCTGGCTGCACTGAGCCTGGATCAGGGCTGGCTCTGGGCACACAGGCTGAGGAGGCAGGGAAGGCAAAGACAGCCCTGAATGCTGCCCTTTCAACCCCTCGGTGCCCATGGCCCGTGAGGAGGATGCCCAGTGTCTCACATCCAGGGTTATTTCCCCAAGGATCTGTCTCTGGGCCATGGCACAGCCCTGCTCCATGAAAACCCAGAGGCTTTGCCCATCTGGATGGCACCAACTGCATGCAAGTGCCAGGGACCTGCTGCTGTAGCCCCTCTTTGCTGGGTTGTGTCCACGCCAGGCTCTGATCTTTCCCCTCTTGCTTCCACTCATCCCCAGGTTTGCATCACGTCCTTGGCATCTCTGCTGGGAGTTTTCCTGGCTGACAGGCCAGGTTGGTCTGTGCCTGTCCTTGGGTCTTTCCCCTCTTCTTGGAGGGACAGCAGCTGCTGCCAGCGCCAGCAACCTCTGCAGAGCTAATTTTCATTAATTTGGGTGAGTTAGGGTCCTGCTTCCTGATGCGTGGCTGGACCAGGCCAGACCTGCACTGCTGTTTGTGGAAGCGGAGGGGAACCAGCTGAGTCTGAATTCTTCGTGGCACCTTCCCATCCCTCTGCTGCTGCTCTGCTTGTGCCCAGACCGGGTTTGAGTTGACATCGCTCACCTGAGAGCAAACCTCCTGGTGGGACTGGAAAAGGAGATGAGTCTCCAGGTGCCTTGGTGTTCTCTTGGCATCAGGAGCCCTCCAAGAGGGCAGCTTGGATCCCTGGAAGACCCCAAAGGCCAGGGCCTCAGGGGATGGGAGGAGGCACAGCCTGAGTCATGTGAGAGAGGAACTGTAGCTGTGCTCCACCTATTCCAGTCACGTTCCATTCCTTGCCCTGCTCGCTGGAGCAGGGGAGCAGGCAGCAAGGGATGAGTCAGGCATTGTCCAGGGAGTCTCCGCGGGACACACATCGTGCTATCATCTTTCCTTGGCTATCTCCTCCACAACTGCGTCCTACAGCTGCCCTGGCGGCTTCTCCTCCTGTTTTGTTTGCTCCCTCCCGGCCGCGGAGCGCCGTGGCTGGAAGGGGAAGTGTCGACGGTGCCTCTCAGTCTCTTCCACCTAAATTTAAAACACTATTTTTGTCTTTCCAGGCTCATTGTGTTTTAAATTTGGAATCAGAAAAAGGTCACATGGGGAAAGCTGATGTTGTCTGGTGTTTGGTGCCTTGGTGATGAAGACCTCGGGCCACGGCAGACCAATCCCAGGGCTGAGCGTCCTGACGGCGAGGGACGGGGCTGTGTTTCCCACAGGAGCAGGGAGGAGGCAGGAGCAGGATGGGATGTCCCATTTCTCTTCCCAGTTGAGAGTTTCCAGTCAAGAAGCTCCTCCAGCAGCGTGCCGGCACAGAGATAACAGAGGCGGGCGCGTTTCAGGAAGCGGTTCCCAGAAACGGGCTGACATTTCTCCCTGCTGTCACCTGGGCTGATGGGTGACCTTGCAGAAGGAGGAAAAGAGAAGCCAGGGATCAAATAACAGGAACAGGCACTGAGGAACTGACCCCTCGCTGAAATGACCGAGCTCCGGGTGTGAGTCAGAGCTCTTCCCTTCACGGTTCTGAGGGGAGCACCGGGGTGGGACGGTCCTGGTGTGCCACGGATGCAGGAGTCTGGGCTGAATGGGTTGAGGCCTTGGGTGGCTCCTCACCGAAAGAAGGGCAGTGCTTGGGAAGGGATGGCTGGGAATCAGCCCACAGGCTGTTTGTGAAGAGCTCACCTGGCCCCAAAAAGTGTGAGGGTGTCCATGCAGATTCCCAGTGCTCTGGCCAGACACTGCCCACCCCTGAGAGATGAATCCAATCCTGCTTGAACCCCAGCCCATGAGGAGATCTGAGGAAGGCAGGGAGCTGAAGGAGAACTGTGCAAATTCAAATGCTGGCCAAACCCGCCATGGCTTCCGCCACCCCAGTCCTACACCTGGTCCTCCCTTCAGGTGAGGAGCTCGGGGAGTTTCTTCTCTAAAGAACAGCATCTCCTGCCCCTCTCCTTTTGCTCAGCAGGTGGGGAAACTTTCAAACGTTGCTTCCAAGGGAAAGCAGGCCTCTTGCTTGCTGAGCTGGCAGCTCACCCTTGGAATGACGGATTTTGGGAGAGCTTCAGGGGACCACCACTGCCCACATGGACTTTACACCGGAATGCACCTCCCCTTACACACAGGAGCTTAATAATTTCAGCGAGGCGTCATTTCCGTAATCCCCTTCCTGTGCTGGGATGTCAGAGCTGGAGTGGAGTCTCTGTGCAGCCAATATGGATCCAACTGGTGGCATCTCAGCCATGCCTTTTGCTCTGGAATTCAAACCTGGTGACGGCTCCTTCACCTGGCTGTCAGCTGTCACACACAGCCGGGGAACGCGATGCTCCGGGTTCAAAACACGTAATTTCTAAGGTAAGTAAAGTCGAGCCCATTAGGAAGATGGTTTATCAAAGGTGTCCTTCCGGGTGGGAGTGCTCCATCATGGCTGTCAGAACAATTTACTGATTTCCCTGTAAAAATAAACATCTGCCTCTTTTTCTAGGGTGAGGCTGAGCAGCCGTGGCAGAGGCTGAGGAGTCGGCCCGTGCCTCTCTCAGTCACCTGGCTCTGAGGTGGCTCTGGTGGCGTGTGAAGGCACGATGAGTGTCATGGGAGCTGCCACTCCTCCCCACGCCTGCTCCCTGCTCCCAGCTCGCTCCCGTCTTGTGTCACTGCTGTCCCCGAGCAGCTGGGAACGGCCAGGTTCCCCCGCTTCTTGAAGGATCATGGAATCCCAGAATGATTTCGGTTGGAAGGGACCTTAAATCCCATCCCATTCCACCCCTGCCATGGGCAGGGACAACTTTGACTGTCCCAGGTTGCTCCAAACCCCATCCAGCCTGGCCTTGAACACTTCCAGGGATGGAGCAGCCACAGCTTCTCTGGGCACCCTGTGCCAGGACCTCCCCACCCTCACAGGGAAGGATTTCTCCCCAGTATCCCATCTAACCCCACCCTCTCTCAGTTCCAAGCTGTTCCCCCTCATCCTATCTCCTAAAGGAGAAGAGAAAAGAAAAAATCCTCTTTCCAACACATTTGACTGTGATACTGTGATCCTTTTTCCTTTTGTATTAAAAATAATTATTTAAAAAAAAAAAAAAAAAAGAGAGAGAGGAAGGGAGAAAGGGCACATTTTGTTTCAAACCCAAAGCTTTTCACAATCATTTAGGATGTGCAGGGGGGATGAGGGGGCGAAGATGTTTCAGAGTCCTGACCCCGTTTCTGAAAGGAAACAGCGGCAGATTATTTTGCTCTGCAATGATTGTTTAGGAATGTGAGCTAATCACACAGTGCTGAGAAAGCCAGGATCTAAAGGAAATGATTCGAAATTGTGAAAGGGTAATGCTGCAGCCAACCTGAGATTGCAACTTTCCTCTGCTGATGAAGCTTTTCAAGAATGAAGTTTTTGTCCTGATTGGAGATGGGAGGGGTTGGAGGTTTCTCAAGTTCTCTAGGTACAAGAAACCTGAGTCTACAGCAAAGCAGAGCTCGGATTTCTCAAGTGTTATTTTTTACTGTTTTCTTTCCACTTCTTTATGGAAAACTGGCAGGGGTTTTGGCTTCTCTCCAGTGCTGCCCTGGTGCCCTGGACGTGGGTCTACAGGGACTCTTTCTCACCCAGCCCGTGGAGGAGATGCAAAGAGGCCTCCTCCTCCAAAGAGCTTCAAAAACAGTCCCCAGGCGTATTTTGTGATCTGTCACATCTCAGTATTGTTTTTCTCCTAATTTATCCAGTGGGATCTGTTTTGGACTGAGGTCTTACTGCTCCTCAGTCCAAAACAGATCCCACTGGATGTGTTCGCCTCCATTTTCCCCGTTACTGTAGGTGTTTCCATGAGCTGCGCCCATGGCGACTCCTTGGATGGCTCTCTATCTCCCTGGATGTGATGGCTGGGTGGATGGATCTCCATTGCTCTTCCATGTGGCTCCATGGATCCCTCCCGCTGAAGTGGGAAGGGCCAGAGGAGAACGGAAGCTGCGACGGGACGACTCCTGTGTGTATCAGCAGAAACAAGATGTCATTTCCATTGGAAAATATTTCAAGGTGTTGCAGCCTTTCAAGATGAAACAAAATCTTTCCTTGCAGGATGTCGGTTCCAGCCATTGTTCCAGCTGGACCTACCTGTTCCAAAGAAAACAAATTTCACTTGCAATGGCTAATGCCGACAGCAGCTCAAAACCAGCCCTTCCCTGCCTGCACTCAGAGTTTGGAGAGGCTCTTGTGATCCAAAACCTTCTCGCTGTTTTGATTCCGGCTTCTCCAAACACAAAATTTCCAGCACTTTTTGTACGACGGACGTCGCGGTTTTCCATCCTGCCCCGGGCGACGCCCGCGTTCCACCTCTCGGCACGATTCCCGGGATGGAGCCAGAGCTACCAGAACCAAAGTACGGTCAAGCCTTCACCTTAATTTTGGGCTTTGAAATCTGAAATTTAGCCCTGCTAAATCTCTGGGCTGGAGGGAACCCCGTGGGAAGGGACACCCTCCAAAGGGGTTCTGTGTGGGGACATAAAGAGCTCACAGCAGCCACGTCTCCTTGGAAAACCTCGGAGGAGGAGGAGGAGGAGGAGGAATGAAGAGATCCAACTGCTTGGAGCACTCAAAAATGGCTCTGTCAAACCTGATCCCCAGCCGGGCTCTACAAAACTCGTGTCAGCAGGGCCTGGTGGCTGCCAAACCGCGGCGCCTTTCTCAGCAGCGCCGCTGCCTCGCGCCCGGCCGGAGCAGAGCGCGTTCAACGCCCATGTGTGGGCTTTGCCGCTGAGTTTGCTGCCCCAAATCCAGGCTGGGGCATGGAGGGAGGTGACCCTGCCTCGGTGACAGCCAAACCGAGCGGTGACACCCCACAGCATCGGGGAGATCGGCAAGATTTCCAACCAAACAAGGAGTTTTTATGAAACTTCTGAGCGGCTGAAAAACAAAACGGGAAAAAAAAAAAAAAAATTAGATGATTACACAACTTTGTTGGCACTGCTGTTGCCATCATCGTTAAATAAGTCAATATATAGTATAATAAAAATATTTTGCTGCCTATTAGTGGAGACTGGAGCATTTTCCTTGCAAACACATAACTCTCATTCCGTATTTAACAATGCCCAGAGCTTCAGGCCTTGCAGCAGTGTGAGCACAGTCAGAGCCAGAGATATGAGGAATGAGATGTGCTGAATTCACTCTCGTTTATCCTCTTTTTATTGAATTTAACCTTTTTTTTCCAGAGGGAAGCATACACGCGTCCAAAGCTTGTGGGTTTAGTGTCCTTAGCACGGCTTCAGGAGGGATCAGATCAGAGCTGTGATCTCTGCACAGAGCTTGGACCAGCTCCTGCCACCTAATGGGGTAAGAGCCATTAAAGCTTTCGGGTAGTTCACTTCTTCTAGTTTAATTTCCATTCAGTGGTGGCTGCCAGAGCACTTTGAGGTCTTTTAGAGGTGGTAGAACAGCTGAAGGAAATAATTTCCAAGTTTAGGAGTCATAGAAGCTGTGGCTGCCCCTGGATCCCTGGCAGTGCCCAAGGCCAGGTTGGACACTGGGGCTTGGAGCAGCCTGGGACAGTGGAAGGTGTCCCTGCCCATGGCAGGGGTGGAACTGGATGGGCTTTAAGGTCGCTCCCAACCCAAACCATCCTGGGATTCCATGATAAATCCGACAAGGATCAGCTCTCCGAGGAAGTGAAGGTTTCCAGCGGGATGTGACCAACGTGGGCACTGGGGTCTCCCCATGTCCAAACCCCCAGAGACCATCCCAGCCCCTCTGGCCCTTCCTAGGGCATCTCACGTCAGTCCCTGGCCTGCCAGAGAGCAGAGACTCCTGGCCCACAGGGAATGAGAGGGCGTCCCAGGGTGACACATCTCACACACCACCCACCAGGCCTTCCCAGGGCGAGCAGGAGCTGACACCGGAGCTCTCCCACGTTCCCTGGGATGGGCAGTGCAGCCGGATCACACCCGGCTGGGAGCAGCTGCTGGGACAGGCGGTGCTGGGATGGCACCAGCATCTTCCCCGGGCTGGCATGTGCCCCTTGCCAGGGCCTGGGGTGTCCCTCTGGAATGGCCCCTCCTTGAGCTGCTGATCCAGCCCCACAGCTCCCCCTCGCAGCTCGGCAGACCCGCAGGGATTTAGGACACTCCTAGCAGCCGGGCTTTGGTGCTGCTGGATGCACCAGCCTTGCCTCGCAACCCATTTTGAGGCAGTGGAGAGTCTGGAAAATGTGTCTCTCCAGGGTGTGCAGGTCCGGGGAGGTGTGGAGGTTAGGGAATTTGACATAAATATTTGACTCTACCTTGCCAGGCAGCAGAAGCCTCGCTCAGGGGCACTGTTCCTGAAATATTTACCAACTGCGCAGTTTATTGGCAGTGGGCAGAGGTAATTTGGATTGTCTCATTGTGATCACTTGAAGCGATTTCAAGGAAACGCAATCCTGCTTTGAATGGCTCTGTCAGATCCTTGTCTGCCTCCTTTAATTGCTTTTCCTACAGGATACTGATGCTTCAGATTGCAAATCCTCCGAGGCAAAGGCTGTCTCTTTGTTCTGCTGTGCAGAGCACATCCTGCACTGAAGGCTGGGGCTCTGGCTCGGCTACAAACCTCCGGCTGTTTGAATCACCGAGCTTGGAGAGTGCCAGGAGGGTGCGAGGGCTGGGGGGCCCTGTGGGTGCTGGGTGACCCCCAGCGTTCGCAGATCCCGCACGGCAGCGAGCGAGGCGCGTCACCACCGCCGCTCGTGTCTGGCGCGACGCAGATGGGCAGGGTGTGGAGCCAACAATCTCAATTCCAATCTCCCACCTCCTGCTTTAACCAGCCAGAAGGGTTTCTCCTCTGGAATGTGCTGAGCTAAAGGCCCCACACGTGACACCTTGGGGCTGGCGTCTCCGGAAGCTCTTGGGGAGAAAGGAGAAGGGGGAAAGGTGTTATGGAGAATGAAGGGTTGGCTCTCCCACCAACGAAATCCACCCCTCAGGCTGAACTGAAGAGCCTCTGGTGTACGTGGCATTGACTGAACTGGTGGTGAAACTCAAGCGGCCTCAGAATAAACAAGATTTACTCAAAGCAGAAAAGGCAGAGGAAAAGAAAGTGGCTGTTTAAGAGACACGAATGCCACCAGGGCTCACTTAAAAGCATTTCCTCCATTCCTGCTAGCTGTTAAAAGTGGAGGAGCCTCTGCTTTCCTCTCTGCTCTTCCTAAAGACTCAGCCTGGCAAAATCCCAGCCTCCCATTTTCCAGGCTCCTCAGCCCAGCAAAACCTGCCTGGGATCCCATCTATTCCTCCAGCATGCACCTCGTTCCTGCTGCTGCCCTGCCAGAGGTTTGGTGGCCTGGGTTTGGGTATGGGATGGAGTTGCTTGATGTATTTATTAGTCAGCATCACGGGAGGGAAGGTTTGACACTGACACGCAGCTCCTGAGGAGTTCCCTGCCCTCCATCCCTCCGTGACCTCACTCCCAGCCCTGGCCGCAGCTCTGGTTGCCCTGCAGGGCTGCTGGTGGCCTCGGGTGGAGGACAGGCAGTGTCACCTCCCGCTCTGGGGCTCGCTTGTCCCAAAAGCAAATCCCCTCTGGGCCTCTCCACCGTGGGGACAGCAGTGTCCCCTCCCTGGGGGCTGCACACCCCGGGGGAGCTGGGGAATCTCCTGCCCCTCACTCTCCATGCCCAGGGCAGTGGGGCTGTGAGGCAGCCAGGCCTGTTCTTCAGGCCCAGCCGTGCACTGCCCCTGAGCAGTGCTCCTGCTCCAAATGGGCGCTGCCAGCAGATCAAACCCAGCTCTGTAATTCCCAGCCACGGGGAATTACAGGAACCACTGGTGCCACTCCTGTCCTTGTTGCCCCCGTGCCAAACCACCAGCCCTGGGGGCTCCAGGGGTGGGGTTTCTCTGCACCCCCGGGAATGGGCTCTGCTAACACGGAGGGGGCTCTTAATCCACATTCCCAGAGCAGTGTTTGTACTTGCAATCCTGAAACCTCCTGGGAGCCCAGGGGCTTCGTGTTTGCTTCCCCAGCAAACAATTTCCTGTTCAATGGTGGCTGTTGGAGCACCCTGAGGTCTTCCAGATGTGGCAGAACAGCTAAAGAAAAGAATTTCCAAGTTCTAGGTTCAGGAAGGCTGGGGCTGCTCCATCCCTGGAAGTGTCCAAGGCCAGGCTGGATGGGGCTTGGAGCACCCTGGTGTAGTGGAAGGTGTCCCAGTTTTTAAGGTCCTTCCAAGGGTTTAAGGTCCTTCCAACCCAAACTTTTCCATGATTTCTATGATTTTAAAGCCCAGTTGGCAACGAAGCATTAAGCAGGACAGGCTAGAGATAGCATGGAGGAAAAGTGAGGTGCTTCAGTCCGTGCCAGATCGAAGCTGGGCGGTGAAGCAGAGCAGGTCTTGTCCTCAGCCGAGGAAAGCACCAGCCCAGCCCTTGGTGGAAAGAACTGAGGAGGAGGATGTGGGGAAAGAGCCTTCCCTTTGCTCGTGGCCATGTTGAAGGAGTTTGACCCAATCTCCTCCCCAGCAGAAGGAAAGTGGCTTCTGAGGGTTCTGGTGTTCTGGGAACGAGGTGAGCACCCCAAGCAGGGCTTTGTCCTACTCCCTGCACTGCTGCCCCGGTGAAAGCTTGGTCTGGCCATTGGGAACGTGTTTCCTATGGAGACATTGCCCTGCGAGCTTGTTTTGGGTGAGGGAAAAGGCTGGGCTGGAGGATGAGCTGCTGGGAACATGGAGAGCTGAGGCCTGACTCAGCTTTGCCGACTGAAGTCGCCGATTCCCTCTCAGCCAGCGGCACGAGGGGTTCTCCTTCCAGCCGGTTCCTTGGCCAGGAGGAGTTCATTCTGAGGGCTGAGGATGAAGCAGAGCCCCAGGAGCTCTGTAAAAATGAACCAAACCCTGCCGCTGTGGGATCTCTCGTGCCAGGCACTTCAGCACCAGCCCTATTGCCCCGACCAAGCATCACGAGGAGAATGTGAAACCCAGCTCTCAGCACCACCATCAGTCACTTCCCTCCCGTGCACTCATCTGCAGCATGAGCCATTCCCTTGCCAAGGATGGAAAATGCAGCAGAGAATCCTCAAAAAGAGACAAGGGGCCCCCATTTTCTCACACGCAGCTCATTTTGTTACTTCTGTTGCACAGCCTGGAGCCCATGATTTAAAAGCAGCGTTGCTGTAACAAAGCTGGAGATGAACGTGTGTCCAAGGGCTGGAGTTTCTCTTCCAGGGGGATAAAAGCTTGGGAGATATCAGCAGTGCTCTCTGATGGTCAGGGATGGCCGGACTTGAACTGAGATTGCAGCTTCTATTGTGGTGCTTACCGTGGCTGTTCAAGCTGCCCAGGCTCGGGCAGTGCCCCCTGCTTGGGAAAAACGCTCGCTGGGAGCTTTTCCTGGAGCACAGACCGGGATGAGGCGTGAGCAGGGCTGGGTCAGGAGGGCGAGCAGCCCCTGGGGAGCTCCCAGCACGGGATGGGGATCATGGCTGGGCATGAACCAGATGTTTTCTGGCCTTACCTATTGCAAGAGCTGCACATTGAGAAATACAACGGCAGCGTGGTTTGCCGGCATCGTTTCTCCCTGCCCTCCAGCAAATCAGCCCCACTGGGGCATCTCTCCATGTCCAAGATCCAGCAGGGGCTTACTGGGGGTGGCCAGAGCCGGGGAGGACTGTGGTGCCTGGGGAGACAGGTCCTGTGCTTGCGAGCACGTCCGAGGCTGCTCCGGCCACTGTCTGGGATGTGTGGGCAGTTCCCACCAAGGATCTGCATCCACGGAGGGTCTGGAGCCCCAAGAGTGGCTGAGGGAGCTGGGAAAGGAGCTCAGGCTGGAGAAAAGGAGGCTCAGGGGGAACCTTCTGGCTCTGCACAGCTCCTGACAGGAAGGGGCAGCTGGAATGGTCGGGCTCTGCTCCCAGGGAACAGGGACAGGAGGAGAGGGAACAGCCTCGAGCTGCACCAGGGAAGGTTTAGATTGGATATCTGGAGAATTCTTTCCCAGAAGGGGTGGCCAGGCAGTGCTGGAGTCCCCATTCCTGCAGGGATCTAACAGAGGTGTGGATGTGGCTCCTGGGGACTTGGGTTGGCAGTGCTGGGGGAACTGCTGGACTCCATGGTCTTAGAGGGCTTTTCCAACCTAAACAATTCCCGTGGGGCAGCGGGAATCCAGCCCCCAGAGGTGTTGGCCAGAGGCAGATGCAGAGAGTCCCAACTCCCTTTGGACCCACCAGAGCCTTGTGCCTCCCCTCGCAGGGGTCCCCAGCCCCACCCATGGCACGGGGCGCCAGGGCAGGGGTGTTTTCCTGCTGCCAGGCTGGGCTCAGCCTTGTCAGGCACCTTCCCCGCCACTGCTTTGCAGTCTGGAAGCAAATTTACAGGGAAAAGCTGGAGTCAGTGGCCAGAGCAGCTGCTCCGTGCAGGGGTTGTTATGACAAGGTGAGCGTCACGGCTGCTGCGGAATAAACGGAGAGATGGGGAGCAGGTCAGGCACTGCCTCAGAAATTAGGTCAGTGGCACGTCCAGCTCCCGGGGAGGATGGGAGAGCAGCAGAGGTGCTGCTTTCCTTGAGCTTTTCTCTTGGTAAGGCTGAAACTCCCATCTCTTGACATTACATGCTGCGTAAAGGAGCCAACTCTGGCTAACTCTGACAGGGAATAAAGGGTCTCTTCATGCCATGTCCTGGCCTCAGATCTGGCAAATTTGGGGATGGGAGTGGAAAAAAAGAGAGCTGGGAAACAAGGGTGCTTCTTTTGCCACCCCACAGCCAGCGATACCCACCTGGCCTGGGACAGGGCTCGGGAATTGGGAAGCTGACAGCCACCAAAATCAGCTCTTTTTATCCCAGCAGGGCTGATTTTCGCACTGCCCTAGGCGGGCTCAGATCCCCAGGGTCCTGTCCCGCTGGTCGAGCGGCCGGGAGAGTTTGGGCGAGGCGGGAGGACGGCAGCGCCCGGGAAGCCGCTTCCCATGGGAACAAGGCACCCTCTCGTGGTGAGCGCCCACGGCCGGGACGGGGGTGCCGGGGGTGCCACCGAGAGGGGCCCGGCTCCTGGCATCGCACCCAGGGACCCGACAGGAAACCATCCAGGGAGCTGGGATTTATTTCTCCAGCCTCGGGACAGCTCCGCTCTTTGCCGTGGGGTCCCCCAGCTCTCCGCACCTGCAGGGAAAGCGAGAACGCGGACAAAACGCTTGAAGCTGGTTTCTCCTCCGGCTGGATCAACCTGCCCTTCTCCTTCTGACGCGCTTCCCCCTGACAGGAGCTTGCAAAATAAATCAGCGCTTTGCATAAACACAGCCCCGAGAGGTGTTGCTGAAAAGAACAGTGCTCAGGAGCTTCACAAACGCAGTTTTTCCGTGAAAGAAACACAGAAACCTTTTCTGCCTCCAAAACCCCTCAGCCCAGGGAAGGATTTCTCCACCTGGCCACCCAGTTTCTCCCTCCCACCACCTAGGAGCCAAATCTCAGCTGCTGAAGGCTGCCTCCCCTTCCTCTCGCCCGTTTGAGTTACAATCCCCGTGGTTTTCCCTGCGGGAAGGCTCCGCCGCTGCCGTTTCCCTGTCCAGCCACGTCCCGCAGCCTGGCACAGGGGCGGGTCGGGGCGCTGGGTGTCCCCACGGGTGGGCACAGCCAGCCCCTCTCCCGAAGTGTCCGGGCAGCCCCGGCTCCCACCTGCGCCCTGCGCGCCGCCTTTGCTTCCTGCGGCTTTAAAGTTCCCTCGGTGCGCGAAGCAAAAGAGGGAGGAGAAAGCGTTTCATCATCGCTCCGGCGAGCCGACTTATAAAAACTTGACGCTGCCGCTGCCTGGCTCACTCGCAGCCTTGGAGGGATTTCGGCACAGTCCGTGCGGGCTGCGGGACGGGCCGGGCCGGGCCGGAGAGAGCGACCGGAGCACACGCACAGCCCAAGCATTCCGGGCTCCCCGGGAAGCCCTCGCCATGGGAGTCCGCCCTGAGGTTGGCAAATCCCCAGCTGACATCCCCCAGAGCTCCAGCACCTGCTCCCGGAGTATCTTCTGCAACATCAAAGTAAGGGTGGGAGCCGCGCAGGGAGGGGGATTCCTGCCTGGAGAGGGACCCCAGCCCATCCCACGCATCCCCGCGGCCCGAAACCGAGGGTCTTTGGTGATGCAGAATTTGAGCATCAGCTCCTGGGGCAGTTCTGGGTAATCCCGGCCGGGTCGGGGGGCTCGGTGGGCTCGGAGTGATGCCCCGCACGGCACCTGGGTGTTTCACCTCGCGGAGCAGCTCTCCGTGAGCTTCCTCGCAGCGTCTGGGACACGGTGTGCCGCTGCTTGGGGAATGATTAACCACATCCTGGTGTGAAAAGAAAACACTGCCCTAGAATAACACGGGCTCGCTTTAAAAACGTGAGCAGAGCTTTCGGGGTGACAGGAGCACAGGCTCGGTGGGTCGGAGCGGGTTTTCCGGCGCTGCCTGCCCGGTTGCTCACCTGCTGCCAGCCGAGAGGCGGCCCCTGCCCGAGCTCCGGGCTCCTGCGCTCGCTGCCCGTGTGCGAACACTCCGCCGGCCCCGGCCGTGTGTCACATTTCACACCCTGACAGCCACCCTGCCTTTACACCACCCCTCACCCTCCTTTTGGCCCGGTTTTGGATGTGCACCGAGTTTTCCCCCCTCCTTTTGGCCCGGTTTTGGACGTGCACCGAGGCTGCTGCACGGGCTGGTTGCTGTCCTCGGGACATCGCCGGGATGTCCCTGGCACGGGGGGATTTCCATGCCTTGCTCGGCAGCTGGAGCAGCCAGGTGCAGTTTTTGGCAGAGCAGCTCTGGGGATGTACGAGGGGGCCACAGATGGGCAGGACCCCCTCACGTCGGGGGTGCCCAGGGCCGGGCTGTGATTTCTCACCGCTGTTCCTGGATCCAGGCGCGGGTGCTGTGGTTTCTCAGCGCTTCCCACAGCCCAGGGTTTTCGGGATGCGTGGCTGTGGATGAGGCGTCGCGGTCGGGATGGGTTTGGGATTTGTTTGCCATCGAGCTACGGTGCTGGCCGCTCCTCCCTGTGCCGTGCTGGGCTTCTGTGGGAATGCTCTGGGGTACCACGGGTCTGCTCCTCCTCCTGGGAGCTGCCAGGGCTGCAGGCATCATCCCAGCCCTACATCCCTGAAGGTCCCCGCTGCCCAGGCTGGGCTATTCCAGGAAGGGATTTGGTGGCAGTTTTGGCTGCGGGCTCCAGGAGAAAGAACTTGAGATTACCCTGAGTGATTCGGGACTGCCTCTGGGCTCCACTGATGTTCCTCTGGAGGGGATTGCCGACCTGTCCCTCCTCTGCTGGAGGTGCAAAATGTGCACTGGGCCCCCTCCGGGCTGCTGCAGCAATGCCCATGACTCAGGGTGAGTAAAACCACCCAAAACCAGAGCCCTCCTTGCCGTTCATGCTCTTCCCTGGAAATTTGCACAGCTGCCTTCAGCTGGCAGCACGCAGAAATAGCCTGGAGCGAAAAGAACATTGCCAAAGCCTTTTGCAGGGTGTCAGACTTCTGGATTAAAAATCAAAAGCCCCAACAAACGAATGCTATTCCATCTGTGTAGCCCACAGGCAGCCGCAGGGGGTGGGATGTGGGTGCCCCAGAGTCAGGCTGGGTGCTCAGCACCCCACACACCCCAGGGCGCTTGGATGGGACCTTTAGGAGCATCTGGCCAAGGGCAGATCACTCGGGAGTGCCACTTTGCTGGTGGCAGGAAACCATTGCCTGAGGAAAAGCTTTACAACTGCTTTTTGAACTTTTTCTTTTGAAACCTCTGGTTTAAAATCGCTTCTGGCTTAGAAAGTCACCAGCGCCACAGCAGCGCCGTGGAGGAGCAGTTTGAGCTCTGCCCAAAGGTGCTCACTGGCATCAGAGGGGTGATGTGCTCCACCTGGATTGGTGGGCAGTCAGGGCATTCATCCCTCAGAGAAATGTTCCTGCTTTTAAGAGCAAATGTATAAATTGACAGGCAGGAGGATCCCCCACCCTTTCCTGACCCATCCACTCTTCCTGCCCAGTGACATTTGCTTCAAAGATACGGACATTACCGAAAGAACTGCTTCAGGATCAGAAAGCTTTAGCCTGTGTGCATGTCAGTCCCCTCAGCCCCCGAAAATGAGTAGGATGCCGAAATGTCACAGTGGAATTCCAGGTGTGGGGAGTTTTGGAGCGAATGGTCATCAGCAGGTACGGCGTGGTCAGTGCCTGGGTTTGAAGGGTTTGTAGCTCTCGTTTGTGCAAGAAGCCACGGGTGCTGTGAATGACGGACGATAAAAAAGCCTCGTCCAGCCCCAATGTGTGTGGGAAGCTGCAGGCATCACCCCCACACCCAGAGCCAGGTGCCATAAAGGGATTTAAATTACTCAGACACAATGTCCTCATGCAGGCAATGGCAGTTTCTGATGGGGACGGTATTTCCAACGCAACAAAATTCCCGACTTTTAACAGGCTTGGAAGGACATGATTACGACTTGGAAGCCTGAATCATGAAGCTCACATTTAATCCCCAAAGCCGAGATCACGTTTAGGGTGTCTTTTGCAGGGCTTGGGCCAAAATAACAAATTATTTTTCCACGTAAACCATCTTGCCCCTCCAAGCTTCCTGTGGCAGGGACCACCACCCCCTGCACCGGATCCCATCCCTCTCGGGGTGTTTTCCAGCGTTTCCGTCACTTTCCATCAGCTGCCACTGATGCTTGGAAGTGTGGGGACACAACAGTGCCAGGGATGGGCATCAGGAAGGGAAAGGTCCTGGTGGAAAGGGGAAGTTTGAGGGATTCTGTGGGAGTTTGAAGAGCAGCATGGGGATGGGAGCGCTGGGGCCACTGCTCGGGATGCAGGAGCAGCATTCAGGAAGCAATTCCCTGTGGATGCTTGGTTCCGTGTGGTTCCAGCTGATCTCCGCTCCCTCTGGAGCCCGGCTGGGACAGTTCCGTGCGGTGCTGGGGCGTCACTCCCGGTCACACGTGGGTGTTTCATGACCGCGGCAGTGCCGCCGAATGGGCTCGGTCTGTGCCAAAACCACCGGGCTCTGCCTGGAGCGTGTTTGGTGCCTGCCATGGCTGCACCGGCAGCGAGCCCAGCCTCTGCTTTCACTCCAAATGCAGGGCTGTTGCTGCTTCCACCATGATCCACCTGGAAGAGGTAAAGCACAGCACAAAACATCCTCAGGAACTGGGGCTGGGGCTGGGAGGGGTTGGGGCTGCTGAGCTCTGGCCACATCCAGAAACCTGGAGCATCCCGGTAACCCCACAGCGATGGTGGAGATGATGAGACATTTGGATGGGACACTGGGGAGAAATTGTTCCCTGGGAGGGTGGGGAGGCCCCGGCACAGGGTGCCCAGAGCAGCTGTGGCTGCCCCTGGATCCCTGGCAGTGTCCAAGGCCAGGTTGGACAGGGCTTGGAGCAGCCTGGGACAGTGGAAGGGGTCCCTGCCCATGGAATGGGATGAGCTTTAACGTCCCTTCCCACCCAAACCATTGTGGAGTTCCGCGATTTCTGTGGTGAGCAGGGCCACCCCCCTGCCTGGGCGCTCACCAGAGCTCCCAGGGTTGTGCTGGCTGGCTCTGGGATTTGAGTTTGCTGCTCGGCAAACACAGGATGAACCCAACCTTCGGGTGGGTGCCAGCACCTGGTGGCACTGGGACACCGAGAACCTCACAGCCTGAAGGATTAAACCAGCTTTAAAGGGTGGTTGGTCCTTTTGATACCCACACCTGGCCAGGGACCCCATCAGTGTCCCCGAGTCCAGAGTCCCAGCCATGTGCTTCAGGTTCATGAGGGGCTTGATGATCCTGGGGGTCTTTTCCAACCTTGAGGAAAGGCTGGAAATCATAGGATTCATAGAAATCACAGGCTGGGAATCACAGGATTCTGTGTCCATCTTCTGCTCCCAGACAACCACTGGAAAAGGATGATTTCACAGGAATTCTCTGTTTACAGAGCCTCAGATATTTTGGCTTCTTCGCCTTTACTGTCTCATTCGTGGTTTTGAACTATTTTAATTGATTTTGGGATCCCCAGAAAGATGACAAGGAGGAGAGTTTTATAAATATCTTTTGATTTAGAGGAGCTGGACTGGTTTCAGCTGGAAGCTGGAGAGCACAGCGGAGCAGCGTCAAAGTATTGGGAGGTTTTTTTTTTTCCATGCCTAGCATGGAAAAGGAAACAGGAGGACAACAGAGAATTATTCTCACTTATGTCAGCCCGAGGAGATCCAGGGAGAGATCTCAAAGCCTTGGGAGAGGTTTGAATTGGGTGTTGTGCTGGGGCAGGGAGAGGGAGGGAGTGAAGCAGGGTAGGAGAGGGGACAGCGAGGTCAGGAGGAGGCTGTGGGCTCCCAGAGTGTGACAAGGCCTGGAAGCAGCCTGGGGTGAAGGTGCTGGGAGCACGCAGGGAGCCATGGACAGGATCAGGGGGCTCTCCCCTCCCTGGGGAGGCTCTGGGTGCTTCCTGCAGAGGAAACTGGAGCTGGGCCTTGGGGTCTGAGGTCCCAGCAGCAGCAGGGCAAGGTTTTTGTCCCTTCCTTCAAAGGGACTAAAGGAATTTGCTGAGGAGTGTACTCCAGGAGCCTGGAGATGTCCCAGTTGTGCTCTCATATCCTGTTGGAAAAGATTAGGATGTGCTTTGTTTAGCCAGGACAGGGGATTCATCAAGCCGTGGGTCTGGAGGCAGCGTGGCTGTAGGTTTGGTTAGGGAAAAAACCGAGAGCATAAAGTCTCTGCTGATTAGAGACACTGATTGAAGCAAGAAAATCAAATATTGCAGTCCTGGGCACTGTGCAGGGAGGAAGGGCAGCTTGGATGAGTGTGGCAAAGAAACTGGAGGGGTTTTAGTGACGTGGGGAGAAGGACCTGCAGGGACTGGAGTCTTCCAGCATTCACGGTGATGCTGCTGGCACCAGGCAGCTCAGGCTGGGTTTGGATGCTCCAGCATTTTGTTTGTGTCTACTTTTAGTGGGATCAGGCTCCGGAAGGGAAGAATCCCCTGCTCTCCACCAGCAGTGGGGTAAGGAACGTGATGGGGAAGCGCCAGCGTTAAAACGGGTTGGAAAGTTTAGTGGGATCAAGGTCTAGGAGACCTGAGACAAGGTAATTTTATGAGGGGCGAGGTGGTTGGGTGCCCAAACACAAGCAAGGAGTGGTCAGCGCAGATAAGATTATGGGGAGCAGGACGGGACAGGAGTGACGCTGATAGGGAGCACGAGGCACGGCCGGCTGGGCAGGAGGGGTGTGTGCACACACTTCTGGGTCAGCCAGAGCCAGCCTGGACCTGCCCTCAAGGAAACCCTGATGCCCTGGAATGGAAAGAGACCTTTGGAAAAGAGTGAGGGAGCAAAGACCCAACCCACGGGAGGGAGGGAAGGCTGCTGGGTGCATCCGATTGTGCGGGCGGGGTTTTCTTGGGAAGCATCGCACGCTGAGGGTCTGTCTCAGAAAACCTGTGCGGCAAAAAAGCTCCATCCTGGGCACAGCTGGGCCTTGCAGAGTCACCGGGATGCAGCTCCAGGAAAACCCGTGTCTGTGTTTGTCGCAAAAAGAGCAAACATTGTCTTGGCGCGTGACGGTCGCGGGGTGTAAAACGTGCGTTGCGTGGCAGTAGAGAGTCGTCACCCCGTCGCGCTCCAGGCGATCCCTGAGCAGTTTAATTTTTATATTCTTCTATTATTTGCAATAGAAATCCCGCTCAGAGCCAACCCCTGACATCAGAGCAGGCGCAGAGGCTCTGGGCTGAAGGGTGGGCTCCGTGCAGGGGATTTGGTTCCTTCTGTGGGATTGCTGGGTTTCTCTTCATCGCTCACGGTGCATCTTCATCTATAAATCCAGGCTGCTGCCCGTAGGGAAGCTATGCCAAGGAGGGATGTGTTTCCCCACACATCCCTACACTTCCCATTTCCAAATTTCTTTTGGACTATGTGACCTCAGACCTCCTAGTGCAGGAGGATCTCCCAGTGTAGGAAGAGCTGATCATATGCAAACTCTAAAATAAGCACCCTGTCCTCTCCCTGTTAAATTTTTCAGGATATTCCTATTAATTTCTACAGTTCTCCCCTCCTTCTTGTTTTTTTTTTTTTTTCTCTTGGAAGCTCAGGAGATTAAAGTGCACGGAGTCTCCAGTGTTGGGCTGGCTGGAGTGTCCTGCTTTGGGAGGAATGTTTCCTGATTGTGGGAGGGAAATCTTCTCACTTTTCACTAAGGTCAGACAATTTTGCTTTGGCTCTCTGGAGCCCAAGACACAGCTCCAACAGTCTGTGTAGGGAACGAGCTAATGGAGCATCCTGACTCCGAGTCCCTTCCAAAGGTTTTCTCCAGAATAATTTTGCTCTCAGCCATGCCCTACCTCAGTGTCTTCGGTCCCCTGGGAACACTTGGATGGGTTCTGTGAGGGTCTCCAGCTCTCCAGGCCGTTCCTGAGTCCTTCTAACGAACAAAGCCCTGGCTCTTTCCATCCCCGCTGCCGCGGGAAGGATGCTGGGCACCGAGATCAGCACCAGTGCCCTCAACATTTCCACCCTCCTGAAAAATGAGGTGAGGGATGGCTTTGGACACGAGCTGGGGAAGCAGAGCAGGGAATTAACCCTTAACTCACTCCTCCAGGTGGAGCAATGGCCATGCCACACGCGGCAGATCCTCCCAAACCTGTGGTCCCTGCAGAGCAGAGTCAGGCTCCCGCCTGGAGGAGTCTTATCCTGGCTCCTGGAGATCCGTGGAGGCTCCATGGAGATGGTTCACTCCTTTGAAATGAAACCTGGGTATTTGCTGGACACATCTCCGAAGGGAATTTAGGCTGGGATTGATAGAATCCTCGCCAGCTCCCATTGTCCAGAGCATGGAAGGGCCAGTCCTCTCCCTTCCCTGCGGTGGGGTGGGTTTCTCTTCCTTTGGAAAATGCGCTGCCCTGGGAGGTGCTGGGTGGGGGAGCAGCCTGGCTCCCCCAGGACTTTGCTTCCCTTCTCAAAGAAGCTCCTCTTGGAAAGGAGTCAAGTGCCTTGTGTAAACAGCCTGGAGCCAGGACTGCTCCCGAGGAAGTGTGGGGATGGTTCCGGGGGAGATTTTGGGGTGGTCCGTGTGGGTTCACACCTTTGGGGTAGTTCATGCAGCCTCCCCGTGCTGCTCCCTGCCTGGCTGCAATTGCTTCTCGCCTGCAGCTCCAAAAAATCTGCCAGGCTCCCGTGGGAGCCTCTGCTCCAGAGGGTCAGCGCTTGGGAGCACCCCTAGCTCCTCAACCTCCCACCGCGCCCTCGCCTCCGTCCGGCTTTGCGTCAGCGAAACCTCCCTGCGAACGAGCTTGGCTCTTCCCTCAGAACCCCTTCTTGTCAGAGGGAAGATGGATTAGGGCAGCTCCCTCCCCTGCTGGGGCCACTCGGCGGGCGAGCGGGGCCGGCACAGTGCATCTGGCGCAGCTGGAAGGGCCGGGGTTCCATGGAGCAGCAGGTTGTGTGTGGTCAGCATGAACATGTGGGGATGGGAACGCGTGGGAAGAGGGACAGGGATGGGAGGGATCCATGAGGTGCTGCGAGGGGACATGGAGAGTGGTGCTCCTGGTGTCCTCCAGCCGCAGGGTGCACGGGCTCCTTTTGGGGAACCCTCCAAGTAAGGCGCTCTCCCAGTCATTTGCACTCAGAGACTTCCAGGTTTGGGATGTCCTTGTTTTAATTAAAACCAAGTCTGCTGAAGGCAGGGGAAGCCTTAAATCAGGCTTCACGTCACCTCCAGACAGCCAGAGTGTGTCTGGAAAAGCCACGCTGCAGCTGCACGAGTCCTGCAGCAAAGGTTGTTGTGCCTTTCCCCGACTGTTTCGGGTGGCAGCTTCTTCCCAAGGAAAAAAATCACCCCCGCCCTTCGCCTCCCCTTCTCCGGGCTCTGCACATCCCAGGGCTGAGGCTGCTGTGTGGTCTCGGGGTGGGATCGCATCCCTGGAGCATCCCTCCGGCTTTGCCTTTCCAGTTCATCCTGCAGAGGAGAGCTGGATGGGAAGGACCCATGGCCAGGGGGAAGCAATCCCACCCCAAGGTTTTCCTCTCCCTTGGCTGGTGCTCTCCAGCTGCATCTCTGCCACCATTCCTTCCCTGCTTCCCAGCTTTCTCCCAGGCATCTCGAGACCCAGGGCTCCGTTCTGCCCATCCCAGGTTATCCCCAGGGCATAAACCCATCCTGGGACACCTTCTGCCGCTTCTGCCATTTCTTCCCTGCTCTCCCTATCCATGGCTTGTCCCTCTCCTCTCCTGCTGTGCTTCCCGTGGTCCTTCCATGCCTCCACCCCACCTCCTGCCAGCCCCAGCATCCCAGGGACCCAGGCTGCCTTTCCTCCTCATCCTCCCTCCGTGCCAGCATCCTCTCTGTGCCCGACACTGCGTCTCCCCATCTGCCCTGGGATCGGGCTGACATTTGCTGCGCTAAATTCGGCCTCCGTGATCCACCCTCTTCCCTCCCCATTGGTAAACAGCTTTGCTGCTCCGGCTGGCGCCTGGCTCCGGGAGAGCTCCGCTTCCAGCTGCTCCGCGGCTCAGGCAGTCCCGGAGCGCTGCTGCTCAGCCGGAGCTTCCTTGCTCCGGTAGGGTCTGGCCAGAGCTGCAGGAACAAAACTCGATGTTGTCTGGCAACGAGATCCCCTCTCCAGTTCCCATCCTCGCAGGGGTCACCCCTGTGCTCCAGAGCAGCCCGTGGTGATCCCAGGTCACGGCTGGGGAAGGAGAAGGTGGAGAATCCAGCTCCCACCCGCAGGATTTTTCGCTGGGATGGGATTTCGAGTGTGGGAGCTGATAGCGGGAGGGTGGAGAGGTCATTCTGCTACAAGAGCCTCCTGGCAGATATTTCCCTTCCTCTTTGTCCCTGTCTGGGAGGATTTCCCACGTTACACCCCAAATTCCTGCTCTGCCGCTTTTTGCTGGGGCAAAGTCCCAGCTTGGGAATTTGTCCTCTCCTGGTTGTTGCAGTGGCAATGCCAGCCTGAAGCCAGCCTGAAGCCAGCCTGCCTGCTCTCACCCCTGTGAGATGTGCCTGGGGACTCCGTGATGGCAGCTTGTGCCTGTGATCCTTTTTCCCTCCTTTTTTGGGTATTTTCCTTTCTCCTTCGTCTTCCCTGCAGTCTTCAGGTTTCTCCCAGCCTGCCCGCACACTGCCAGGGCTCCATTTTCTCTTTCTCCTTCATCTCCATCCTCTTTTCTCCTGCTGTCTGCCCATCCCTTGTGCTTTCCTATTCCCAGGTCTTCTGGCTGGATCTCTCCTCCCTCGCAGGAAAAGATTCCCAAGAAACCATTTCTCTCCAAATTCTGCTACAATTGCTGGGCCTGGCCCTGAATCCTCCTCTGCTCCCAAAACACAACTCCACCCACTGATGGAATTTGCATCCTCTGAGCTGGATGGACAATTTTGGCCTTTTTTGATTTATTTTTTTTTTTTTTTATCATTTAGTGGGTCAGGGCTACTGGGCGCTATCACCCTTCCAGATAAATGCTCAGAAAGATTATTGCTGCTCTCCTGGCCAAGGACACCAGGAATTTGTCAGCCCTGCAGTACCTTTGATCCCCCATCCATCATCCCACACTTCCCACCATTATCTTCGTGGGACACTCTTCCGGTCTTCAGCAAATATTTGTTTTCCTGTGAATCTAAATAAAAAGACCTTTCCCCTTTTTTTCTTCCCCCCCCCCCTTTTTTTTTTTTTTTTCTAATTGATTTTAAAATACTTTTGGCACCGTGTGGATACATTCCATTCCAAGAAAAATAAAGGAAAACTGTTCTGGATAAATATAGATCAAAAGATGCTTGTGAGCCGCCTCTTGCATCCCTGGCTGAGCACGCTCTCCTCTCGCAGCCCACCCAGGTTTTTTCGACCAGGCTTCTCCCTAAATTCTCTGTATTCCCTCCTCAGCTTGGCTCCTGGCTCAGCTCCCTGCCCGGTTCAAGGGAAGATGCTGGGTTTGATTTTGGAGTCTTCCAGCGCTGACACCACGCTGTGCATATTTCATCCTCTCCCCCGGGGGCTTTTACCGCCCTTTTTCGGCTTTTTCTAGCAACACCCCTTGGAGCAGGTTCTGCTGCTTGACTTCCCAGCTGAGTGAATCCCAGGATGCTCCGTGTCAGAGGTGCAGCCGTCGGCCAAAACCAGCTGGAATACGCTCACGCAGGATGTGGTCACCAGCGGTTACACAGCACTGCGGTCTCACATGGCCTCAAGGGGTGCATGGAGAGGTTCACATCAGATTTCAGGGAAAATTCTTCACTGGAAGGGTGGTTAATCCTTGGAACAGGCTGCCCTGGGACGTGGTGGAGTCACTATCCCTGGAAGTGCTCAAACAGCGAGCAGATGTGGCACTTCTCGATGGGGTTTAGTGGGCGTGGAGGCGCTTGGTCAAAGGCTGGACCTGATGACCCTGGGGGTCTTTTCCAGCCCTAACGAGCCCGTGATTCCAGCTGGGTCCCCACGGGGGTGGCTCTCTCTGTTTGCCCACAGGTGTTTGTGCTGTGCCACGGGCTCCTGCAGCTCTCCCAGCTCCTCTACAGCGCCAACTTCAAGAGCAGCCTCACCACCATCGAGAAGCGCTTTGGGCTCTCCAGCCTCTCCTCGGGGTTCATCTCCAGCTTGCACGAGGTACCTGGGAGAGGAACACCGGAGGGGTGGGGAGGATGAGGGGGGCACCTTCCCAAAATGGGGTCTCAGGGCTGTTCACACCCGGGGCTCCCTCAGCCTCCGTGTGCCGGGAGGAGCAGCTGTGCTGTGCAGGGACTCCCGCTATCCCAGGGTGCTTGAATCCCATCCAGCCTGGCCTTGGACACAGCCGGGGATCCAGGGGCAGCCACAGCTTCTCTGGGCACCCTGTGCCAGGGCCTCCCCACCCTCACAGGGAACAATCCCTTCCCAATCTCCCATCCAACCCTGCCCTCGGGCAGTTTAAGGCACATTGCTGAGGATTTTCTCCCAGACGCTTTCTAATCAAGAACTCCTCTGGAATAAGTTTTATAGTTCAAATTCTCAGGAATTCTGTCCCTCCTAGCAGTTCTTCAAGGCCTGGAAAAGGCCAGTAAGAGACTTGCTGGCAGAGATTTTTTTTTGCTGGCACCAAGTGGCAGTGCAGTTGTTCGTGAGCTCCCTGGTGAGCACATGGGATGCTCCATCAAGAAGCTGGACACTGGGAATCTCCCTGGATCTTTGGGGAAGGGGATGCCCAGGTCTCACCTCAACCAGCATGAACATTTGGGATCACAAAGATGTCTCAGGGCCCACTGACACATCCTGCTGTCAGTGACTGTGTGAGCTGCCCTGCCTGGCCAGGACAACAATCCGATTGCGTTGGTGCCTGCAGCAATTCCAAGAACAAAACCCACAAAGAGACAAACAAGGGAGCCCACACAAACATGGATACAAAGTTTTCTTAGCCATACGTAGAATCACAGAGTGGTTTGGGTTGGAAGGACCTTTAAAGGCCATCGCTGCAGTGAGCAGGGACAGCTTCAACATGCCAAAGTTCAAGTGATGTTTAGCTTGTCCCGAGCTGACAAAGCCCGTGGGATGGCAATTTTGTGGTGTTCACCCACTCTCCTGAGTGAGCTGCATGGTTTCATGGCTCTTTAGCTGGTTGTATGTGCAGCTGAAAATGTCCAGAGTCACAAATTTTTTGCAGTGAGCTGGACTCATAGCAGGGCTCATGTCTGAGTTCCAGGAATGGAGGTAACACGTTTCGTTCCTCACTGGTTTTGGGGGAGTTGTCAGTTTGTGCCACATTAGTTGATCTCCCAGGCAACAAGGGACAGAAAGAGGAATATGCCAGGGGAGGTTTAGTTTGTATCTGAGAGAAAATTTCTTCCCAGGAAGGGTTTTCCAGCCCTGGCACAGCTGCTCGGGGCAGTGGTGGAGTCCCCATTCCTGCAGGGGTTGAAAAGCCCTGTGGATGTGGCACCTGGGGACTTGGATTAGGAGCGGCCTTGGCGGTGCTGGGGGAACGATTGGACTCCATGGTCCAAGCCTGTTTGTCCAATCTAAAGGATTCTGTGATTCCTGCGGGGTGGGGGGCAGGTGTGGGGGCTGAAAAAAGCCCCAGGCAGAGCAGAGGGAGGCTGGGATGTCGTTGGTGCCAACGAGGGCCACACAGGGCTGGCCAAGGCCAAGGAGTGACCCTCTGGCCGGAGAGGAGAAGGGAGCAGTCAGTGCTGTGGCCATGCAGGGCAAAGAGATGCTCCTGTGAGGGTGAAACACCTCCTGATGAGCCCTCTCCACCCAGCCATCACAGCCACAGGGTCTGGATGTCCTCCATGATGTCTCCTCACATTCCTCCTGTTTTTCCCTGCCTTTTCCAAGATCGGCAACGTGGTGCTCATCATCTTCGTCAGCTACTTCGGCAGCCGCGTGCACCGCCCGCGCGTGATCGGTGTCGGGGGGCTGCTGCTGGCGCTGGGGGCCTTCCTGGTCACCCTGCCCCACTTCCTGTCGGGCCCCTACGAGTACACGGCGCTCAGCACCGGTGAGTGCCACCAGCTCTGCCCCCACACAGCCAGAGCCAGAGCCAGCAGCTCCGGGATGGGTTACCCCCAAAAAACGGGGGTGTTTGCAGGGCACACATGATTTAAACAGTGATTGGAGGGAGAGACTGAAGGTGGGCAGTTGTTGATTAAACCTCATTTCATGATAGTTTTGAAAGCCCTTCTGAATGCAATAATTATGGGTGGGATTTCTTCTGCCTCTTCTGCACATGTTATTCCAGCTGAGGTTATGGAATCATAGAATGGTTTGGGTTGGAAGGGACAATTAAAGCTCATCTCATTCCAACCCCTGCCTTGGGCAGGGACACCTTCCACTATCCCAGGGTGCTCCAAGCCCTGGCCTTGGACACTTCCAGGGATGGGGCAGCCACAGTTTCTCCGAGCAAGAGTAGGTTTAGATTAGATTTTAGGGAGAAATCGTTCCCTATGCAGGTGGTGAGGCCCTGGTGCAGCTTGTCCAGAGAAGCTGTGGCTGCCCCATCCCTGGAGTGTTCGAGGACAGACTTGGAGCAGCCTGGGACAGTGGAAGGTGTCCCTGCTTTCCCATGTTTTCAGGCCCATGTTTGGAAGGAGCTGGGCTGCTCCTGAGCCATGGGGGCCGCAGAGATCCAGGGCAGGGTGTCCAGCTCAGGGCAGCCCGGTGGCCCCAGAGGGCATCACTCCCTGTTCCTGCCCGGGGACCACAAGGGAGCAGAGACCACAGACAGCAAAACCAGCCATGGGTTGGGTCTGCCCTCGTTAAACCCAGAGCACCCTCACTCCACGGCATGAACTCCTTAAAAGCTTGATTAGAATCACAGCCGGGTTGTTTGCTACCCTGACCTCAGTAAAATGAGTATTTTACTCAGAGCAGGGTGACGAGAAGTGGTGAATAAAATGAGCAATTCGTCCAAAATCCAGCAGTTTGTGCCTATGCAGTAAGTCTGGGAGATGCTTTCTTGGGGTTTAGTGTGGGGCGAGGCAGGGGATGTACCCAGTGCTCTGATGCTCATTTTCCTCCCTTCCAGGTAACAAAAGCCAGGGGCAGGTTGAGCTCTGCTATGCAGAGAACAGATTTGTGTGCACGAACACCACGCAGGACCCCCAGAAGGAGGCCAGCAGCATGTGGGCCATGATGGTCATCGCCCAGCTGCTGGCTGGGATCGGGACCGTGCCCATCCAGCCCTTTGGGATATCCTACGTGGACGACTTCGCAGACGCCAACAATTCCCCGCTGTATGTTGGTGAGTGGGACCACTCCTGTGCATTGCACCATTTCACAGAATCCCAGGATGGTTTGGGTTGGAAGGGCCCTGGAAGCTCATCCAGTTCCACCCCTGCCATGGGCAGGGACACCTTCCACTATCCCAGGGTGCTCCAAGCCCCAGCATCCTTGTCTTCCCAGTGAGGGATCACTGTTCCAACAAATCGCCCCACTGGTCCCTTAGAATTCCCAGACCTGCAAGGAAAGAGGACTGCAGGAACCTGAAAGGCTCTGAAGAGGAAGGAAAGCGGGACTGGTGTGTTGTTTATGACACAGGTGCTCCCTTTAGGGCTGTGGGAATTCCTGTCAGGGCGAATGGCTCTGGGGGGTCTGGGTTGCCTCAGTACGGCAGAAATTCCATCACCCCAAGCCCCGTTTCATTTTATGGCTGATGCAGTTCACGCTTACTGTCTCCTTTGGAACATCTGGAGAAGGTTGTGCAAAGGGTTTTGTCCTGCTGCTCCCTGGCGTTTGAGAATATCATGGATATTCACAGCGTAGCTGACAACTTTCATTGCATCAGCAAAGCCTTGATGGCAGCAGAGCAGAGGGATTTTTCTGCAGCAGCTGCTTTCCCCTCCGGTTCCTGTCAGACAAACACCACCCTCAGTGTTGGGGCAGAAGCCACATCTGCATGGAAACCTCCATTCCCTGCTCACACGGGCTCTCTCTGCTCCCTTTTCCCAGCCATCCTCTTCGCCATTGCTGTGTTTGGCCCTGCCTTTGGATATTTGCTGGGGTCCGTGGTGCTGCGGCTCTTTGTGGATATCGGAAGGGTTCCACTCGCCGCCGGTGAGTATTGCTCGGGCAGCAATGGTCCTACAGGCCCTCTGGGGCTCAGGAGGTCACTCTGAGATGAAAGACGACAGAAGCCACCAGTCCTGAGACCCATAAAACCCACTGCCCTGGAAAGACCCGGCCTGGAAAAGCACCCCCAGCGTACTCCTCCTCTCCATCACACCATGAGGAAGGACACAGGTGGTCCTGACACCACCACTGAAGCAGAGCCGTAGGATAGGGACATTCCAGTGCCCAACTCACGGTGCTGCACTGGAGGTCATGGCTGGGAGGAGGCCATGGCGGGGTGTCACACCACCCCAGCATGGCGGTAGAGAGGAGCAGGGAAATCTCAGGAATCCAGGGATGGAGAACACAACCACAAGGCAACAATCGCCCTGTGGATACACAGGGAGCTTGAGTGTCCTCATCCTCCTCCCCAGCACCCTTCACCCTGCAGAGAGAGGGGCCGAGCTGACGCCACCACGGGGATAATTTGCTTTATCCACGGCATGTGCTTATTATTTCTGGTAACTTCATCACTGAGGAATTCTCCCCAGCTCCATCATTAACATGGCTTTTCCTGTGTTTCCTCCGAGAGATCAGAGCCTGCCTGACATTTTTGTCCGGTGCCTGATAAGAATAATAAATGAACGTGGGCAGGAAACACCGAAGAGCCTTGGCCCACTCCCCGCGGCGGCAGACGGATTTAGCAACCTCTGCCCGGTCGCTCCATGATGACGTCCAGGCTCCAGAGTGGAGTGGTCCTGTTTGGGGAAGTGGGATGATTGTTC
Source organism: Dasyornis broadbenti (assembly GCA_013397935.1). Taxonomy (NCBI): domain Eukaryota; kingdom Metazoa; phylum Chordata; class Aves; order Passeriformes; family Dasyornithidae; genus Dasyornis; species Dasyornis broadbenti. Next base: position 316,625 of record VZRN01003784.1, on the reverse strand, counting down.
CAGCGGGGTGTGGGCTCCTCTCCTGTCGCACCCTGGCACGGAGCTCCCACCCGGAGCCTGGTTCCTTCCCAGCCGCCACGTCCTGGCTGCAGGCAGCCGTGGTCCCCAGGCAGAGCCAAGGAAGCTGTCAGTCGTCCCGTGAGCATCCCTGGGCCCAGCCAAAGGGTGGCTGTACTGGAGACATTGTGGCTCTCACCTTCTCCTCCTTTTTCCGGAGAAAGCGCCCAAAGTTTGGTCCACTCGGAAACCAAGCTCGTTAGGAGCTTCTGCCAGCACAGGGCCTTGCCTCAGTCCCTGCAAGCAAAGAGTGACCAAGGCTGGAACAATGGGAGAGCAGCTTTTTCCAGGAAAACAGCGTGCCCTTTCCCAGTGCCTGTCTTGGCTCAGCGTCCCTGACAGCAGCAAGGCCCAAATCCAGCGTGTTCTCCGGGCAGAGGATGGAGCCAGGCCCCCGCAGCTGGTGCCTTGCTGGCTGGCTTGGGGGGGAAGCGTTGAACCTGTGCCACCAGTGCATTTCCATGCTGGCCAAATCCATCCTGCAGCCCCTTGGGAGGCTCAGTGCAGCTGGGATGAGTGGCACTGCAGGGTCCTGGCCAGGGAAAGGAGGGCAAACACAACCAGGGCTGGTCTTGCTGCCAACACTGGTGGCAGCTCCCACCTCCATCCATTTACTCCTGCATGCCAGTGGAGAAACCCTTGGGCTGTGCCCACAGGGACTCTTCACACTCCACCAGTTCATGTTTTCATGGAGATTCGTCCCTTTCACCACTGGAGATCTCACAGCGTGTCCTTGTGTCTCGCAGTGGACCTGACGCCGGGTGACCAGCGGTGGATCGGGGCCTGGTGGCTGGGGCTGCTCATCTCCTCGGGCTGCTTGGTGCTCACCTCCATCCCTTACTTCTTCTTCCCTCGGTACATGCTGAAAGGAGAGGTGAGACCTCATCTCCAGAGGCTGGAGTGTCCTGGAGCCAGGGATGAGCTGAGGGAGGGGATTGCTGTCCCCAGAGGAGAGGGGTGGGAGGGAGGAAGGGAGCCCAGCTGCCCTTTCCCATTAAAACAAATTTTAAAGGATGGAAAATAATTATCATTATGTATGATAATTATAATGATCATAATGTATCACTTTAGTGTTCTCAAAGCCAAGCCCCCCTGGTTTTGTTACAAAAATATTTTAGCTCTGTTTTGAAATTGTTTAATCATTGATCCTTTAAAGATAAAATCAAACCCAAAACATTTCAGAGTTATGGCTAAAGGGCTCGCCAGACTTGAGCTGAGCAGTCTCCCACTTTCATTTCCAGACTTTTCGCAGTTAAAAGAGAGGTCTCTTGTCAGGGTTCAGGAGAGGAAAGATTTACAAGTTTTTAAAACCTCTCAAGAACAAGCTGTTGTCTTGCTGCTCCGTTCAGGGGCTGCAGTGATGCTGGAGATAATTCACCCTGTAATCCCAGGATGGTTTGGGTTGGAAGGGACCTTAAAGCTCATCCAGTGCCACCCCTGCCACAGGCAGGGACACCTTCCCCTATCCCAGGGTGACCCAAGCCCCATCCAGCCAGGTCTTGGACACTGCCAGGGATCCAGGGGCAGCCACAGCTCCTCTGGGCACCCTGTGCCAGGGCCTCAGCACCCCAATAATTTCCCCCAATATCCCATCTAACCCTAATGGCAGTGGGAAGCCATTCCCTGTGTCCTGTCCCTCCATGCCTTGTCCCAAGTCCCTCTCCAGCTCTCCTGGAGCTCCTTTAGGCACTGGAAGGGGCTGTGATGTCTCCCCAGAGCCTTCTCTTCTCCAGGTGAACACCCCCAGCTCTGGGCAGTGCTCAGGGCACATGGATGGGGCTTCGCTGTAATTGTCAGGCTTGGCCAGGGGTCAAAGGCCCCTGGCACAGGCTCTGCCCCTCCTGAGCCCCCCTGGCCAGGGCAGTGCCAGCCCCTCTCACCACAGGCTGCTCCTCTCTCCCCTGGCCAGGAGCGGAACGCCGAGGCTGGGATGCTCAGGAAGATGGAGCCGGGGGCGGCCGAGGAGACCTCCCTGCTGGAGTTTATAAAAAGTAAAGTGTTGGCGGCTCCAGGCGAGGGTGGACGGGGATGCTGGGCCGTGCTGGGTGGGTGAGGACCACCACAGCACCAGTTTCACACCAAGGGGGCTTGTTGGGAGTCCAGCACCGTGTGTGGACCAGCTCTGGCACCACGAGGGCCTCAGCACCACAGCAAAGCACAGACCCCCCGAGGCCCCTCTTCTGTGGGGCCTGAATTGTTTCTAAATTTTGCTCTGAGGACCTTAAAGTGGTGCTAGGGTGCTGGGAAAGGGTCGCTGGGAGGTTTAACCCCGGCTCCAGGAGTGGGCACGGGGCTGCCGGCGCCACCAGCTCCTCGACGAGGTCACCCCACTGCTGCTGACGCTGTTTATGTGGAGCCTGGAGAGGGATGTCACTGCCGAGGGGCCAGATTAATGACTCTTCCAGCTCCAGGGTGATTTCTTCCCAGCTAAAGCCCCTCCCTCCTTGCCTCTCCCTCCACTGCAGTCATATCCTGGAGCTGTCAGTTCCCTCTTCTCCTCTCTTTGGGCTTTAATGGATGCTGGCTCTCCACCACTCTCTTGCTTAATTAGAAAACTCATACGAGACCAAATAAACAGAGCTGCTCCCAGAGTCCTCTGCTGACGGAGCCAGGGGACACAATGTCCCATCAGGAAAACACATCCATGGTCCTGTCAGCTGCTGGGACATCTTAGGGTATTTCCCCTCCCACTTTCCCATGGCCACACACATCCCCAGTAGATCATCATCATTATCATCATCATCATCATCATCATCCCTCAGACACCCTTACTGGGAACAGGCTATGGGTGGGGTTTTTTTCCCAGTACAAATTGCTGGCGTGAGGATCACAACACTAAAAGATATTTTTCCTGTGGTTTCCCTGTAGGATTCCCAAAGATCTTCCTCAGGCTGCTGCTCAACCCCCTCTTCATCCTGCTGGTGCTGGCTCAGTGCAGCTTCTCCTCCGTCATTGCCGGCCTGGCCACCTTCCTCAACAAATTCCTGGAGAAGCAGTACGGTGCCTCCCCCTCCTACGCCAACTTCCTCATAGGTGAGCACAGATGGAGGCAAAAAAGATCCATCAGCAGGGAGCCAGCTGCCCGTATTCCCCAGGCTTTGAAATCCTGGAGAGGAAGGCACTGAAAGCTCATTTTCAGATGAGACCTGGGGTTCACCTTGGGGTGGTTGGTGACTTTCCCGACCCGAGGCTCCCCAGCGGCCTTGGTTTTGGGCTGGGTCTCGGACAACAGTTGGATCTGTGGGTGTTCCCAACTCCTGTGAGGTCCAGAGAGCCGCCCCCTGCCCAAGGAGGGGTTCTGGGCAGGCAGGAGCCCCCTGATGGCTCCGTTCCTCCGCAGGAGCCGTGAACCTGCCGGCAGCGGCGCTCGGGATGCTCCTGGGAGGGATCATCATGAAGCGCTTCTCCTTCTCCCTGCGTGCCATCCCGCGCTTCGCCGTCGTGGTGCTCGTGTTCTCCATCCTCATCTGCCTGCCCATCTTCTTCATGGGCTGCTCCACGGGGCACATCGAGGGCATCTACAACCCCAGGTAATGCAGGGGCTGCTCCCAGCTCCTCCTTTCTCCAGCTCTGATCCGTGGGGAGGGCTACATGCTGGTGGAGAGGCAGAAGGCATCACCATGCTCTGCTTGCTCCCTGATCCCACTGCCGGGAGGAGATCCAGGTGCTGCACAGCACAGAGAGCTCAGGAGGGCATTTATCCATGATTTTCTGTGCCAAACAAGCAGGGTGTAGTTTTTCACCCTGGATTTTGAGGGGAAAATCGGTAATTTTGTGTCCACCTCACAATCTCCCGTTGTTCCAGCTGGACATCATCTTTCTCCTCACCTCAGTGGATACTTTTGGCTCTTACCGTGACTTTTTAAGATAAAAATGTCATTTAGATACAACCAAGGCTTGATGTCAAGCGCATTGAGCTCATTTCCCAGCGCACTGCCACAAAAGATTTCTGATGCCACCTTCCCACCCTGCCCTGGCTCCCTGGTGCCCCATTGCTGCAGGATTCGGGCTGTGTGACTCCAGCAGATGCACTCCTCGAGGGAGTGAGGGAAGGCAGGACAGGTCACTGGGTTTGTCCTCTTCGTTTCCACAGTCATCAGGCTTGTTTTGGGAACATGCCCACTTTCAGTTTGTGTCCATGTGGTGTTTCCAGCTGTTCGCACATCTGTTTGTGCGGCTCTGGATGGATCCCAGATCCATTTCTCCAGGCTTTTGGCCGATTAATTTTCAGCTGGAGAGGGAAAAAAAATAAAAAGGAAAAGAAGCGTGTGAGTACTTGTTTGTAGACATAACATAATTCCTGTGACATTCACTGCACACTTCCAGAGGTACCTGCAGGGATCAGGGGCTGGCAGAAGGCCAGGCTGCTGCTGGCAGTGTCCCAGCCCTAACAGGAATGGGGAAATTGGTCAGCTACTAAGGGATTTTTATTATTATTTTTTTTTAATCCTTCCTGTCCTATTTCTGAAATTTTTTCCCAATTTTTCCCCCTCCTTTCTGGCAGCACACCGAATTCCCAGCAGCAGGTTAAGGCACGGATTGGGTGCCAATGCTCTGAGCAGGTCTTCCACCCCGTGTGCCGGGAAAACACCACGGAATACATCTCCCCCTGCTTCGCCGGCTGCAGCACCGCCAATTCCTCCAATCCCAAACAAACGGTCAGTAAAGGAAGCGGCTTGCAAAGAAAAGTGGTTTGCAAATTCTTCCTGGGAAAGGGAGAGTGGTGCTGCAGGAACCATAAGGTGGAGGACCCTTTTCCACACGATGTGCCGAGTCCTGGGAAGGTGCAACAGAGAATTGCTGCGCCGCCCTGGGAATCTGCTCGCAGGAGCAGGGATGGTGGCAAATCCCATCAGAGGATGCCACGGCTGCGCCTTAAAACTGGAGCTGGCGCTCTTCTGGGTGTCCTGCGAAGGGATATGGGACAATGTGTCACAAGAAACCTGCTCCTGGCACTGGGAGTCTGACTCCTGTTTTGTTCCGAACATTTCCAACAGATCTACCAGAACTGCTCCCTGACGGGGAAGAAGCTGTTCTCCACCTACACAGGCTCTTGTCCGGTCAGCTGCTCCCATATGCTCCTTCCTGCCATTTTCCTCATCTCCTTCGCTGCCCTGGTCGCCTGCCTGTCCCACAACCCTCTCTACATGATGGTGTTACGGTGAGCAGTGTGGGGGGTCCTGAGTCCCAGGGGGAGCCGATGTGATGATTCCCCATGCTGGGATCAACGGGATGTCAGAAACTCGGGATAGCAGAAACCTGAAAGAGGAGGAGAGATTGCCGAAAGGCAAAGAAAAGCAAAAATAATAATAAAGGAAAAGAAAAGCAAAAATAATGCCTGGGCATCAGCACCCCAGTGGGGTGGCTTCCAAGGCTCTCCAATGCAGGTGCTCCAGCTGTGACCTCTGTTGCGCACAGAGCCACCATCCCAGCACCTTTGGGGCCCAGAGCTTCCGTTGGCCCCATTTGGGCCACCCCATGCACTTTGGCAATCAGCCAGAGCCTCGGCCAAACCCAGCGCCAGCAGCTCTGACCTCCCGTGGCTTCTCCCCTGCAGGGTGGTGAACCAGGATGAGAAGTCCTTCGCCATCGGTGTCCAGTTCTTACTGATGCGGCTGCTGGGTGAGTGTTCATCTCTGAATGAGGCTGGGGCTTTGCTGGAGCCGCAGCAGGCACCGAACCTCCTCGGGAAGCGCACCTGACTCCATCCTCTCTCCCCGCCAGCCTGGCTGCCTGCCCCGGCCATGTTCGGAGCCCTCATCGACTCGTCCTGCATCTACTGGCAGCGGCAGTGCAGCCAGCGCCGCTTCTGCGCCTACTACAACAACGACTTCCTCCGCAACAGGTACCCTGTGCCCTGGGCAGGGCAGGGGAGGGGGCCCAGCCCGCCTGGGGCCGGCTGGAAGCGCCAGCTCCGGATGTGGCATCTTCCCGCTCTTCTCCCGGCAGATACCTGGGGCTGCAGGTGGGCTACAAGGTGGTGGGCACTGTGCTGCTCGCCCTCATCGGCTGGAAGGTGAAGAGGAGCAAGGAGTACAACGTGCAGGAGAAGGCGGCGGGGCTGGTGTAGCCCCACCGGGGCCTGACTCGCACCCCATCACCCACTGCCACTACTTTGTCTCGTTCGGGTTTGTTTTACCTCCCGCGGGAGAGACTCCGCCTCTGCAGCTTCGGGCTCCTCTCCCGCAGCCCGGGTGCTCCCGGCGAGGGATGCTCCATCCTGGGAATGGCTTCTCCCAGGGGCTCCAGCAGCGCTTGCCCGCCACCCTGGGGAGGGGACAGCCCCCGGCCAGCTGGAGCAGGAGGCAGAGGGGGCTGGAAGGCACGGAGCCGGAGCAGTGCCTGCTGTGGGCGACGGTTCTGCTCCGGTGGGACATTCCCGGCTGAGGAGGTGCCTTCCCGGCTGGGACAGGAGCAGGGGAGGTGGCTGCCAGCCCGCAGGGGCTGCCCGGTGTCCCCCCGGCCACAGCCCCCACAGAGGTCAGCAGGGACACCGCACACGACTTGGGACAAGTCATCACAAGGGGTTTATTGCGGAACATTTGGCGTTTGTTGCTTTTTTTATTTTTTAAATAAAGGTCACTTTTCCAGCTGTGGTGCTTTCTTGGTCTGCCCCCACCAGCAAGACAAGGCCCTGGGGAGGCTGCAGGTCACAGCCTGGCCCGTGCTGAGCACATTCCATCTTTAAGTAATATTTAAATTGCAGCTTTGCCTAGTCTAAGTATGATTAATGATATTGACTATTATTAATGATATTGACTATTATTAATGATATTGACTATTATTAATGATCAGATTGCCAGCTCCAGGTTTCCCTCTGATCCATCTCTGATAACACAGCACAGCCATAGAGTTCACATCCAGTTCAACCCACGGCCCAACAATTCCAGCTACTTACGGCAAGCAGCGAGCTACTTTCAAATCCTGTAATTGTTTCAATGCAGAGGGCTCTGGGCAGGTACAGTGGGTCTGGGGCTTTCTTTCCGGGGTTTTCTGAGGTGAATGTGTTCAGGCCCTGCTGTCCTGTACTCTTGGCCCTGATGCATCTATGCTCATAGAGGGTGTCGAGGCAAAGCAGAGGACAGGAAGGGACTTGCCCTGGATTTGCTCTGGATCAGCAAGTCTTCATGAAAAAGACCTCTTTCCATGTTATTCCTATTCCTGTTTCCCCTCCACCTGGCAGATTTTCCCTGAACACCCACCTGACCTCCCGTAACTTTCTCCGCATCCTTCGCTCCAGGCGGAGCATCCAGCAGGACAAGCCCCAGGAGGGGCTGGTCACAAAGGGCACGGGGTGGCCCAAATGGGGCCAACAGAAACTCCAGGCCCCAAAGGAGCCAGGGTGGTGGCTCTGTGCACAGGGAAGGTCACAGCTGGAACACCTGCACTGGAGAGCCTTGGAAACCACCTCATCAGGATGCTGACGCCCAGGCATTATTATTTTTGCTTTTCTTTGCCTTTCAGCAATCTTTCCTCCTCTTTCAGATTTCTGCTATCCCAGTTACCACTGGCCTCGTTGTACTCCTCCAAAAACATCTGCCTTTTCCAGCAGAACAGTTTGGAGTACAATCCATAGCAAAAAACAATGACCAAATGAGCTTCAGCACAGCGAGAGCCTCAGTCCCCGGGGATGTGTGAACGCAGCGGGTTCCTGACTCAGGGTCAGGCAGCTGGAGCAGAAGGGGCTGAGTTTATCACATCCCACTGTCCTGCCAAAGCCATCCCAACACAGCCTCAGGAGCTGCACTCCCGGCCAGCAGAGCCGCGGGCTGGGCACAAGGTCAGACGAGCAAAGAACAAAGCACAGAGCTGACTGGGGAATAAAGAAAAATGAGAAAACAACACTCACAGTTTCCAGTTCTGCTCTTTTCCCTCAGCCACTGGGGGGGAAAAAAAAATCCCTGAATGTTTAACAAGTCATGGAGTGAGGCCCAAAAAACTCCTGGAGTTCTGCTCTGTGCTCCGGCACGAGCGGCTCTGGGCACAGCCTGAGCCCAGCCGTGGCCGTGCAGCCACTGCCCAGCCCGGGAAAGTTGAGGCACCTCCATCCATCTCTCATCCCCATCCAGCCAAGCCACAGGGTGCCACAGCCACCTCCAGGGCGCAGCAGCGCTGCTCTGCCACCACAGGCACCACAGGCACTGCAGCAGGCTGGAGCTTTCCTGCGCACGTCACCCAGGTGCCTTCTCGTTATGTTTCGTGGCTGCTTTTTGCTATGTGGTTGTCAATTTATCAATCAGTCGGGCCAAGGAGTGAACACAAAACCAAAAAAAAACCAATCCCAGAGCCCCGTGTGTGCAGAAAATAATGTTTTTTGACAACACAGACCTGGCCACAGAGCAGGAAAGCTGATCCCCAACATTGTGCTGAGCAGGAGGAGAGCCCCATCCATGTGGATCTGACACCGCCGGGAAGAGCCAAGGCAAACACAGACTGAAGCAAGACTTGAGAACAAACATTTAAGCAAAAAAGAATTTACTTAAGGAGTATTTTTTAAAATAATAACTTAAAAACCCACCATAGCCTCATGGTACCTTCCCCCCCTTAAACTGAGGCTGGTGCCTGGCCTCTGCTTTTCAAGGAGACAAGTCTTTACAAGGACAATCATCCAAAGAAACAGCAATTTTTTGCCCAAAATCACCTCAGCATTATGGATTCGAAGCAGGCAGCCCAAGACCTCCAGCTAAAGGAGTTCAAAGCATGACAAACATGTTCCAGCAGGACTCTGTCTGCAGGAAACTGAAGAATTCAACATGTTTGGTAAATATAATCCTCCCCACCTCCTGCATGGATGGTTCCCGAGGCTGGAAAGGCAAGGACCAGCTTCATGACAGGCACAGGGCTTTGCTGAAGGCTGTCCCTGATCTTCCCAACACCCGGCAGGAAAAGCCCCAGAGAAGGAACAGAACGCAACAGAGGAGCTGAGTGATGAAGGGGGCATCAAACCACGGGGGAGAGGGGGCTGCAAAATACAAAAAGGGTCTGCCAGGAGCCAGCCACCCCCTCAACGCTAGAGCAACAGGAGAAGCCACAAACAAAGGGAAAATGGCACTGCAGGAGGACTCTGCAACGTGCACCGAGACACATTCCGGGAAAATCGCCCATTTTTTCCCCCCTCTTCCTTGAGCATCTCCCTCAGGATGAGGAAGCACACCCCCGTGCTGGCAGCTCCTTGACTTTCCCTCTCGCTTTGCCACAAGTGCTGACTAATTACACACAGAGTCAGACCTCTGGGCAGCCACTGCAGCAGGAGGCAGCAGGAGACTGCACAACCAATGCCTGGCACGCCAGGTCTCACTCTGGATGCAGGGATGGATCTAAAATTGTGCCCATCTGTAGCTTCGTGCCACGACCCCCTGCAGCTCTGCCATTTTAAAGAGTGTTTGTTCATGGTTTGTTCATGTTTGTTTATGTGGGAGGAGAACCTGAATGGAGAAGCAGAGGGAAATAAGCTTTCAGGACAGCGCTCAGCTGAAGAAAAACTCCCAGGAGCTGACCAAGAGAGGAAATCACCAGACACAGGCACAGAGCTGGGCCCAGGGAGTAAAGCAGGGCAGGCAGCCTGGTTGGGGCATTTCACCCTCCTCCAGCCTCACAGAAATGGGGCTGCACCCGTTTGGAACAACGGGAAGGTAGGGACAAAGAGGAAATCAGCTTTTTACACTCTCTCAGTGCCTGCCCAACTTAGAGAGCCTGTGCAGTGCTCCCCAGCAGCCCCAGTCACGAGGTGGCCAGTGGCTCTGAGAGACAACAGGGGCCTAAACCACGGCAGGAAACAACAGGGCACACTCCAGTCTCTAAAACTCACCTGGCACTGCACTCCTTCCTAGTTTGCTTGGCAACTACCAAATGAAAAGCTTAAAGATTAAGGAAAAAGAAAAGCCCAAAGGGTCAGCAGCCCAGAGGAGGGCAGAGGAAAAGGGGAGACAATAAAAACTTCAGAAAATGCTTCATTGCAGCATGAAGGGACAGTCAGCCTGTCACATCGTTCCCAAGCCCATAGGCAGCAGAGGGAAACACCACAGTGCTGACTTCCAGCTGAAGTTCCTTCTTTTTACATCAAGATGAGATTTGAGTGCTCCAGACCATCTTCTTCCCTTCAGCCCCCCAGCCCTGTCCTTCTCTGTTCAGGCCACCTTCACCAGCCACTTCTCCAGGCCCTCCAGGTCAGCCTCTCCCTCCTCTCCCTTGCTGCCCCGAGCGCTGCACTCCACAAATTCCACCTTCATGGGCAGCTGGGAAAAGTCGAAGTCCTTGCCCTTCTTGCCCAGCTGGGCAGGGCCTCCTGTGGCTGAGCCATCCAGGCTGGTGGGAGCTGCAGAGCGGGTCACCCGCAGGGTATTCCTGCAGGGAGAGACGGGAAAGGGTCAGGAAATGGGAACATCACCTGCACCATGGCTCTGGGATGTTTGGGATGCAGCTGTGCCAGCAGGATGCCAGCTACACTGTGGACACAAGGCCAGGGGCTCGAGGGAGTAGGAGGGCACTCAAGGAGAGGTGTTCAAACAGGTTTGGTTTTGGAACAAACGACAGCAGAAGTCTGATGGTGATGTCCTTATCCCAATCTGCCCGTGGCAAACCCTGGGCACAGTAACCGCCCGGAAATCCAACACCTACACACAGGTACTGGGCAAATGCTCAACATCAGAACAAGCAATCCTTGTTCTCCTGGAGAACGTGAAAATGTGGCACCTAAGTGCTCTGTTAAAAAGCAGAAGGTTGTGTATTCAGCCTGGGGGAGGCACAGCACAAATACCCCTGCTGCCGTCTGCTGGCCAAATGGATTATAGATTCAGGGAATCACTGGGGCTGGAAAAGACCTCTAAGACCATGGAGTCCAACTGTGAAACCAGCACTGCCAACCACCAGACCAAACAGACTGTTCCCAGTTCCACAGGGAGCTCAGGCACTTCTCAAGAGAGAAAGGACAAGAGGAAAAGCTCAGAGGGATTCAGATCCCATTCAATACTTACAGCTCTTTCTCCAGCTGCTGCTGGATGAGTTTTGCTGATTTTGCCATTGTGACATCTAGAGAGAAAAGAACATGAAATCAGCTCCTTGGTTGTCTGTCAGAATTCAGAGCCTGGCTCCTCCTCCTACGTAAGGCCAGCTCACACTGGGCAGTCACTGGAGTTTGCAGGACAAGGACAGCTGTGCCTGGAGCTTTGGGATTGCAGGCGTGAATGGGAACAACCCAAGAGAGTCTGATACAATGCCGGGAATTCATTCCTTCTTGCTGGGCAGGAAGATACTTCAGAGGACAGGGTTTGATGCCCCAGCACTCCCTCCTCTCCTGGCTCCACACGGCGCTTTCCACCCATGGCACACAGAGCCAGGAAGGCCCCAGGCAGGTCCTGAATTAGTGCAGGAAATAACTACAAAAAAAGATCTGATACTGCCCCAGAGCATCCAACTGTTACAGAGGGATCTGCACTTTCACCGTAGAACTTGTAGGGATCCGAAAATCGAGTCTTTTCCAGTAGCTGGATGCTCCTGCTACTCCAGAGAAAACACGGAACCTTGGCACGGAACGACTCGTTTTGACTTTGAAGCTGCCAAGTGTGTAGGGATAGCTCCTTCTGCTCCAGTCGGCATTTCCTGCAGCCTGGAGACTGAGGAACAGCTGTGCACAAAGCAAGCAGAAACCAAGAGCCACACAAAACCCACCTGCCTTACCTACACCCACCCAAAGAGCTGCAGCTCTCCCACGCAGTCCTGCAAACGCTCCTGCTGAGTAGCCCAAGTTTAAACCTGAATTCCAGCTTTTCTTTTGCTGAAATCCCAACTCCCAAGTTCAGCAGCCATGGCCCGAAGCCCTGGCCTGGGTACCTTGCTTGTTGCAGGCGATGAGCAGCGCGGGCGCGTTCCTGAGCACGGTGCTGTCCACCAGGACCTGGTACAGGAATTCTGCCACATCCTTCACCTCCTTCTGGAAGGCCACGCTGTCCACCACGAACACGATGGCTCTGGGGCAAGAGGGAAGGAGAGGTGCTAGGGATGAAGCTCTGCAGCCACCTTACCCTGCAAGTATTCCAGCCTGGGCTGAGATTTGCACATCTCACCCAGCCCAAGCACAGGTTTGTAGCATGTGCTGGCTGAAATACACCCCATGGCCAGCTCCGGCAGGAATTCTTCCCCTGGCTGCCCCAGGAATATCCCACATCCCCTAGATCTCCCTGCTGCAGTTGCCTTGCCTCCTGGTGCACTACAAGCAGAGGCAAGTAGGAAATTCATGGGGTGACTTTTGGGACTGTCCTGTGCAAGGTCAGGAGTTGGACTCGATGATCCTTGCGGATCCCTTCCCGCTCAAGATATGCTATGAAGGCAAAGCAAAAACGAACCAGCACTACCCCACAGCAGAGCTCTGACTCTCAGGGCACCACCAGCCCAGCTCACAGCACTCCCAGCACCATTATTTGGTTTATCCCTTTCCAAAAAAATCACCCACCCCTCCTGCCCTGCCAATCCCCTCCACCTCACCTGGCTGCGGCCTTGAACCTCTCCAAGAACTGCAGCCTCAAACTCTCATGGCCTGGGAGGTCGATCAAGGTCACATTAGTGCTCTGGAACACAAGCAAGAATTGGAATTAACACCACCTGATCCAGGGGTTCCTGTGATCACAGACTGGGAAAACCAGTCTGACACTGGATTTGTGTCCTGCATGGCACGATCCCATCTGCCCCTAACACACAACGTAACCCTACAGTCTCTGAGCCACCTGGACTATTCACACATCCCTAGATACAGCAAACTTTGCTGGGAATAACACAAAAATGCCTTTGCAAGAGCCTTTTTCACCTGAAAACTGCAAATGTTTCCCTTCCCAGGAAAGGAAACAGCCAAAGGCAGGATGTGGGAGAGAACAAACGGCCAAGCCGGGGCCAGGCAGGGCCACGTCACTGCTCTCAAGATAAGGCTGCAGGAGCCCCTTCCTGCCCCCTGCTCCTGGATTTTAATGGAAACCTGGTCTACGATCAAAAAAAAAGGGATCAAAATAGCAGCAATCTGCCTTGCAGCATTCCACTGCCTCACCCCCTCCAAACACTTGGCTGCTCAATTAGCCTCTGCCTAAAGCTGATAAAGCTGGTTTTTGTTCGGACTCACCTTGTCCCGGCTGACCTTGTACACGGCGGAGCTGTCGGTGATCGAGGTCTGGGTGTCGCGGTATCTCCCTGACAGCAGCTGGGGGAACAGGCAGGCTTCAGAAAAAAACAGCCTGAGAGGCTTCAAACGCTTAAGCCAGGCTTGTCATCACCAGCATCACCTTTAATCTGCTCAGAAACTGGAATGGTCTGACAGGGGCAATGGGCATCAGAGATCTGACCTCAATTTCCTGCAGGAAACTATTGCTGGGGTTACTTTTCCCAATTTATTACAAAATGGTCATTAGGAAATAAATTATCGATTTGTATTGTTAATCTCTGCTAAAACAAGAAGGAAGAGAATGTGCCTGTAAATCCTTTGGAGATTTCCAGCTGGGACCACGGTAACCAAGGCTGTGCCCCTTTCATTTTCAGGCTTAACAGTAACAGAATATCCAGGGTTGGAAGGGGAACCCACCAGGATCATCAGTCCAGCTCCTGGCCCTGCCCAGAGCCCCCAACAATCCCACCCTGGGCATCCCTGGCAGCGCTGGCCAAACGCTCCCGGAGCTCTGGCAGCCTCGGGGCCGTGCCCATTCCCTGGGGAGCCTGGGCAGTGCCCAGCACCCTCTGGGGGAAGAACCGTTCCCTGATCTCCAGCCTAACCCTCCCCTGGCACAGATCCAGCTGTTCCCTCGGGTGCTGTCCCTGGTCCCAGAGAGCAGAGATACGTTCCTGCCCCTCGGGAGGAGCTGCAGACTGCGATGAGATCTAGTATGCCTAAGCCTTTCACTATGACAAATTCAAACCAAAACCCCATTTCTTCTGACGCTCCGTGGTAGACAAAACTCGGTCTCTATCCCTCCTTATATCTATAAACCCCAACTTTTAAAAGTTTAATTAAAAGATGACAAAACCGAACTAAAGGGAGCACCTTCACCTCCGTACGAGAGGCCGGAGCCGGGCAGCCCCCGCGCCGCTCCGAGCTCCCCGCCCTGCTCCCTGCTCACCCGAGCGAAGAGCAGCGTCTTCCCCGCGTCGCAGAGGCCCAGCAGCAGCACGGCCTTGCGGCTGCTCCTCCTGCCCTGAACGAACCGCCAGATCACTGCGGGAGAGAGGAGGACGAGGAGGAGAAGGGGACACCTGAGCCCGCGGCTGACGGCACCGGCGCCCGCTCAGCGAGCGCTGGCCACCGGCAAGCCGCGGGGGGAGGGGAAGGGAGGTTCCTGCTACTCACGGAAGGTGATGGCGACGGGGATGAGCGCGATGAG
>VZRN01003784.1:276056-302170 GCA_013397935.1 Dasyornis broadbenti | reverse complement strand
TCCCGCCGCAGCACCGCCAGGTGCGGCTCCAGCCCGCCCGCCATGCTCGCACTCGTGGCCACGCCACACTTCCGCTTCCGGTCCCGCGGCACGACCGGAAGGACGTGGCGAGGGGGATCGTGGGAGTTGTAGTTCCGCCGGGAGGGCAGAGATTCGCTGGGGGAGCCTGGAGAAATATGGAATGGTTTAGGCTGGAAAAGCTCTCTGAGCTCATCCAGTGCAACCGTTCCCCCAGCGCTGCCAAGGCCACCACAGACCCATGTCCCCAAGTGCCATATCCACAGGGCTTTTAAATCCAAGGCAGTTGTGCCAGGGCTGGACAGCTCTTTCCTGGGAAGAAATTTTCCCGGTGTCCAACCCGAACATCCCCTGGCACAGCTTGAGGCTGTTCCCTCTCATCCAGTCTCTGTTCCCTGGGAGCAGAGCCTGCCCCCTCCTGTCAGGAGTTGTGCAGAGCCAGAAGGTTCCCCCTGAGCCTCCTTTTCTCCAGCCTGAGCCTTTTCCCAGCTCCCTCGGCCGTTCCTGGTGCTCCAGACCCATCCTCAGTTCCGTTCCCATCTCTGGACACGCTCCAGCCCCTCGATGTCTCTCTTGCCATGAGGGGCCCAGAACTGTCCCCAGCACTGGAGGTGCCTCACAGTGCCCAGCACAGAGGGACGGTCACTGCCCTGGCCCTGCTGGTCGCACCATGGCTGGGACAGCCCAGGGGCCATTGGCCTCTTGCCCACCTGGGCACACCTGGGCTCGTGTCCAGCTGCTGTCACCAGCACTTCCAGGGCCCTTCCCAGCTTTCCAGCCACCCTGCCCCAAGCCTTGAGCATTCCATGGGGCTGTTTCCCCCCGGGAAGGTATGGCCGTTTGTATCAAGCAGTGGGAAGCAGAGCCAGGCTTTCCACAGTGGTGCAGGATGAGGAGTAACAGGAATGCATTGAAACAAGACAGGTTCAGAGTGGGTAGGAGAGGAATTTCCTCCTTTGGGGGCTGCCAGGCAACAGGACAGGCTGCCCAGGGTGTTGTGGAGCCTCCATCCTCAGGGATCAAACCCTGAGCACCGTGTTTGATCCCTTTCCTTGAGCAGGAGATTGGCCTGGAGACCCCCACAGATCCCTTCCAGCTTGAGTGATCCTCTAGTGAGCTTCCTTTTATCCATGCCTTCTACTTACAGGACAAGGGCTTACACCTGACATGAAATGCAGATGATGCAGCTTTTTTGGGGAAAGATTTCTAACTGTAGCCTTGGTGAGCTGTAGAAACAGCCTGTTAGAGGCACTGATTCTCCTTCTTTGTTGGTATCTGTCCCTGTCCTACGGTGAGAGGCACCGAGGAAGGAAGGGGCTTAAGGGCCATTTTGAAAAACCTCAGGACTCCCGTTTAGATTTGAGATTTTATTTTTTGCTGTGCTGGCAGCAGAGAATTGTAAAGTGTCAAAGAGCCACTTTGAGAGTGATGAGGGAGGGCAGAGAAAGCAGTGAAGGCAGAGGGCCCTCGGCAGGTCAGTGTTGGGCGCTGAGGGCACGAGAGGAGTCATGGCTTGATGTTTTCTCCCCCACTCTGAGGATCCTTCCCATCTCACTACTTGTCCTCAAGGAAAGTGCACACCTGGAGAAGATCTGGAAAGGGAAGGACAAGGAGAAGTTCAAGTCCTGCTTTTATCCCACCAGCACACACCCAGCCATGCCAACAATATCACCACGTGGAAGACCCACAGTGTGCCACAAAAAAAGAGCTTTAACCACAAATCCCACTGAATCCACACTGATGGGTGTGGGGGGGTTCCCTGTGCCATTTTTAAAAGTCCATATTTTCTAAAGGTGAGGAGAAGTCTTTCGTTCTCATTGCTGCCAGAGCAGCAGACTTTAAGTCTGTCCTCAGTTCACCCAAGGAGCTTTGACAGAAGAATATTGGCATCCTCTTGCCTAAAATCATTGAAGGGACAGTTCCAGAAGAAACTGCCCATGCCTGCAAGGTAAGAACTGCAATTCAGGACTTCCTCTGGGGCTGCTCCAGTTACCTGATGGATTGCAGGTGTTGAGGCTGGCAAGTGAAGCGTAGTATTTATCTCCGAGGAATTCCTTGTATGATGTTCCATCACGGAGCTTCACCAGGCACTTTGTCCGGTCTTTAAACAGAAGATCCTTGGATTCATATGCAAACATATTGAAATCTTTATTCTTGATTCCTTTTGCTCCAAACAGTCTCTGAAATGAAGTTTGCAGGGAGAAACAGAGATGGTTTACCCTGGTTCTGGTCAGCCCAGTAGCCGTAGGACTGTGTGTGTGCAGGGAGGCTGCTGTGAGGGCTGAGCCTGAAACTCCCAAAGGGGTTTCTGAAACACCCAGCAAGAGCAGAGCCCAGAAAGGAGGTGATAAACCCATGTCACACAAATATACTGTGACAGCAGCAACTTCTGCTGCCTAAAGGTGTGTTTGCCAAGGTGGCAGGGGAGAAAGAGCACTTGAGAAGGGATGGAAGAAGGGACGGAAGAAGGGACAAGGCTGTCACCCCACAGCAGTGAGGCAAAATCTTCCACCTTACGCTGACTTGGGGAAAATCAGAGCAACCCCACAATGTTTCTTCCACTCTCAGCACTACAAACCTCTTGCTTCTCCAGCATCTCACGGACTTGTTGTGCTTTCTCAGGCCGTGCCACCACAGCGTGGGTAGGGACTTTGGCCAGGTTGCATCTCCTGTAATCCATGACGTTGGCCCGCTGCCCGTCGGTGCACAGCAACTCAAATTGGTCCATCTTCAGGTCTTTGGCCCAGCTCTCTGTATTTTTGCCTTTAGAGGGAATGGGTTTGGGGATTCAGAGACCTTGTGGAGCAGCAGAACGCCAGCCTCAACGCCCGCTAAGCAGTAATGCAGACGGGGAGGGCAGCCCTGACCACGTACCATCAGTGTTCTCCTCAACGATGGAATGCTTGATAAAGGCCACGTCCCCCTGCTCGACCAGACACCTTGGGAAGGAGAAAGAGAGGCCAGTGATGGGGGTGACCATCTGTGACCTCCCCTCTGTGACCAGGGTATTGGGGCAGCCTGGGTGTCCCCAGCACCTACCGGAAAGCTCCGGTGTATCCATAGTACTGCTCGTGGCTGCTGGCGACGCACTTCTCCGGAGGGACGCCCCCTGAGCCCTTGCAGAGCTGGCAGAGGCGGGAGTTGGGAGGAGAGCCGGGAGCACAGCCCTGGCTGAAGTATTCATCTGGAGGCAGGAAGGGGAGAAATTCACTGTTGCTGCCCTGAGAAGTTAGGTTTGATTTTAATAAAATGTTCTCGCCCTGAGTTTGTGTTAGCACTCGCTGGGGAGCTGGAAACGGGCTGGGAGAAGGAGCACGACTCAGTGGGCAGTAAATCACGGGCATGCAGTTTTCACCATGAACTTGGGTCCTGTTATTATTGATAATTATTGTTATGGTTGCCCCGAGAAGCTGCGGCTGCCCCTGCATCCCTGGAAGTGTCCAAGGCCAGGTGGGACAGGGCTTGGAGCAGCCTGGTAGAGTGGAAGGTGTCCCTGCCCATGGCAGGGGGTGGAACGGGATCGTCTTTAAGGTCCCTTCCCACCCAAACCATTCTGTGATTCTGTGGTTCAGTAATGAAGCAGAGTCTAAGGCTCAAGTGCAATAGGCACTGTCTTGGCATAAAAAGAGGAATGTTTTCCCTGCCAACCATTCCCAGCTCACACAGAGCCAGCCCAAGCCTCCATGGCCTGTATGGGTCAGCAGGGTTGCATTTTGCAGCAATGCCACAGCTCTTGGCGGAGAAGGGACAGTGAGAAAGGAGGCAGGAGGATAGAGAAGCCAAGAATAAAACTTACTAACACTAATATCTTCATGTGGTTAGAAATTTCCTTTTAATAATGATATGCTTACTTCGTCTTGGTCAATAACTTTTCCAAATTATTTTTGTTGGACCACAATTCTCAGTGAATTCTCAGGCAGTCAGATCAGTCCCTTTAAGCTTCTCAAACAAAGATCAGCCTCTGTCCCCTGTTCTCAGCCCTTCCCCTCCCTTTCGAGTTTCGTCTTTTTCCCCCACTCCACACCCTGCACAAGCATCAGCCCCCTGTGGGGCTGCCCATATTCCCTTTTTTTGGGAACACTTCTTGTGCTGCTGCAAGGGGAAAGGGAGAGAATTGAAAAGAAAGCAAAGACCCCCAAAGCAGCTGATGTGCCACCAAAAGCCTAAAAGTTTGCTCGGTGAAACCTGAAACAACAGAGTCTTCTCCATTTCCCCCCTCCAGGTGGGAATCTTTGAGGCAGAAGAAACTTTGAAGACCAGATGAAGCATGGTAAAACATTTTTTTGTGATTCCCAGATTCCCAGCTCAAAGAAATGGATGCCAGACTGGACTCACCGAAGTTGCAGTTCCCTGTCCTGTTGTGGATCAGGCCCATGGGGATGTTCCAGCCTGCAGTTCTCCCCACGGCGGTGTGGCACGACTTCTTCCCCTGCAGGTTGTTCCACGTGATATCCTTGTCAGACTTCTTCACAACAGCCACAGAAAAGTAGGTTGCTTTCAGAAGATAAAATGGAGAAGAATTACGGCCTGGGCCCAGGATCCCACTGTGGTCCCTTAGGAGAGAGCATTGGGAAAGGGCACCTATGAATTTAGTATTTATAAGCATGGCAGAATTACTTTGTGCTTATAAATGCTTTGCCAGGCAGCAACGATGGAAGAGTTTGTGGACGTGATGCATCTGCTTCCACCATGTTCCTGGGAAATTGTTATCCCTGACATTTCCCTGCCCTCCAAAACTGACACCTGGCTATGCGAGAAGGCCATAGCAAGACGCGTGCGAGGATACCTGATCCCCTCCTGATTTCTAATTCTCTCCTTAGCAAACGACAAAACCCTTCCCTCCTCTCCCGCTTCCCTATTCTAGAAAAACAATTTCCTGATGCTGCAGCCCAGGTTGGCTTCCCTTGTTCACAGCCCCAGTGCTGTTATGGTGTGACCACACCAACCTCTGCCACTGCCATATGCATCACCTTGATCCTATTGCAGCCCCTAACTTTCCCTCTGACTGCTAAACCTGTGTCCCAAAATCCTAATATCCACATTGGACGCTCTTTGGGTGCAGACTGGAGTTGGCCATTTATTCTCCACTCATGACTCATATCTGGTTTTCTACTTATAACCCTCAGGACTGTTTCCTGTCCCTCTGTTGGCAGTAATTACCTGGTTCATCTTCTGATTCGCAGTGGTTATCTGTGGGAGGGGAAAAGAAGAAGATATTCAATAAAAGACATCTCAAATCCAAAAAAAAGATTGAGCTCACTCATTTCTGGAGAGACTCTGTTGTGGAAGTGACTATTTCAAGGAGCACTTTGTGCATTGGCAGAACAAAGCACAGGCTCCAGCTGCTCCTCTGAGCTAAAACAAGCAGTTTTACCAAGGCTGGAATATCCTGATTAAAACAAAGAAGAGTTCCTGCCTGTCTATGCCTGCTCCCCCGGGGCTGGGCTGCTTTCATGGAGAGGCAAGGCATGCAGTGGTGAGCAGAGTTGCCTCAGAGCACCATGTGTCAGGCTGGAGATCAGGGAAAGGTTCTTCCCCCAGAGGCTGCTGGGCACTGCCCAGGCTCCCCAGGGAATGGGCACGGCCCCGAGGCTGCCAGAGCTGCAGGAGCGTTTGGACAGCGCTGCTAGGGATGCCCAGGGTGGGATTGTTGGGGGGGTCTGTGCAGGGCCAGGAGCTGGATCCATGATCCCTGTGGGTCCCTTCCAACCCGGGATATTCTGTGATTCTGTGATTCCTGCGGGATGCTGTGGCTGCTTTGTAAGACTCCAGATTAAAACCAGCACTCTGGCACCGGCCCATGGCCCCTGAGGCAGAGCTGTGCTTACCCTCGTAGCTCTCTGCCACCACTGGCACCAGCCCGCACACGCCAGCCGTGTAGACGAAGCCGCCGTCCAAGCTGATGGCGTCTGCTTCCCCCTTCTGCAAGGGAAAGGCGCAGAAATGAAACACTGAACATCCCCAGGCCGGCACTTTCCAGAGCTCAGACGGTAAAAGAAGCTCTTGGGAAGCTGACAGCGAGGAGAAAAGGGGAACCAAAGCCGTACCATGATCTTCATGATGCATTCCTTGGTGTCCTCTGCCACGACACACTCCACCTCGCCGTTGCTCATCACGCTCCACACGTCGCATTTCTTCTTCTCGTCCCTGCCGATGGCACACCACTGTGTCTTGCTGCCCCTGCGGCTGGGGCTCAGGCGATCTGCAAAGGCAGCACAGGGAGAGCCAGCATGAGCCCTGCGAAGCCAACGGGGCACGTCCTGGGTGCCAGGGCCTCGGCCACAGCACCATCTGTAGGCACCACGGTGCTGCTGCTCAGGGCAAGGTGTTCCTGTTCAGCCTGGGCTGGCAAGAATAGAAAAGGTGATTCTTGAGCTAAAGTAGGCTCAAAAATCAACTTACGTGAATTTCTGCACAGCACAAGGCATGCAGGCAGATTTCTGTCAGCTAAAGCAGGCCCCTGTGTTAATAGAACTCGGAATTGCTGTCTGTAATATCATCTCACATTTCTGCGCTCATCACAGCCCAGGCAGCCATGAGACTAAGACCAGATTGAGCCAGAAAATTACAACCTGGTTTCGTTTCTCTAAAAAAGCACTTGAATAATCTGGTTTCATGCTATGTGAAGTCCATTCACCCCCTCCCATAAACGCCACCTCACAGAAGAGAAACACTTTAAATTGTATTATGAATTCTAAGTGGGTTTCAGAGATCGTTTGTGGGATGTTTGACTCTCAGAAAGCCTTCAGCTTGGTGAGACTAGATGGAAATGAAGGACATTGTTTCCCTCAAGTGTCTGAACCTGGTGTCCTGGGGTGTTCCTTCATTCTACATCCCAGAAATGGCTTTTCTAAGCAGCAGTTTTGGCCATGCCCAATCTCCACCACCAGCTGAATAACTGGTGTGGAGTTTGTGCAGATTTTCCGTGTTTTTCAGTGTGGTGATGACGTTATTTTGTGTTGGATACAATTAATACAATAAATTCCTTTGTTGGGGTAAGTGAAGTTTGGTTTGTGAAGGTTCTGTGATTTCCCAGGAGATATTTTGCAGACGATAGAGTCTGTATCTGAAAAAATCACGTTCCTTCTGCCTGGTTGCATTTGCCGACGCCAAGTCTTCCCCACAGCTCGCGCTGACGTGACATCGATGTTTGATTGATGTCCTGCCTACCTTCCTGGAGGCTCTGCACTGCACTGTAATAGTCAAAGCCCAGGTAGAGCTGGGTGTCCATCAGCGATGGGATTTGCTTCAGCTGTACCGCAGAGTCTTTGAAAAGCAAGTCCTTGAGGCCTGGGTCCTTCTTGCCAGGTGGCCCAAAGAGGTGGAAGGAACTGCTTGTGCCCACGCCAAACTTTTCCTGCCGCAAGGGAAAAATAATCAGCGAATGACCACAGCAAAACTCTCGGAGTCCCAGAGAGAGCAATCAAAGCCAGAGGACAGAGGATGTCAGAGGAAGGAAAGGAGAGCTTGGTGATACCTGTGCTTTGGAGAGGAAGTTCCAGATGTCGTTGACCTTGCTGTCATCCCGAGCCACAACAGCGTGAGCAGGAACCCTGGCCCAGTGACAGGTCTTGTAGCTGTCCACGGGCTGGCGGCTGCCGTCCAGACACAGCAGCTCGTACTCATCCTTCTCAGCTGGGGCATTTTCTAGAGGAAGAGGAGAACGAGGATGGCATCACCATGAAAACGGACAGAAATCCAGTCTGGGAAGCTTTGTGGTTGATTTATTTCTGCTGAAGCTCAGGGGGGAATTCTTTGCAGAGGACAGGTTGCGGGCACCGCCCTTGCGATGGGGTCATCGTGGGCTTACGAAGGCAATGCCTTTGGAAGAGAGATCACCGCTGCCATAGATAGCCAACAGTACGGGGATTTATGCACAAATAGGTTTACAAACACCACACAAATGGATTGGGCAGGTCAGGAGCTGCACAAGGTCTGTGAAGGCCGGTAGGTGAGTGATGTCAAGGCTGCAGACAAAGCCCAGGACTGAGATCACAAGGTTACGGGAGAATTCACGAGGGAAGGGACCTTGGAAGATCCCTGGTGAAGGCAGGGACAGACCAGGATGTTCCAGGTAGATCTTGAAACCCTTCAAGGATGGAGAGTTCACAGCTGCTCTGGGCAACCTGTCCCAGTGCTTCACTGTCCTCAAGGGGAAAGAATTCCCCTTGTATCTGGTCCCCAGACTGATCAAGGCCACCCCACAGAGCACCTCCTTGCAGGAGGAGTTATCCCGGCCCCACGACTGCCTTGGTGACCCTGCACTGAGCTCACTGCAGGTCCTGGGCATGCCAGGCCATCTGTGGTCTCCACAGAGTTAGTGAACTCTTGCTTGGGCTGGATTCCCTCCAAAATCCCTCCCAGAGGGATTTGGGACTGGCTCAGTTGCTCACACTGCAGCTGGCTCTGAGGAATGGCACCAAGCAGGTTTTCCAAAGAACCTCAGAGAAGAAAAGGTGGACCCACAAGAATCCTATTTCTCAATAACAAGGAGGAGTTCACAATGGGCAAAACTTTTTTCAAGAGATGAAAGAAGGGTTTGAGCCAACCCGGAGAGGAATGAAATCTGCACGGTGAAAACGAATTGCAGGATGGAGTGGCAGCAAGAGGTGGGACTAGAAAGAGGAGAAATGAGGAATCTTGCTGGCCTACCTTGAACTGTTGTGTGTTTCACAAAAGCCACGTCTCCTTTCCCATCTTTCAGACAGCTGCACGTGGGAGGAACAGAAGAGAAGTTAGAAAAACAGACATTGTGACTCCCTCTCTCCTGTTTCAGCAAATTGGTTTTGGCCTAAACTGCATGGAGCAATGGTCTTCCCAAAAAACCTATGCTGGAAGGGAAGAAATTGTAATGGCAAAGTAACAAAAACTGTTAACATAAAAACTTGCACGTGTCAGGGCTGGAATGTTTCCCCGAAGGAAAAATAACTCTGACTCACTGGAAAGCTCCAGAATATCCAGAGTAAGGTCCTGTGCGGGACATTTTGGTCTTGGCATCCCCCTTGCACTGACGGTACAGTTTGGGCTCAGTGGTGGCACCAGGAACGCAGCTGGCAGAGAAGAAATTGGCCACGGCTGAGGACAAGAAGGAAGCAAAGTCAGTCAAAAATTCACTTTCAGGAGGACTGGGAAGGGAGGGGATGCACAAGGAATGCCAGTGCCCTGCCAGCCACCTCTGGACCCCCAGAGGAGATGGGGCAACCTCCCTTTCACCGTCACCCCAGCCCTGGCTTCCCTCCCGCCGCCATCTCGTGTGCCCCACCTCACCTTGCTCGATGGAGCCCGAGTCTTTGCCGTCCCACTCGATGTCTCCGCGGTGGATGAGCATCCCGATGGGGATGACCCAGCCAGCAGACCTGCCCAGGCCCGTGTGGCAGGAGGTCCTGCCCTTCAGATCTCCAATGGTGAAGCCTGTTCCTTTCTTCGCAACAGCCACGGCGTAGTAGCTGGTAGTGGAGCCTGCAGCAGAGGAAAAAGGGATAGGGAATGAGAAAACAGGACTTGGGAACATCTCAAATCCTGCTAAACCCCCAGTTTCAGGGAACCTATGCTGCAGTTCCAAATAATTGGCAATTTGTTTGAACACATGTTGTTTTCTCATTTTCTTGGGGGTGAGCTACGCTGCAAACATTGAAGCAATGCTGCAGATTACAATTTACAGTCAGCGATCTGAAAATAGATCACACTCAGGGCGCCGCAGTTTTGTAAGGAACTTCTACAAATCTTTTTGGCAAATCTCCACTGGCAAGTCTCTTCTCAAATGCCATTGCCCACTGAAACTCCACATTTAGTCTTTAGAATTTTACCCAGCCTGTCACACGCTACGTGCGGATCCATTGACTGAGTTTTGGGGGTGGTGGAGACCTCAGCCTTCCTTTCAATATCTCTTTTTCTTAGCTGCCATGTTGGGAATGGCTCTGCCGTGTTGCTTTGATCCTGGATACTGCACATAAACAGGCTGAACTCCAGGGAAGAGGTCAAAAGAGATTGGGAGCTTTGGATGTGGTGGGGAAGCAGCATCTGTCTGGGTCCCGGGAGAAAGCTGGGGGAGATAAAGGTGCAGTGAGTGAGGAGGGATGGAGCCAGGGATCTAACTCCAATCAGGAAGGATTGCTGCAGAGCCTTTTTTTTTTGCTTCTCTTCTTTTCTCTTGGGGTTTGCCTGCATTTCTTGCCTCAGTGATCTCAGCTGGGTGTCCCTCCCAACCACTGCTGCTGCCTCTCCAATCATTTTTTTTGTCCTGATGACTGCACAGGAAATCACACAACTTCTCTGTGCCCCCTGGTTCCGTGTTTTACCCACAGAGTCCAAGGCCACTGAAAGCAGAAGATCTCTAGGACCAGCACAGTTTTCATGCCATGCTTCGTGAGAACCATGATTTCTGCTCATTTCTCTCCATCCCCTCACGGGATCAGAGAATTTCACTGCGGCAGATGACAAAAAATGGGGCTCCTGTGGCCGTGGGTGATGATTCACATTGTGCTGAACTGCCCCCCACCCCTTGCCCTCTGGGAGCTGGAATCCAGGGGCAATATCTTGGACCCCCAGCCAAAATAATGTGGGAACTCTGTGTGGAAATGTTGGCCTTTGCACTCTCAGTTTGGTGGCACCACTTGGCTTAAAAACATGGCATGGAAATGTACCTGTATTGTGTTCGTAGACCTCAGCAGCGATGGGCTTCAGCTGGTAGGGAGCAAGGCCTGCCTCAAAAACCTGACCTCCATCCAAGCTAATGGCATCTGCTTCGTTATTCTGAACAACAAAGAGATTTCATCAATTAGCAAAGAGCAGGGAAAGGATCTCCCAGAGCCTCTCCTGGATCCTTGTGGATAACAGGGGGATCACAGGTGACTGAGAGGAAACTCCATCTCCAGGTGTAAGAGGCTGCTGAGACAGCCCAGTGCAGGAATTTGCTGCCCACTCACCGAAATGGCCTTTATGCAGTCCAGGTACGATGCTTTCTGCAGGCAGCTGAAAGCAAAGTTCTCTTCTTGCATGTGGTCCCTCAGGTTGTTGCATTTTTTCTCTTCTGCTGAGGATATTGTGCACCACCTGACGCTTGGCTTTTGGGGAGCAGCAAAACACAGAGCTGTAGAAAGAACCAGAAAAAAGTAGAGGTAGGAAGGCATTGACTGGAGAGAAAGAGCATTTCTGTGAGCACAGGGTCACTGCAGCCCCGTGGTCACGGCCTTGGGTCATGGCCACGTGCAGGATCTCCCAAGGCAGGCAGGAAGGTCCTTTCTTTCTTTTTCCCGTGATGTGTGCACTGCCAGGAGCATCTGGAATGATCATTCCTGTCCCTGGACCGTCATGATTCGAGCAGCCTGGAGAACAAATCCACCACACACCTCAACAGAAATCAAGCTCAAGCCTTTGCAAAAACGGAGAGAGGAGCTGGGGCACTGAAGCAGTGCCTTTGACAATAACCCCAGAGGGGGAGCAGCTCTGAGCTGGCCAGGCTGTGTGCAGTGCACTGCCTGAATAATCTGATAAACTGATATATAGCTGATATCTTGAACCGTCTCTGCATTCCACTTCTTGCCCTGCACCCCATGAGATGCCATAGCACCACCGCAGCCCTCCCACGAGTCCCCCAGCAGTCGAGGCAGCTGAAAGGCTGCTCTGGAGGAGCCGAGCAAAGCAAAGGCCCCAGGTGGATGCGGATTCACGCCTCCCCCAGAAACCTGAACCCCAGAAATGCTGGAAACTTGCAGTTCAAAGGTGTGGCCAGCCCGTGCTGACACTTCACCCTCACTCTGCCCCTCCCTGGGGTTGTGCAGACCAAGAGGGCACTTGCACCACTCTCTCCCTCCAAGCCCTCTGTGGCACATTTCATCCAAACACCTGCAGATTAACCTGTGCCTTTTCCATTTTCTCTTTCGTCTCAGAAATTGCCTCTCTTTACTTGATTTTTGGGCCCCACAGTGGAGGTGCTGGATTTGGCCACAGGGAGAATCCTTGGCCTCCATTCCTATGGCCATCACCTTTTTCTTTATATGTTTTTCAAGTTCATCATACGTTTTTCAAGCCTTGGCTGCACAAAGCCGTGGTTAAGGTCAGCTTAACCATCCTCCCCGGGGCAGAGGCTGGGTGGGGACCTCCTGAGGGAGTCAGCCCAGCCGCACTGGTGACACTGGGAAGGTGCTGGGAGCCTGAGCACGCTGGCCACTGCCGCAGAGCTTTTGGGTGACCTCTCGTCTCTTTCCGTGCAGGGGAGGAAGAGGAGGAACCAGCAGAAAAGCATCTTTGCACGCTGATACCCAGCAGAGGTGCTGAAGGACTTCCTGACGCCAGAGGCGCGGGGAGCACTCCCTACCAGAGCACATGCATCACCAGCACACTTCATGCGGGATCAGAGCTGCTCCAGGAAGGGGATCCCTCTTTCCCCGTCCAGACATCAGTCCCCAGGCCAGGTGCAGGCAGCGGTCTCCTTGCCGTGGCTATCTGCCTGTTGCCTGCCAGAGCTGCGAGCAGAAAGAATCACTCCGAGCAGAGGCAGCCCTGCAGCAGCACAAATTTGGCATGAAGTACACAGGAGCCCGAGCAAAGTGCAGCTGCAGCAGCGGGACAGAGCAGCGCCGGAGCAGAGGGGGAAGCACCCGATCTTGCATTATTGACGCTCTATTTTACTGTCACTGCCCTCAGGTTTAACCAAACACATGCACAGGCTCGGCAGGCGGCTCTTGCAATAATTCCTCCGCCCTGGCTGAGCCCGTGCCGCTCTCCCAGCGCTGCACTCGGCCGGAGGATGGTTTTTCTCTTCGCCTGGGACAGCAGGAGCGCGGAGCCTGTCCCAGGCGTTCCCCTCGGTGGTGGTGGGAGCAGAGCATCCCTCATCCCTCCTCCTCCTCGCAGGGTGGGCACCGGCAGAGCGGGGAGCTGCAGCCCTCCCTGCACCCCTCGGGCTGGCCAGAGCTGCCGTCAGTAACACTCAAAATACCGTCCTCCCTGACAGATCCACGCCTGCCAAATCTTTATGCCCCGGCTTTCCTGAGCAGCTGCCTGGCCCTGGCACACGCCGCAGCTCTCCAACAGCCTTGCCTCGGGAAAGCCTGGGCTCCACAGAGGTTTTGCATCCTTCCCCCGAAGCCGGCTCTCAGCAGGCACTTACCCACCGTCCCGAAGGACAGCACAGTGAGGAGGGCGAGTCTCATGCCTGAGCAGGGGGTCGGGTGCCGAGGAGGGGGTGCAGCAGCCTTGGTCACAGACCGTCCCCTCCGAGTCTGTGATGGCTCTGGAACCGCTTTCTGCCCCTTTTATAGAGGAACAGCCTTGGCTGTGTTTGCAGAAGCAATGACCTAACACTGTTTGTCCTTCCTTGTTTCTCAATAGCTATTAAATCGACCCCCTCCCTGGATCAGCCCATTTTTAGGAAGCCTTTCACTTTGGCACTGAACCCTTCCGCAGGCAGCAGCCAGAGCAGGGCAAAGCCCTTTGCGTTTTACAAGGGGCTTCAGATGGAAAATTCCCAAGTTGTGACATTTGAATTCTCCTGCGGGCTGAAACGCCGCAGGAGGGGCTCTTTCCTTTGTGCTGCCCACCCCCTGCCTTGCCCAGATTTAATCTCAGAAAGTCCCTGCTGGATCCAGCGCTGAGTTTTGTGTGCTTGCCAGTAACTGCTGCCGAGCTGCCCATCGCCCCTTGGCTCGCAGCTCCGAGTGCCTGCCCCCTCCCTTGCGAGATCCTGGCAATGGCAGCGGGGTTGAAAGGCAGTAAATGGTTCTGACACATGACCTGGCAAAGAAAGCCTACAGCACTGACCAGACAGCTCGGTAAGTGCCCTGCAGACAGAAAGAAGCATCACGCTGCACTTTTGGTGAGTTTTTGGGGTGAACCTGGGAAGAAACACTGAGTTGAGCGGTCACCCTCCTCCCACTTCCTCTTCAAACCTTCTCCATCCCATTGGGTCACCCCTGGCCTGTCCCCCTGCAGCCAGGGCCGGTGGGGCATGGCTTGGTTTATTGAGGGCAGCCTTTGTGATGCTGCCCCAGCCTCCATGTCCCCAGCTTTGCTGCCACGTGCAGGCCCAGCTTCAGCCTTTGGCACAGGCACACAAACTGAGAATCGCCTGGACCGCATCAGCGAACCATCAAGCCCCAAGAGCATCCCTAGACCACTGCTAGGGCCAGTCCACCCACCACATCCACCCAACACAAGCTACAGGTTGGCTGTTGGAAGCCCAGCCAGGAGGCCCTGCTCTCAGGCTTGATTTCAAGAGCCTCCCTTGGAGGGAGGATCTCCTGGATTCCCTGCACAGGTCCTTCCACTCCTACAGCCCTCACTCTCTCCACAGCTGGAGGTGTACTGGAAGCACCTGGCTTGGCTCTTGTCCCTTCTCCCAGCAAGCTCAGGACGCAGTGACCTGCAGGTGGCTGATGGTGCCCAGTGTGGCTTCAGTTCAGGTGGGAGCCCAGTGCCACGTCAAGGATTTGGCTCTGCAGAGTGACCCAGGGCAGGCGGAGACCCTCGGGCAATGACCACCTCCACCATGGTGCCGGGAGCCTGCCCTGCCTGTGCCTGAGCAAGAGGCATTCCTGCCCATGCTGGTTATTCCAGCATCACTGCAGCACTTCCTTCAGCATGGCTGTGCCTATTTCTCATCCCTTCATCCCCTGCTATCCCAGAAGAGCAAAATTTCTCGTGTCCAGAGCATCTCCAAACCCACTGCAGCTGGAGGGGGACTGACTTTCTCCAGCCTCAAGCCTTCCCTTTCAAAAGATTTCCTATCCATATTTATTCCAGCAAGCTGTGGCTTTCCCAGATCGTCCTCCACTGAGACAGGGAGATGCCACTGAAATCCATCCCCAGCTTCCTGTGAGTCTCACTGATCCCTGCCTCACTCACAGCAGCCTCGGCAACAGCCTCACCCGTGGGGAGAAGAGGCACAAGGGCTTGCAGGAGTCTGTCCCACATGGCTCTTCCAGAGCCTTTTGCTGATCTGTTCCAGAATGCCTCTTCTGACAGACAGATGGAGAAGCTGCAGTTGCTGCTGAAACACCAAAGATACCTGAGCACAAGAATATTGGTGAAAATGCTTGGACATATTGGCCCCACAAGGAGTAACAGCACTACCCAGAGCCAATAAAAATACTTCTACCACATGGCAGATGAAGGGGAAAGATGCAGAAGAAAGCTTGGAAAACATAAAGGATCCACTCAAGGAACACAGTAGCAGTTGCTGGAAGAGCCCAAGCTATCTTTGCCTTCTGCACGTGGTTCCCAGAGTTTTTTCCACGGATCACCCAGCGCTCCTCTCTTGGAGGTACCCCATGGGTCAGGGCTGTGTCCTCTAGGCCACCTGGGCTGAGGGCTCAGGCCTCGATCTCCGAAGGACCCAGCAGGTCTCCAAGGTGGTTCTTTCTGAGGAGTGCAACCCACCACGGGAAGCCTTGGAAGGAAAAGGAAAAGGGTGTTGGGTGGCCTCCAGCTCCAAAATGCCATTCTTTTTGGAGTCCAGGAAGGATGAACTGCGTGGTGCAGTCAAATTCCTGCCCTGAAGATCCATCAGACAGCTGCTTTGCCAGATTTTGTGTTAGAAAATGCACGTTTAGTCACACGGTGGGTCCTGTCTCTCACTAAATACACACACCCCCTCTCCAGGTTCTGGTCAGACCCGTACCTGGCTGCCTGGGTGCGTGGCTGGTCCCATTCCCAAATGCCAGTGTCTGGCTGACCATGCTGAGATCAAACAGCAAAGGCCAATTTTTAGTAACTCTGGAAATTCTTGTTGCCTTTCGAGGCAAGAGCTCCATGCCCTGGCTCATGTGAGCAGGAGCAGCTTTACCAGAAAGGACAGAGCTCAGACAGTGCCCCTCGGACTTTGGCCCCGTTATCCAGAAACACCAACCCTTCCACAGTGCACATCTCCATGGAACAACCTGAATTATTGTCACACATCCCGAGTTCGTTGCATTGCAACACTGCACATCCCGGCCGTTGTGTTTTCCAAAAGAGGATGGTGCTAAAAATTACATGAATGATGAAGAAATACAAATTAACACACCCTGGGCACAGCCACGGGTCAGTGGTGATGCATAAACACAGCTGAACCCTGGGGAAAGGACAATGCCAAGTGAAATAGAAGGTAAAATAATACTGTTTATTTCCACATCTCCCTCATCACTGCAAGGCCATGTGTGTGTGTGTGTGCTGTGGTTTGTGGTTGAGATGAGGCTGCGCTGGAGTTTTGGTTGTTTCCTAAGGAGAGAATGTTTGTTGGAGCTGGGATAAAGCTGGAGCTGTGTGGGACAAGGCTTGGCTTTACCACGGCACAGCTCATTCCGGAGCCAGTGCAGCTGAACAGAGGCTGGAGCCCAGCTCTGGCTCTGTGTGTGCCTGTGGAAAACGTCAGAAAAAAAAAAAGAGGGAAATAGGGAAAGCTGTGATCAAGGCACCACACCATCACAGGTATCTCACCCAGCTCTTCGGAGCGGTTGTTTCCACAGAGGTGCTCCTGTGCAGCACTGGAAGCCTTTGGAGCTAATGTTGGTGTTCCCAGGGGTTGCCAGGCTGGCAGGTGTAATGAAAACCCAGCTCATCTGAGTGACTAAGGGGAAAATGCCCTGAAAATGGAAGAAAAAAACAAAGGGGAATCAATTGAACCTCGAGGTGGGGTGGGCTGAGGGAAGGGGGTGATACACACCCACAAAGAGTTCGGGCTTCTCTATGGAGTGACCCTGTTTTCCTCTGGAAATTGGAATTCCGAGTTTGTGGCTTGGAGAAGGTTCACAGCTGCTCTGGACCCGGATGTCAGTGTGGTCAACCACGAAAGCTGGGCTCAAGCTCTTGTCCTGGCCTGGCCCCACATTCACATCACATCGGGTGAAGGCAGGAAGAGCACCCTGATGGGGACACATTTTCCCAGATCATCATCCCTGCTCCTCTGTCAACAGCGCAGGGTGGGACACAAGAGGAGATTCAAGCGGCACTCGAGCGGCGGCGGTGGCCGTGTCAGGAGATGGGAGATGGTGGTGCTGAGTGTGAATGGATGGGGAGCATCCCTGTGCACTTGGGGAGCTGCTGGGTAACAAATGGACATGAGCTGGCACTGTCCAGCTGCAGCCACGTGTCTGCTGGGCTGCATCCACAGCAGTGTGGGCAGCTGCACTGGAGAAGAGAAGGATCCAGGGAGACCTGAGAGCACCTTCCAGTGCCTAAAGGGGCTCCAGGAGAGCTGGAGACAGATTGGGGACAAGGCATGGAGGGACAGGACAAGGGGGAATGGCTTCCCACTGCCAGAGGGCAGGCTTAGATGGGATATTGGGAAGGAATTGTTCCCTGGGAGGGTGGGGAGGCCCTGGCCCAGGGCGCCCACAGAAGCTGTGGCTGCCCCTGGATCCCTGGAAGTATCCAAGGCCAGGCTGGACAGGGCTTGGGAGCACCCTGGGATAGTGGAAGGTGTCCCTACCCATGGCACGGCTTTAAAGGTCATTTCAAACCCCAACCATTCTGGGATTCAGTGCTCAGACACCCAGGAGGCCAGGGAGAAATCAGGGCGCTGCTGCAGAGCTGATTTACCTGGCCAGTGAAAGAATCCGGGGGAAATCCCAGCCCTCCCCTTCCAGTCCAGGCACCCTCCTGATGCCAAGTCCCTCCTGGAAGAGGGAGTCACTCACCCCCGGAGCCCAGGTCTGCACGGGGCTTGCAGCCACTGTAAGCCACTGTGGGAGTGCCAGCTCTGAGAGCGTGGCCTTGGCTGGCGATGGACTGGGACCAGCTTGGCGTTGCCCGTGACTCCCAAGGCCTGGCAGATACCTGGAGAGCTGTGGCTGGCTTTCCAGAAACAGCCTTGCAGGCCCTGTTTGGACCTGCGGGTCAGTTCTGGGGCTGTGCTCCAACTGCAGAGTCACTGTGCTCAGTTTATTTTTCAAGAAATGCCACAAACCCGTTTCCCCACTGGTTAGGAGAAATATTCGGTGTCAGGTTGTGACTGTGTTGCAAAATGCTGTTTTCTACCTGCGATGAGCCAAACTGGCCACTGGAGAGATGGAGCTGATGTTGCTTGAACCAATATTTGCTTCTAAGTATTGCTCCGAAGGATTGCCCAATTTCCAAACCGCACACAGCAAACAAAGAGCTCTCTGTCGATTTTAAGCCGCTCTTCCCGGCTTGGAGCGCTAAGCCCAGCTGCAGACTGGGGCCTCTTGTCCAGAGCTGCTTACCAGGTCATACCATGACAGATTTGCATTTTCAGGTTGGAAACTCACGGCAGCTCGAGCCTCTGTGCCTTGCCTTGGGATATTGGGAAGGAATTGTTCCCTGTGAGGGAGGTGAGGCCCTGGCACAGGGTGCCCAGGGAAGCTGTGGCTGCCCCTGGATCCCTGGAAGTGTCCAAGGCCAGGCTGGACAGGGCTTGGAGCAGCCTGGGATAGTGGAATGTGCCAATACCTGCAGGATGGTGCCACTGCCCCACATCCTCCCTGAGCACGCCCCCCGCTCCAGCAAACACCAGCCAGCCCAGCATCGCTGAGGAAACAGCTTTTCCTGGCCTCCTTCCCCAGGCAGGCCCCCTTAACTCCCCAGCCCGCTTGCTAAAGTCAGCAGTGCTTTCTGTTCCACCAGCCAGTGTCCATGCAAAACTCACCCTCTCAGACATGCAATTAGTGCCGTTCCCCCTAATGAGGGATCCCTGTTTGCCTAATTAACCCAAAGGTTGACAGGATAACCAGCAACTCTGTGCAACGCCAGGAGCTGTGATATTCCTGAAAGGATTTTGGAAGGGAAGGCATTGAGCTCCTGCTGAAGACACTCTTGTGAAGAGAGGCAGCCGGAGCCTGATAACACCGAGCCCTGGCTCCTGTGTATTTTCCAAAGATCTGTGGGAACAAATGGGTAAATACTGCTGTCTGGGAAAGAAATGGCAGCAGTGCCAGCTGCCCTGTGTGGCCACAGCAGCCTCTGCTCCTCTCCTGCAGGAGCCCAGGTCCCACGCCAGGGCACGCTCCAGGCAGTTGCACAACTCTGCTGTCCACAGAACGGCTGTGCCCAGCTCCCCGGGACATGCCAGACAGTTTCCCGGAGGGCATGTCCCCACAACGAGGTGCTGCACCATTCCAGAGATGTGGCTGGCTGGGAAGAGGAGGAGAAGCGGCTGATTTCCAGGAGGAGGGAGCTGTGGTTCTCGTGACACACCGTGCACACATCCAGGGACCTTCGCCCAGGACACCGGGATGGGGACAGAGGCACAACTGGGGCAGAGCTGGCCCTTGTAGTGAGAGGGGAGGAAGCGTGGAGGAGCACAGGGTGAAGCTGGGGGTGAGGCACTGCCACCCCACCACCACAAGGGGACACCCAGCTGGGTGTCAAATGAGCGGGGGGATATCACTGAAGCAGGTCCCGGCAGATGCAGCCGGGGCAGCAGCTCTGAGCCTGTTGCAGAGAGAAGCTGTTGATTTGGCTGGACCGGGGGTGACTGCGCAGGAGCTGAGGGCACGGAGCTGCCGCTGGAGCAGGCAGCAGAGGCCAGCAGCTGAAAGGACACAGAGTAGACGGCAAGGGGAGACACCAAGAAGGGAAAACTTGTGACCCAGGTTCCCGGAGCAGCACCAGCAGGACCAGACCCGGGGCTGGAGCAGCTCTCTCTGCTACATCTGACCCAGGGAGCAGGGACTGAACCTCTTCTCATCCTCCACAGTGCCCAGGCAGCCCAGCTGGGCTGGCACGGCCACCCACCACTGTGCCCAAGCATTGGAGCTGCTGGAGAGCTGCTCTGGCCAGAAATGAGATTTGGGCATTAAGTGAACGGGAAAAGGGTCAGCTCACCAGTGGGTCAGGCTGAACTCTACCACTTGCTGTTCAACCCCTTTCCAGTTAGTTAATTCATGGTAATGATTAATTCCAAGCCCCTGTCCATGTGGGAAACTTCACAATAGCTAATTTTTAATCTGTCACCACAACTACACGCTGCTCCATGTGTCCTGGTTGAAGCCACCTTCCCATTTAAACACTCTTTCAGCCAATAAAATTCCCTGCTGATTAATAGTGGTTGTTTTGGAACCACCAGAAAATCTGTTGGCCAACATTCCCTTCCACTCTGTAATTTTAAAGCAGCATTAAAAGGGAATTAATGGAAATAACGCTTTAGAATAACAGCAAGGCTTAGTCTTTATTGGAGACCCTGTGAACTCTTGTTAAATTAATTTTCCCTCTGCTCTTGAGGTTTTCAAAGACAGATCTGTCACAAGCCATGCAAACATCTCAGCCTTTGGAGGTCAAGAGCTGAGTGTGACACCCGTGAGCAAATACTGGCCCTGGCACCTGGGAGGGCATCTCCTCCCTGCCAGGGAGGTGACCACCCCAGCACCGCTGAAACACCTGCCCTGCCCAGGCCAGGCTTGACCTTTAGGTGCCTCCTCTCACTCCTGAGTGACAGAGGGATTTGCTTCCTGCTCGCTGGTCAAGATGTTCTCATCAAGATAAAATCCAAGGGGAATGGCTCCTCCCGTCCTCACTCCCAGGCCACCCGGGGCTGGCACGGCCTCGAGGCACTACCGGGCCCTGGCTCTCAAACCACCTCGTCCTTTCCAGTAATTGCTGTTTTGCAATGTGGAAAATAATGAAAGCCTTGGGACTGTTGAGAGGAGAAGAGAGGGGGGAGCAGAAGGCCCAGCTGAGCAGATTTCAAACCCCCTGCTGCGGGTTTTTAGACTCCCATGGCATTTTAATCCTCATTGCATTTCCAGCTGCAGGGATAAAGGAGCAGAAAACTGAGGCAGAGAATGGGGGAGCTTCAGGGCACTGGTCTGGCTGGGAGGGAGCTCTGGGGTGGGGTGGACAGTGGGATGCAGAACCCACCCAGAGCCCCCCAGCATCACCCGCTGGGTCCTTGTCCCCACACTGTGCTCACGTGGGTGCTGTGGCACCGGGGAATGTGACGGCAAAGCCCTGCTAAAGCCTGACAGGGCTCTAGCAGCTCCTGAAAACTGTTGCAAGAATAAGGAAGGAACCAGAAAAATTCTTGCTTCAGATGCTTTGTTCAAAGTTGCATAAGGTTGGGGGACATGGCTGCACTCTGTGGGCGTAATCATGGAATCCTAGAATGGCTGGGGGTGGAAAGGAACTTAAAGCTCATCTCATCCAGTCCTCCTGCCATGGGCAGGGACCACTTCCACTGTCCCAGGTTGCTTCAAGCCCTTGTCCAACCTGGACTTCCAAAGATGGGGAGTCCAGAACCGCTTTGGGCAACAGTGATCATTGTTGCTGTACGGTGATCAATAATCAATAGTGATCAGTTATGTTCGAGGCAAGGTATGGGGAGAAATGGCTTCATTCCGCTGCAATTCCCTTTGAAGTGCAACTCCCCAAAAGGAGTTTATTTTCCTTATTTTATTTTATTTATTTTATTTTTATTTATTTTATTTTTATAGACTCCAAAAGGAGTCTGGTATTCCAGGTATTAGGGTAAGGCCCAATTATTTTCCTTTGTTTCAGACTGCAGCCACGTCCCTCAACCTTATGCAATTTTGAACAAAGCATCTGAAGCAAGAATTTTTCTGGTTCCTTCCTAATTCTTGCAACAGTTTTCAGTAGGCATTGAACTCAAGCACTCAGAGGTTAACATGCAGAGCACACATTTAAAACACCTAAAAATTGGCTTGGAAAGACACACATTTACAAAAGATTATTTTAGCTTTTGGCCTCTGATTTGTGCTGCCTGATGAACAAACAGCGCCTCTGTCTTTTCGTTGCTCTCCTTTACATTGATATCATTTTCCTTGACAATTTGATTGGGTGCTGTGGTGGGTGTCCTCACCCCAGCCCACAGCTGCTCAGCCAGCCCTTGGATCTGCCTGCTGGTCCCCAGGCTGTCTCTAACCCTGCTGCTCTCCCCAGACCCAATCCCAGCCTCAGACCTTCCTTGTCACCACCAGATTCCCAGGGGATCTGGGCTCTGTTTTCCAGGGCCCATCCTGCTCACCTGGGATGGAGACTGTGATGGACAAGGGTCACGCTGGGGTCCCCATTCCTTCAGGAGCAGTCAGCCCTTGGGGTACCCTGGCACACAGGCAAAACCACAAAGCTCCCTCCTGGTCAGACCAGGGAATGCCAAACAAGACCCCAGCTCTTTGAGGGGCTTTGATCCCATGCCTCAATCCATTTCCATCCCACTTTATCCCAGGCAATGGTTTTTTGCATGCACCAGCAGGATTTTTCCATCAAACCAGACATTTCTACTGAGTCCTGGTTCTCACAGGAGTCCCCCATGCTGACATCAACACCATCCTCATAAACACGCCATGGAGACATGACATGAACAAACAGCAGGAAAAACCTTGTTGAGATCCTGTTACAAACAAGATTTTTGTTCCTTTTGCACATTCCCTGAGGTGGGAAATCCCCTAGAAAAGACCGGCCCTTTAGTCAAGGTCATCACACTTGTGTAATGACAGCAGGCTTCGGGGAAGTTGCAGCCACCAACCTGTTCCTCCTTCCTGGTCCATCACGAGGGGTGCCAGGTCAGATTTTCAGAGCACAGCAGCAAACAGCCTCTCAGGGGAGAGCTTTACACCAAAAGAGCCATCAACCTTTTTCTCACTAGCGTAATATTTCCATTAGCAATACCTGCAGGCTCTGGCTGTGACAGAGGACTTAATAACCTAGAGAAGACAAAAGAAGGGAGCAGATTGCAGTGGTTTAGCCCCTGACGGTTAAATGTGAGCTGCCTCTCTTGTCCCAGGGTGCTGACACCTTCAGAGGGTAATTACAGCAGAGGTAGCATGGAGTAGATCACGTTAAAGGGCACAGGTGGCTCAGAGGTTATTCCCACCTTCATGAATCCAAGCTGAATTCAAGGATTAACTGCAAGTCAAGCCGTCCTGGTTTTAAGGAGAGACATGGGTACCTGGAGCAGTTCAGAGCTGTGTCTGCTGTGCTCACAAATGCCAGGGTACAGGCTGCTCAGTTGTCCAGCGGCCACGGTGCAGTTTCTTCTGGTCACGGGTGACCGCTCAAAAATAAAAGAGGTGGAGGCAGAAAGGGAGCAGGGGGAACACAGAGGATGTGCTGTGGCCCGAGTCCCGTGGCAGGAACATTGTCCCCAGCTGGGCCACCTGGAGTTTGGGACTGTGGCCAGCTCCTGGCAGCTCTCAGGGTCTTGGCTTGAGGGGACAAACCAGGGAGCAGTATCCCAACACAAAATACATTCCAGAGAGACTCCATCCGAGGCTGGAGCCTCTGGTTCTGAAAAAGTGCAGAGCTCTTGGCCTTCTAATGTTTGGTCTTCTTGCTCTGCAAAACCCCCAAACTGAGCTGAATATCAGACTGCAAGAATTATGAGTGTGTAGGGTAAGGTACAAGGAAGGTGTGTAAAAGGTACAAGGCAAGGGAAAGGGTATAAAATGTATAAAAAGGGTATAAAAAAGAAAAGACAAAAAATCATCAGGCATCAGTCTGTTCCATTGTTCCCTGCTTCCCAGCCGAGCTTTGCTGGGTGAATATTTTCCTTGTGGATCAGGCAAGGGAAAGATGTCTCCTGACCGGTGCCAGCAGCGGTACCGTGCCCCCTCCATGCCTGCACACACCTATTGCTTTGATCCACACGGCGTGGCATCCGCACCGCCCCAGCCTGCTTTTGAAGGGAGTTCGTTGTTTTCTTAAGTATCAGCTCTTGCCTCCTTACAGCGCCCCAGGGACAGGCATCAAAAAATGCAGCATCAACTCTACCCAGCTCTGGTGGGACAGGAGCCCCTCTGAGGAGTCCTGAGCTGCCCCGGGTCAGGATATTGCAGAGGATACAGAGGATAAGTGTGAGGAAGAACCATGAGGCATCAAAGATAAAAATAAAACTTATTCCAGGGAAGCTGTGGCTGCCCCTGGATCCCTGGAAATGTCCAA
Organism: Dasyornis broadbenti; assembly: GCA_013397935.1. NCBI lineage: Eukaryota > Metazoa > Chordata > Aves > Passeriformes > Dasyornithidae > Dasyornis > Dasyornis broadbenti. Next base: position 278,320 of record VZRN01003784.1, on the reverse strand, counting down.
GGCCAGGTTGGACAGGGCTTGGAGCAGCCTGGTATAGTGGAAGGTGTCCCTGCCCACGGCAGGGGCTGGACTTGGATGAGCTTTAAGGTCTCTTCCCACCCAAACCATCCCATGTTTCCATGATAAATGGCCCGGAGGAAGGTCACTCCCTTGGCCCACGGCGGAGAAAAGGATCCAAAGCCAAGGCAGCGGAGGTGAGGGGAGCAAAAGTTGTAATGGGTGATTCCTGGAACAAAGTTCAACCCACCTGGAGTCTCATGAGCCCCATCTGTGCAATCAGCAGCTGCTTGCTCAGCAAACACTCCTACCCCAGCCCCAGGGCGCTTTTGGAGGAGGGGATGTTTTAACACCTGCAAAGAGCTGGTATTTGGACCACTTATGCAACTGTGGGGTCTGGGGTGGGGGATGTACCTTCACTCACAGCCCTCCCTGCACCCACAGCATGTCAGGGACTCCATCCCCACCTTCTTCAGCTCCTTGGCATTCTGTAGGACTCTGCTCAGCTCCCGTGGGACAAATGTGCCCTCAGACCCCATGGAGAGAGAGAGATCTGCGCAGGTCGAGAAGGAAGATGAGAAGGGTCATCAGAGGTGACAGGGCACGAGGAGGGAATGAAGGCAGCCACGGAGATGCTGTAGGGGCAGAGTGTGTGGGCAAACATGCGGGAAGGAAAGAGCAGATTGTGCTCCTCTTCCTCATGACATCCACCTCAATCTGCTCTTCCCCTCCTGCCCCACAGCCCTACATGGAGCACCCACTCTGCTCCTGAGGCCACAGCTCAGTCCCCAGCGCCTGCCATGACTCTGACGAGTCACAGCTCTCCTCACACACAGACTCTGGACCTGAATGTGTCCCTCTGAACCTCCGACCCGGCACTGCCAACAAGAAATGGCAGTGGCAGCCTTGGCCCGGCACGTAGTGCTGTTTGCACAGCCCTTGCTCAAACACAATGGCCAGAGGTGGCCCTGCAGCTCCCCCAGCAGTGCCACGACCTCCCCGTGTCCGTGGTGGGATCACAGCGGGGCGTTGGGCACCTTCACCTCAGCGGGAACTCACCGTGGCCATGGGGGTCAGATTTCCCCCCTGAGACTCGCCCCATCACTCCTCAGCTGACCCACCCTGTCTGACAGGGCACTGACACCCCAGTTAGGTCAATTACTGTGCTTGGATGTGGTGACCAACCATAAACAATGGTTTATGGTTAATTAATTAACCATCTGGCTAATGGTTTGATTCAATATTGTACAGTGGGGCTCAGCTGCTCTTGCAGAAGATGACAGTTCCTTGGCCAGGGTTCAAGCCCTGGTCACCCTCTGTGTCAACACTGTCCTGAGGGGATGGGAATGTGGTTTATCAACAGCCTCGATGCCAGGAGAGCCACACAGGGATCTTGGGAGCTCCAGCAGGGGCCTGACCTGCAGCTGCTGCTTGAGCAAACACTGCCCAATGACACTTTGAGCCCTCTAAAGCAGCACCAGTGCATGCAAAAGCCTCAACTAATAATGAATCATTAAACAGATAAATAAATCAAGCCATTAGCAGGCATTGGATGTCCAAAGGTAGGAGAGCTTCAAATCCAGTTCTGCTGGAGAAAGATCTGGCCACCTTTACCTTTTGGGTTCATTGTGTGTACCCTGGAGCAGTTTCAGGAGCAGAGCATCAGCTTTTTATTCGTAGCTGAGGGTGTCACACACTCGCTTGTGGGAGTTCCAGGGACCAGAGCATGAAGCTCCAGCACAATTCAGACCTGAATGACTTCCTTTGGGATTTGACTTGAAATTCCATCCTTCTTGGGGTTATGTCATGGTTTGAGCCTGGCCAAATGCCAGGTACCCCCAAATTAACACACCCACACCCAGGGCTCATGAGTTGAGATGAGGAAACCTGGGAGAAGACGCACTTAGAACAGGCAAAACAGGACTAACTTAGGTTGCAAAGTGATCTAATTTATTACTAACAGAGTCAGAGGAGTAAATGAGAAGTAAAATAAACCCTTCAAGGCCACTGTTTCTCCGCTCACCCCCCTCCCTCCTTCCCAGCAGCTGCACAAAAGAACAAGGCATTGGGGGGGTTAGGTCAGTTCATCACCCACATCTTCTTCCCCTGCCCGGGGAGAGGTTCTTTTCCCCTGCGTAGCCATGGGTCTCACCGTCGGCACCCGCCCGACACCGCTGCAGTGACACTGGTCCCCTCACAGGCAAGCAGTCTCCCCAAAACTGCTACGGCGTGGGGTCCATCTTCCACGGGGTACAGACCTCTGAGCC
>VZRN01003784.1:252325-275980 GCA_013397935.1 Dasyornis broadbenti | reverse complement strand
GTCAAGGCCTGTTTCTCCACTAGGACTCCCTCTGGACCACGGCCACTTTCAGGGTATCCACTCGCTTCGGCATGGGCGAGTGGATCTCAGCATTTCCCGTGGGCCCCCATGGGCTGCAGGGGCACCCCCTGCTTCACCATGGGCCTCACCAGGGCCTGCAGAGGCTGCAGAGCTCCGGCGCCTGGAGCTCCCCCTCCCCCTCCTTCTCCACTGACCTTGGTCTCTCCATGTTGTTTTCCCTCATATACTCTCACCTACTCCTCCTCCCCTGGCTAAGGAAAAGTGCGTGCACCCATTGTTTTGATTTCTTCTTAAATATGTTTTTCACAGAGGCGTAACCAACATCTCTGATTGGCCCAGGCTTGGCCAGCAGCATGTCCATCACCTCAGAGCTGGACATGGTGAAGGCTTCAAGAAGCTTCACCGAGGAGCCATCTTTGTGGGCGCCCCACCCCCCACTAGAAAAACCTGGGCCAAGCTAAACCACTGCAGGTGAAGATGGCAGTGGTGAAGGAACCAGGCCACACAAATGATCAGCACGTGGTGGAAAAGCAGAGGTGGGAAGTGAAGCTCCCTGTGAATTTTTTTCCCCTTTGCAGGTTTCCAAGGACCAAAAAATAATTTTCTTGCCCTTAAAACATGTCAAAATTCCTCCATTGTAACTGAGGATAGAAAATGCAAATCTCAGGGGCTTTTTTTTCCCTACAAAAAGTAACTCTGAGCAGGAAATACTTCGTTGTGCCTGTTCCTGGGCACCTACCTGGATTTCCACGCTGCTTTGATGACCCCTGCAGGGACAAATGGTAAAGGTCTTGAGTTTGAATTCCTTCCTCACCGAGAAATGTGAGGTATGGTCACCACTGCCTCGGGCTCTTGCTGGGCTTGACAGGAGGAGTCTGGCAGAGATGTTGAGGTGTTAGGAAGAGCTTGGGAGGGAAGTAAGGCTGCTGGAAGGAAGGAGCTGGCTGTTCTGGCAAGAGCTTGGCCGGTTGTGGCCTGGCACCTCCAGGAGAGAGCCTTTGTGTGCATGGGGTGGCCTGGGGGCTCCTCTAGCCCTTGGAGAAGGATGTTTTCATCAACACATTCCAGGAACATCCTGGACTGCTTTTGCCCTGCTGGGTTGTCCTGATGTTTTCCATCTTTCCTTTGACATACACAGGTCCTCCATCCCACCCCAAACTCCCGGATCTCTGGACAGTTGTTTTCCAGGCACTGCGTTTTGCCTTTCCCTGGTGGGTGCTCTTCCATCTCCAAGCCCTCCAAGGACACTAGCTCTACTCCACTTGTTGATGGGACTCCATGGACAAATTCCCAAGAGATCTGGCACAGCCTCACGGGAGGACCAAGGCTCTCAGTGTGTGAGGAGGAGGCTGCAGTGTCTTTCCTCTGGCTGAAGAGGGACTTGAACACTCCTCAGTGGGAGACGAGGCCTGGTTAACTCACACATAGAACCAAGGAATCGTTAAGGCTGGAAAAACCCTCTAAGATCGAGTCCTCTCGTTCCCCCAGCACTGCCAAGGCCACCACTGACCCATGTCCCCAAGTGCCACATCCACAGGGCTGTTAAATCCCTGCAGGGATGGGGACTCCACCACTGCCCTGGGCAGCTGTGCCAATGCTTGAAAACCTTTTCTGTAAAGAAATTGTCTCTGCTATCCAACCTGAACCTCCCTTGGCACAACTTGAAGCTGTTTCCTCTCATCCTGTCCCTTCTTCCTTGGGAGCAGAACCCAACCCTCACCTGGCTGCCCCCTCCTGTCAGGGAGTTGTGGGGAGAAAGGTCCCCCCTGAGCCTCTTTTCCCTCAGGCTGAGCTCCCCCAGCTCCCCCAGCTTCTCCTGGTGCTCCAACCCCTTCCCCAGCTCCATTCCCATCTCTGGACTCACTCCAGCCCCTCAATGTCTGTCCTGTAGTGACAGGGGCAACTGTTCAGCGCACACATGGCGATGCTGAACTTTCCTAGAAACCATAAAATCTCTCCTAGATTTCACTGTTTTGTTGTTTTTTTCCGCCGGGTGAGGCATCACATTTATCTGGACATCCTGTCACGCTTTCCATAAATAGGAGGCGGCAGCATCAGCCCAGGAGGTCCCGCCCTGTTTGCCTGCTGATACGTTTCAAAAGGCATTTGCTCTGTCAACACCTGCTCCACCCAGTTTCCCTCGATCAATACAGCTTTTCTCTCCAGGCTTCACCCGAAAACCATTTCCACAATTTAGCTGTTCCTCTGGTGCCATTGCTGGGCCCCTGGAGCAGAGCGTGGCCCCTGCTCAGAGCCCTCCCTGCAGTCAGGGACAGCCAGGGCTGAGGGCCCCTCTCAGCTGGGGCTCCTCTGGAGGCTGAGCAGCCCTAGCTCCCTCAGCCTTTCCTCGGCAAGGAGATGCTCCAGGCCTTTCCTCGTTTTTGTCATCCTCCACTGGACCTGTTCTTGGAGCTCCAGGTCTCTCTTTTATGAAAGAGAGACCTGGAGCTCCAGGTCAAGGAGCCCAAAATTTAATGATGAGGGGAGGCTGGTCTCACCTCTGCTGAGGAGAGCCCAGGGCACGCCATGGTTGGGATGCCCAATTTCATGTCTTCTTTTGCAGACAGGCCAGAAAGTCCTCCCAGTAACGCGTAACCTGATGTCTTTGGAGAAGACAACACGGATAGCCTCAGGAATGGTTCAGAAGATCCTGGATCCTACAAAGTCCTGAGGGATCTGGTCTTATGCCAGTCACCCTAAAATACAGATGTCTTTCAGAACCTGAGTGCTGTGAGTGCTGCAGCCTCCAGAGGCTTCAAGGCAAAGCCCAGGTTTGTGAGGGATCACCTCAATCTCTCGGAGGTCTCCGGCAAGCAAACAAAACCGGCCAAAAAGAAACAGCAAAGCCTGTTCCCCAGGTGAGCAGAGATGTGTTTGGTTGTTCAAAGCCTTCTGATAAGGTGACTGAGATTAAAGAACAAATAAAAGAACGATTAGGGCCAAAGTCCCAGCGCCAGCTAAAACCGTAAAGCCAGAGCAATGACGCACTCCTTGCCTAAAGCCGTGCTCATCCAGCTGCTCCTCAGCCTTCCCAGCCGAGAGCTGCTCTGCCCTGTGCTGGCACAGCTCTGCCCCATCCCCTCTGGGACAGTCCCCAGCACTGTGAGGTCCCACCCAGCCCGGCAGCCACAGCACCAGCCCTGCACTGGGCTCCCACCACGTTTTGCTCCCGAATTCCCAGCCGGATGCGTTTGCTCCCTGAGTATCCTTTCAGAGAGCTGGTATCGATGGGCACAGCCGCTGCAGGGCAGCCTCACCTCAGTGGCCAGGAGAGCTGCTGGAGTTAATGGGGAAATGGGCACGTCTCTCTCGCTCTGCTAAGTGTAAAATTAACTAAATATCAATTAAGGTGGGTGCTAATGGAGCGCGGAAGGGGAGGCCCACGGCGTGATAGATTGGAGACCGACTGGGAAAGCAAACTTGCATATTTCTGATAAGGCGGAGTGCTGGATACCCCGGAGAGAGTCATCCAGAAATTATCCATGAACGGGTCTGTCTGCAAACTGCTCTGAAAAGCCAACAGAAAAGCTGCACAAAGGCTTTGCCGGCAGCGAGGGGACAGCTCGTCCCCATCTCAAGTCTCTCTCCATTTTGTGGGAATGATTACAGACCTGGGAAATCAGAGTGTCCCAGGACTCGGCATCCCCAGTCTGTCCCTGCATCTGGGGCTGCCAGCCGACTGCTGCTGGGAAGGCACACACACCCCTCGTGTTGAGATCCAGCCAGCTCCAGGGTACAAATGACACGGCCAGAGTGACCACGTGCTGGCGGAAAACGATGGAGATAAATCCTGGTTTAAGCAAAGTGCACCTGCAAACACACAAACACAACAGAGAGAGAAAAATTAAAGAATTAAATACGGGGGAAAAACATATCTAAGCAATGTGAGCAGGGACCTTGTGGTCAGCCCCACGGAGGAACGGAACCCAGTGCCACATCAGGCATTCCCTCCCTGACTGATCCCAGTGGCAACAACCTTCCTCCAGGTCCTCCAACTCTGGCTCCCCGCAGGAGGCAAAGGGCCAAGTGTGGAGCCAGGAGATCTCGGGCTCAGGTACCTGCGCTCCCACTGAGGATGCACCAGTGCCACCCTGGCACTGCCCTGGGGGATGGCTCCTCATCCCCTTGGGCCAGCCAGGGTTCTTGGGAGTCTGCCCCACCAGCACAGCACTGCCAAGGGCTCTTCCAGGCCCCTCAAACATGAGCTCATCAGTAGCATTTTGACTCCTGCACCTTCCCAGGATAATTTTAACCCTGAATGTGACTTTTCTGTATCACTCAGGTTTACCTGCTCCAGCTAATGGGTTCACTTGAGCAGTATTGACTCCTCCTTCCTGAGAGGTTTTTGTTTATTTTGCAGATGTTCTGCTTTGATTCAGAAGCAAGGAGCTCCCTCACTCTCCACTCCCTGCCCAGAAAACCACTGCAGGCCACCCCAGACCCAGGAAATCCCCAGCTGGCAAAGCCCTGCTGCAGATTCATCCTCCCCAAGACCCCAGACTCTTCTCCTAACCAAGACACCTCCCTGGCTGCCTGCACCCTCAATTGCCTCCCTCTTGCCAGACATGGGTCTCCTCCTTAGCCGAGGAATTGTCCCGGGGAGCAGCAGCGGCTTTTCTCCTGCTCCTTGCTCCTGCAGCACTGTCCTGCCACCCAGGCTCTCCCAGGAGAGCAAAGAAGCTCTCTCAGGAGAACAAAGCTCCCCCAGCTCCCGCCTGGAAGGTCCTTGCTGGCTCTCAGCTTTGCCAGGAGCCCGATTGTGCCGCCCACCTGCAGGCGGCTGCTCACGCCTCGCGGCTCAGCAGGGAGTGTTGTTGATGGCAAAGAGAATCTGCCCTCAGCAAGCCCAAACAACAACCCACACGCAGCTCTCTCCGCTGGGTTGTTTTTGTGCTGGAGTGCTCCCCACCCAGCAGGAAAAGGAATAAGGTGAGGATGAAGGGATGGCTGGCTGAGGTTACAGAGAGGCTCCAGCCCTTGCAAAACCCGGGGCTCTCCCTTGTACCATCCTTGGCTCTGGCAATGGGTCCAGCCCAAGGCTGGAAATCCAGGTCCCAGGTCTGCTCTCCTCCTCACTGGAGGGGTAATCACCTTCCCAGGTCTCCTTTCCCCTTCCCCAGAGAGGCACCCTCCCATGTGTTCCTCTTCACCTCAACCCTGGGTACAAAGGCACCAGAGGTGGCTGCTCTCCAGGTGCAGCTTGTCCAGCAGTCCTGGGAAAAACCCTCCAGCAGCTCCTCTGGGCCATGGACAGGCCAAGCAGGAATGCCATTGCATGAGAGGGGCAAGGTCCTGAGGGCCTTGAGGCCAGCTCCTTGCTCATCACCATGCACAGGGATGGGGACAGGAAGGGACCGGAGCCTTTGGGGCTCCTCAGCTGCCTTTTGCTGGGGTCAGCAGCGAAGGTGCAGCCACCTCAGGAGGTGCCCAATCCCTCCCACACCGGCACCTTTGCTTCCCAAGACACACACCTGCAGAAGGTGCGGGTACCTGCCCTGTCCCGACCCCACTCCAGCGTCTGGGGGCAGGAAGAGACCACCAGGTGCGGTCTCAGAGGAGTGACCTCCCCACTGGTGCTGCCCAGGCCCCAGTCCAGCACAGCCTCTGCAGGATGCAGGTGCGAGGGAGCAGCAGGATCCCAAGGGAGCTGCTGAGGTCCCTGAGGTGCAGCCTCTGGCACCGGAAGCACACAGACAGCGGAGAGCACGTTCCCATCACCACATTCCTATGGGAACAACTTCGCCTCTTGAGTTTTCCCTCCACAGAAGCATCCAGTCATGCCCAAGAGAGAGGTTGCAAACGGGAATAGAGGAGATCCTGAGTGGGATTACACATGGAAACTGGATCTCTGTGGGGTCACCAGGGACAAATAGGTTTGTCCTCAAGGAAAAAAGTGACGAGCAGTGTAAAATCCCACCGGTGACCATCAAACAAGAGGAAACACCCAAAGGCGAGCACGATGAAGCCTGTCTGGACACCCTCATGTCGATGAGCCTCTCGATGCTCCCAAGCCAAGGCACCCCAGGCTCTGCAGCAACGGGATATTCCCTGGAGATCCTGCATGGGGGATGCTCACAGACCCCTTCAGCCACCTACCCCAAGCAGGATTATCCAGCTTGGCTTGCACGGAGCATGGCTGTGCAGAGGGAGGCAGGGGGAGAAGCCCTGACCCTCAGTCCCTGCATCAGAGAGGATTTGATCCCTGCAGGCTCTGGTGTGGCTCTCAGGCAGCCCCAGACTCGCAGGGAACCTCAGCCCCGGCAGAGAGCTGGAGCCCAGGATGGGTGGAGAACACGAGAGCCCCACAGCAAACTTGTGGTTTTGATGAGGTGGACGGGGAGAGGCAGCGCCTGCCCGTGCCAGGGTGAGGGGAATGGCTGCCTCCCTGCTGGCTGCAGGGAAAGAGGGAGCTGGGCCCTGCTGTCCCTCCAGAGAGCCGAGCTCCGGGCTGGAAGTGACTTATCCACCCATTCTGCATTTCCTGAGCCCCGTGGGCATGGCTCAAGGGGAAGGACACACAGCCAGGGTCCTGTCCTCCAGGGCCAGCAGGCACAGGAGGCTGCTGGTCCTGCAGACTGGGCTCAGGCACCTGCACTCTGAGGCTGCGCCAGTGCCACCCTGGCACTGCCCTGGGGGATGGCTCCTCATCCCCTTGGGCCAGCCAGGGTTCTTGGGAGTCTGCCCCACCAGCACAGCACTGCCAAGGGCTCTTCCAGACCCCTCAAACATGAGCTCGTCAGTAGCATTTTGACTCCTGGAGCTTTGGCTCCTGGCTTGAGCCACTGGCCCTCGTGTCCCACGTCCCAGCCACCCTCTCCAGCTCCTCACCACCCCAGCAGCCTGTGCCCAAACAGGAGAAGAGCACGGTCCCTGCTGAGCTCCCTGGGCCCCTGCTGACACAGGGGCATGGCTGATGCCGTGCAGGATGCTGGGATGAGCATCCAAGGCCAAAGGATCTCCATCGTGGAGGAGCCTCCCAGTCCTGCTTTGAGTTGCCTTACATTGTCCACCAGGCAGCAAGGAGCAGCCGCAGTGACCACAGTCCCACTGCTACCGGAAGCCAGGCGGCCTCCTAGCAGGGCTGTGCTGTTGCTGGCCATCCTGGCACAGCTCAGTCCCAGCTCCAGGGGTTGACTTTGCTTCCCCTTGTCACACTCTAGGCATCACTTAACTCATCCAGGTGTTGCATGTGCCATCCTCAGACTGGGCCCCATTGTCCCCCCAAGGCAGCAAAGGAGGCAGCTGGGGATGGCCATGACCCCAGCTGTCGTGGTTTAACTTGGCCCAGGTTTTTCTAGTGGGGGGTGGGGGGGCCCACAAAGATGGCTCCTCGGTGAAGATTCTCAAAGCCTTCACCATGTCCAGCTCCGAGGTGATGGACATGCTGCTGGCCAAGCCTGGGCCAATCAGAGATGTTGGTTATGCCTCTGTGAAAAACATATTTAAGAAGAAATCAAAACAATGGGTGCACGCACTTTTCCTTAGCCAGGGGAGGAGGAGGAGGTGAGAGTGTGTGAGGGAAAACAACATGGAGAGACCAAGGTCAGTGGAGAAGGAGGGGGAGGGGGAGCTCCAGGCGCTGGAGCTCTGCAGCCTCTGCAGGCCGTGGTGAGGCCCAGGGTGAAGCAGGGAGTGCCCCTGCAGCCCATGGGGGCCCACGGGAAATGCTGAGATCCACTTGCCCCAAAGCGAGTGGATACCCTGAAAGTGGCCGTGGTCCAGAGGGAGTCCTAGTGGAGAAACAGGCCTTGACTTGCACCCTGAGACTGAACTGAGTGTCCCACATGGAGTGGGTGGGTGCCTGAGAGAGAGAGAGAGAGAGAGAGAAGCCCAGCAGAAGTCCGGTAAAGAGAAGAAGCCTTGCTCCCGAGATGGAAACGGCCCGGCTCAGAGGTCTGTACCCCGTGGAAGATGGACCCCACGCCGTAGCAGTTTTGGGGAGACTGCTTGCCTGTGAGGGGACCAGTGTCACTGCAGCAGTGTCGGGCGGGCTGCCGACGGTGAGACCAATGGCTACGCAGAGGAAAAGAACCTCTCCCCGGGCAGGGGAAGAAGATGTGGGTGATGAACTGACCTAACCCTCCCCCCATGCCTTGTTCCCTTGTGCAGGTGCTGGGAAGGAGGGAGGGGGGTGAGCGGAGAAACAGTGGCCTTGAAGGGTTTATTTTACCTCTCATTTACTCCTCTGACTCTGTTAGTAATAAATTAGATCACTTTGCAACCTAAGTTAGTCCTGTTTTGCCTATTCTAAGTGCGTCTTCTCCCAGGTTTCCTCATCTCAACTCGAGCCCTGGGTGTGGGTGTGTTAATTTGGGGGTACCTGGCATTTGGCCAGGCTCAAACCATGACACCAACCCAGCGCGGGTGGAGCCAGGCCCTGCCAGCCATCCCAGAGCCTCAGCAGCACCGAGCTGGAGACACCGGCACTACCAAGAGCTCAATGCTCACAACCAGCTCTGCCCTCAGCTTTGTCACCAAGCAAAATCAGGCCATGAGAAAGGACAAGAAGGGGTCAAAGTGGAACACCAACAGCCATGGGGGAAACCTAGGAGTGAGGCAGGGACACCGGCACGGATGGACAGGCTGCCCACCTCTCTGCGTGCCATGGCAGTGCCTGGCAGGGGCGAAGGTGCCGCTCTCCCTGCCAGAGGCTGGGCACTCCCTGGGGCAGGCACAGGGCACGGGTGGGAAGGCCTGACGGGATCCCAGTGCCCCCCCCGGGGAGGGGCCTCTGGCTGCAGCGCACAGCCCAGGCTCCGGGTGTTTGCTTTCCAGTCTCCCAGGCGGATGATAAACCACCCGCTCCCCAGCCAAGGCTCCAGCTCACCATGCTGAAATTCAGAAGGTATCTGATCACGTAAGTAGAATATTTTTATGGATTTATTCAAGTAAAATATGGTTTCCCTAAGTAAAATTCTCTTTCCGTCCTACCCAGAGGTGATGTCCTAGTGGATCCCAAGTTGAAGTGGGGATGGGAATGAGCAGGGGAGCGCTTCTGCTCCACGTCAGTGCAGGGCAGCCTGAGCTGATGGGGCTTCTCCCTTCTAGTGAAGCAGCAAGGGCAGCAGGGAAACAGCATCTTCTGCAAGGCAGAGGAAGGAGAACGGCACAGACCCTGGCAGGGCAATAGGATGCTGGTCCTTCCTGCAGCGTCCCAGGGGAGGGATCATCAGCAGAGCAGGAGCGGAGCAGAAACGTCTCTGTGCAGGTGTTTCTCATGGCCACCCCAAGGAGCGCACCCAGGGTAAGGTGCCCTCCTCCACAGCCTCAGAGATGCATTTGGGAGTGGCAGAGGGTGCTGAAGTGTTCCATCATTGTGCCTTCGTTACTGTGTGCTCCTGCAGATCCCCCCAAGAGTCTGTGTCTAGCGCTGAATATCTCAGCGGTGCAGCCCGTCCTTCCCTTCTTAGCACGGTCAGCCAGACAAAATTATCATCAGCCTTGCCTCGAGTGATGGGAGAGTTGGATCGGGTCTCCAGCTAGATCCAGAGGAATCACTTCACTCTGGGGCAGCTCCTCTCTCACTGCCTTCTCCCTCGTGGTCTCTGATCTTCCACATGGAGTTATTTCAACCAGCTCTGGGGCAGCCTCGTGTGTCTGCTTCAACCCTCCCTCTTGGCATTTTAAGCTCTGTTGAAGCATTTGGCGTTTTTCTGCCCTGTTCTTTGTCACATCTCTTTATCTCTGACCTCACGAGGCAAAGAGCACGGATCCCGCAAGGCTGCCATCGGGATTGGGGATGCTGTGCTGCTGATGAGCAGTAATTATGAGCAGTAATTACGGGCAGTAATGACACCTTTTGAGCCCTCAGTAACACTGCCACAGCCTAGCACATCCCAGCCCTTCCAGTCCCCAGTATTTCAGACGCTAAAATCCCCTTGGGGGGAGCTGAGAGTTTAATCTCAGTGAGGGACATTATTGGGAGCGGGGCAGAACCGCATCCATGAGTGTCCAGCGAGCAGTGCTGTCATTGTCAAACTCCTCCTAAGTCGTGCCAGTCGATGATTTTCCTAGAACAAATCCAGTTTCTCCGTAGCAAACCCAAATTCCTGCCCCTTCCCAGCGGGATGCACGTGACCCCTTCGGACAACGCACGTTTGTGTCACCGCTGCCTCGCCGAGTGAGTTCTGCTCCCAGTGCCACAGGAGTGCCCCGAGCAGGAGATAAAGCCCCGTGGAGATGAAAAGCTCTGGGACAAGCAGGATTTTGCAGTCCCAGGCCCAGTGTCTTGGTCCAAAACTGAGCACTGCAGGATGCAGCAGTGCCAACGAGCCCAGGGTGGCTCTGTTGGAACGCGGCTTCCAAGCAGGCTTTGCCCAAATTTCTGCTTTCATTAATTCCTCCCACTGAGATCCTTGAGAGGGGAGAGCAGCTGGGGCTGCCAGGCTGGGCTTCTCCAAGGGCAGAGCCCAATCCCAGAGGGTTTAACCAGATCCTCAGCACAAACTCCTGTTAAGCAACAATGAGCTCCCTGGGGAGAAACCAGCAGCGGAATGGAAACATTGCGGTTGGAAAAGCCCTCTAAGACCATCGAGTCCAATCTTTCCCTCAGTGCTGCCAAGGCCACCACAAACCCATGATTCCAAGTGCCACATCTGTCAGTACTGGAAAACCTTTCTGCAAAAAAATAAAATACAAACAAATCCTTTTTTCCAGGGAACTCAGTCCCTCCACTGTTCTGCTGAAGGTTAAAGCTTCAATCAAGCTCTGCCAGGGTTTGCAGCAAGCCCTGCAAACAGTAGGAGCCCTGTGGCAGCATTTCCATGGCCTGAATGTCACCACACACAACCCAAACCCTGATAGCACAGTTCTGATGGCCTGCAGAAATCACAGTGTGCTTGTAGACAGGGCTAAAATCAGACTAAAATCCAGGCACTGCTGGGGCTCCTATGGTGGCATCACATCTGCAGCCACAGCTGGAGCCTGTGCAGATGACAACCCGACAGCAGAGAGTGGGGAGAGCAGGGAGAAAAAGAGATTTATTGTCGGTGTTGATAAAGACAGGATCCTGATCCTTCCAGGCCAGGCAGGGCAGGGAGCACACAGGCAGTGCCCTGTTCCTGCTGCCAAGGGGGAGCTCAGGCTGCTCCAGGTCCCTGAGCTGCCAAGGGACTCGGTGGTTATCACTGTTTGCTTTTCAGCCCGATATCTGTGCCCCATCTGGAAATTTCCACGAGGCTGCACTGCTCGGGCACAGCCTCGGAGGTTCCTTGGTTATCGCTGCCTCTGCATCATTTCCGCCCATGGAAACGTGACCTTACCTTAAATGAAGATAAAGAAATCAACGCCTCGAGGTGCCTTTCCCGCCTGCCTCACACACACCAATTTTCTCCTCATGAATGCTCTCAAATGTTTGTCTCTCCGCAGGAAGCTGAGTGCAGTCTACAGGTGCCAGCCAGGTCGGCTCTGGATCTCCTTCAGCCTCCTCATCCTCCTCCTGGTCACACTTCAGGTTGTGGAGAAGCTGCAGCCCCCTGGGTAGGTTCTGAGCAGAATTAGAAACCTGCACCTCATCCTGCAGCCTTTCGCTGGCCACTGAGCTGGGCTCAGAGCTGCTCTCCCGAAACCACCCAGCAGGGTCTTCCTTAGACAGGGGGGAAAATCCAGGTGGGAGAGACCCTCTGGGAGTCCCACATCCCAGCCCTCTGCCCTGGCCAGAGCTGAGCCCACTCTGGGGTCAGACAAGGCCGCTCTGGGCTTTGTCCTGGCTCACCACAAAACCCCACAGCCCTTGAGCCCAGTCCTCCCACTCTGGGGTTATCTGCAGTCGCTCCTGCAGCTTCTCCAGCTGCTCTTCTCTGCCCCTTCCACCAGCCCTCCATGCTGCAGCAAGACAGAGGCACTGGCACCTCACTGCTGACCTGTCCTTCCCTCCTTCACAGAGCCATTAAGGTTGTAAAGGACTCCCAAGATCATCCAGCCCAAGTTCTTGCACCCACTCCACCCTCCAGGGCAGCAGTGAAGCCCCTACACCCACCAGCAATGTCACCCACTCCAAGCAAAGGGGGAAACGTGTTTTGGGGTGACCTTGGGGGGTTCACTGGGCTGCAGAGGAGCTGCCTCTGCGCTGCCCTTCCATCTCCTGCAGCTGAGCATTGTGTCCTCCCTGTCACAGGAGCTGCCAGTGCGAGCTGGAGCGTGGCCTGCAGCAAACCCCGGGCCACGGGCTCGGCTCTGCCCTCCACAGCCCTGAGCTGCTGTGGGAGGAGGAGTCGCTGCAGGGGCAGAGAGAAGCCGTGCCAGACCCTGCTTTGACTGAGGATGTTTTCAGGATGCACCTGGCCTCCAGCCAGGAAACCCCTCTGGAGAGCAGCCATGAGGAGCACTGGGTGCAGCAGCCTGAGGAGAGCAGTGAGAAGGTGAAAGCTCCTCTGTCACCCACGGGGCTGAAACCCCAGCTTCCTGGCCTGGGAAAAGCAGCCAGAGGGGTTCCTTCTCCAAGCCTTCCCTGGAGGATGGCCACAGATTTGGCAGAAGCTGTCACCAGCAAGTTCATCGTCATTGCGAACAGGCTGAGCACGGAGGAGCCGAGGGGAATGTCCCCACCTGGAATGGTGCAGGTGGAGGGGCAGAGCCAGACTCAGCCTCGAGCCGTGGGTTCTCCCCACCCTCAGTGGGGCACCTCATTCACACAGCCCATCCCAAACTCAGCTCCACCTCTGCAGGCAGAGGATCCTTACAAAACAGACCTGGAGACGGGATTTTTCCCAAGCTGGACAGAAGCCTTTAAGGTCCAGGAGGTGATGGCTGGAGAAGGTCAACAGGCCGGAGCGGTCACCTCTCCAGGGAAGACATGCAAGCCCAAGACGGACATTGTTTTCCTGAAAGTCCACAAGAGCGCCAGCAGCACTGTCATGAACATCCTGTTCCGCTTCGGGGAGACGCACAACCTGAGCTTTGCCTTCCCCACGGGCGGGGGCTACCAGCTCTACTACCCACACCACTTCTTGGCCAGGTTCGTGCAGGGCTTCTCCCCACGGAGCCCCCGGCGCTTCAACATCCTCTGCCACCACATGAGGTTCCTGCAGCCTGAGGTACGGGCAGACCCTGCGGAGGGATGAGCAGGGGAGGGGGAAAGGGGCTCATGGGGCACCCTTCGAGCACAGGAACTCTTTGGGGATGAACTGAAGAGTGCCAGGATTGCTCACGCGTACCTGGCATGTTGTTGGCCCCTCCTGAGAGCTCCCGTGAGCAGGTTTGATGAATCCCTGTGACCCATGGCAAGATGGGAGACAGCGTCTGTAGCAGTCAGCACCTCTCATCTCGTTCTTGCCTGGTGGGCCCTGGGATGTGTCCTGCTCCTTGGACAGGCCCGGAGGGGACCAGCTGCAAGAGAAGAACATCCAAAGTGCATCAGCTCAGGTCACCCATGCCCAGCATCCGCTCTCTGGATGGCACTTGAGGACAGGCAGGTGTGGGGAAAGGGAAGGAGATGGGCCCTGTGTCCATCCCAGCCAGGCCATGCAGCCATGGCAGCCCCTTGTGAGGAGCTTTGGCCACTGCTCTCCCTGTGTGATTCTTCTGGGGCTCCCCGCTGCTCCTTTGACGAGCAGCATCCTGAAACCCTGCCCAGTACCCGGCATCTCCAGCATCGTGTGTGTCCCTTCTCCCTGCCCCACCTTCAAACCCTCCTTTTCCTCCTCTGCAGGTGCAGAAAGTGGTGCCCAGCTCTGCCGTCTACTTCTCCATCCTGAGGAACCCCGTGCAGCTGATGGAGTCCTCCTTCGTGTACTACAAGGGCGCCTCGGCCTTCTCGCGCGTGCGCAGCCTGGAGGAGTTCCTGAGCCAGCCCTACCGCTACTACAACCCCGCCAGCGGCGACCGCCACTACGCCAGGAACCTCATGACCTTCGATTTCGGCTTCAACCCCGACGGGGACGTGTCCCCCAAGCGGGTGCAGCTCATGCTGAAGGCCATCGAGGCGTCCTTCGACTTCCTGCTCATCTCCGAGTACTTCGACGAGTCCATGGTGCTGCTGAAGGAGATGCTGTGCTGGGACCTGGACAGCGTCGTCTCCTTCCCGCTCAACACCAGGGACAGCAGCACCAAGGCCCCGCTCCCGGACAGCGTGGTGGAGAAGCTGAAGGCCTGGAACAGGCTGGACTGGGAGATCTACACCCACTTTAACAGGACCTTCTGGGAAAGGATCGACCGCGCCATCGGCCGGGAGCGCATGGGGCGGGAGGTGCGGGCGCTGCGGGAGCGGCAGGCGGAGCTGGCCAGGACCTGCCTGCAGGGCACGGGCAGCGTGGCCCCCAAGGACATCAAGGACTCCTCGCTGCGGCCGCTGCAGCACGGCGGGGCCAGGATCCTGGGCTACAACCTGAAGCAGGGCTTGGATCCGGAGCTGGAGCGCACCTGCCGGCGACTGGTGACGCCCGAGCTGCAGTACAGCAGGATCCTCTACAAGAAGCAGTTCCCCCCTCAGCCCCACGAGACCGCTCCCTCCCGGCAGGACAATGCCCCACGGCAGCGGCTGGAGCCCGCCCGGCACTGAGCCTCCCTCCGGGCATCCTCCCTTCTCCATCCGCCCTCGCTGAGCACAGCGGGGCACAGCCCTCCCGGCCCGGGGGAGCTGCCCACGCCAGCCCCCGTCCGTGCAGGACTGAGCACAGGCTGCCGGCACGGGCTGCAAAGCGGGTCCCAGGGGCTCGACAGGACTTTTCCAGAGGGAAATCCCCCCCAGGCAGCAGCTGAAGCCTCAGCGCAGCACCGGCTCCAGCAGCGAGGAGCAGATCCAGGAGGGCAGCCCAAATCCTCAGCTCCGCCCCAGAGACTGCAGCAGAACAGGGCCAAGCCGTAAATCAGAGCTGTGGAGGTCTGTCTGTCTGTGCAGCTGCAGCTCTCCCCAGCTCCATTAACAGTGCCCTGCTGGAAAAGCAGCCTCTTAATTAAAAATAACAATATTCACTGTCACTCCCCAAATTCCCCTTAATTACATCAGTCTGCCCAGTAGATGACCTCCCCAGCAGCCCCAGAAGTGCACTCCAAACATCTGAAAATGTCCTGAAAAGCAAAAAATTTTTTTTAAATTCCGTACGTGTGTGACCGGGAGGCAGCTCGTGAGCCTCTCTGCGGGCCAGACATCCCAAGCCACCGCAGGAATATCCTGCATTCTGCCCGGGGAAAGATCCCACAGGAATGGCTTGTGGAAGGCGACTCAGCCTTGTTTTTCTTACCCTGCACTTCTCGAATCAAAAGCAGAGCCAGCAAATCAGCTGGGATGAACAGAGTTCCATCCCTGGCTTTCCAGCACCATTTCCAAACCAAAAGAGGTTCCAAAGAGAATTGCCCGGGGGGATCTGAGCATTCCAGGCTCAAAGGTTTGGGTTTCCACCCGAGGGTGTCCTGCTCAGTTTAACCAGGACAAAAGCCAGACTGTGCACCCGGTGTCCTTCCCGGGGCAGGGCTGAGCATCCAGCCAGGCACAAGGAGGGAGCATCATTGGTGGGATTTTGCTCCAAAGGTTTGGGGTGTTGTGTCTTCCATAAAGGTTCATCTCAGAGGCACGTCCGTGTATTGCTGTGTCGGTCCCTTCCCTCATTTCTCCTGTTGGGATGTGGGCTGGGCTCGTGGTTTCAGTGGTCTGGAGTTCCTGGGGGGGCTGCAGGTCCCTCCAGAGGGCAATCCCAGAGGAAATCTGCTGGGATGGGCAGCCCAGAGGCCGTGCAGCACCCTGGGGTTGGCCCTCCGTGGACACAGCAGGGCACAGGGAGGAGCAGGGCTGGACACTGGGTCCCAAACCTGCATCCGACACCTCCACTCGGGCTTTTAATTGGGTGCCACTTCCTTATTCCCTGTTTGCACCTCAGGAAATAGGAGCAGGTCATTCCTGCTCAAGCTCCTGCCAAAGTGGCCCAGGGCAGAGGCACCGGAACAGCCAGAGCATCGCAATCTCCCGGTGCTTTTCCCTGAGGAGAGAACTCAGGGCGCAGCTCCCATGGGGTGCCCTGACCCCAGCACAGCCTGGGGGGATCCCTGTTTCCCCAGCAGGGGCTTCCCTCCCTTTCCAGAGGTGGTTTAGGCATCCCAGTGACTCCCATTCTCAGGGCTGTCCCCCAGCAGGGCTCACAGGAATTACATCACTCACCCAAATGCCAACCACAGCATTTACTTTTATTATTTTTTCCACAAACCTTAATTTTATAGTTGGGAGTATTTCACACGGATGTGGAGCAGAGCCCAGGGATGCACTTGCTCAACCACAGCAGCTGCCTGGGTGTCTTTTTTTTTTTTAATCCACAGACCCTTTGTGCACCTTTTCTTGATGCTTTCCAGCACCAAAACGCAGGCTAAGCACATCCCCAGAACAGCAGGGTCTCCCGTGGCCAGGGAACTCTCTTGCCTTGGAGCATTTTTAATTCCTCTCCAAGACTTGCCAGGTTCAGTCTGTGCAATTCAAGGACTCAAAAAACACCAATTTTTGACCAGTATCCATTAATAACTCGAAGGATCAAAGCCTGTTTCCTCCCCATCCCAAGTTTCCAAGGCAGTTACTGGTTTATACTTTGTTTTTAGGGCTGCAAGAGACCCACTGGGGTTATTTCAGATGCAATAACAATGCAATAACCCCGAGTTGCTCAAGGCTGCCCATGGAATGGTCCCAACTTTCTCTAAGGTTCTTGGCAGTACAAGACAACCAGCAATTTATGCAAAAGTGTTCGTTGTTTTTTCTCTCTGAAGCAGCAATGTGGGCTCCAAACATTTCAGGCTCTCCAGGGAGGCTTTCAAAGCCATTCCCAAAGGAGCTCAGGGGCTCCTGCAAGGATTCCTTTGTGATGCTTTCGGGACTGAACAAGCAGCAAAATCCTCCACACCGGGAAACCCTTTCCCAGGAAAGGGCTGCTCAGGCACGGGGCTCCGAGCTGTTCTTCCCCCTTTTCCTCTTCTGCTGTGGTTTCTCACCCTCCACCTGCGCTGCCACCTTTGCCTTGGGCACCTTGTATTTGCTCTTCTGGCCGTAGAGGAGGTTTTTCTGGAAGAGGCGTGGGATGTTGCCCTGGAACAGCAGGAGGGCAGCGAGCATCCCTGGAATGAGAGCACAGAGCCCTTTCTGTGCGCTGTGTCGAGCATCTGCACCCTCCCCAGGGCTCAGCAGCGGTTTTTGGGAGCCCCACCGTGACCAGAAAGCAGCTCAGCACCACTGAATTCCCCACCACTGAATCAAGAGCTGAGTGTGTGTGCTGCTTTAAGGAGAATTTAACCATTGTGTCCTTAATGCAATAAGGCTTGTCCTGACCCCAGACCAGGGGGTTTCTGGCACAGATTCTCTGAGGCTGGAAAAGCCTTCTGAGCCCATCAAATCCAACCGTTCCCTCAGTGCTGCCAAGGTCACCATCAATCACGGCCCCCAGTGCCACATCCACACGGCTTTTACATCCCTGCAGGGATGGGGACTCCAGCGCTGCCGTAGGCAGAGTGTGCCACTGCCTGGCCACCCTTCAGGGGAGA
This sequence comes from Dasyornis broadbenti, assembly GCA_013397935.1. Taxonomy (NCBI): domain Eukaryota; kingdom Metazoa; phylum Chordata; class Aves; order Passeriformes; family Dasyornithidae; genus Dasyornis; species Dasyornis broadbenti. The sequence goes on along the minus strand of VZRN01003784.1, from coordinate 258,508 downwards.
AATGTCCCCAATATCCAACCTAGACTTCCCCTGGGGCAGCTTGAGGCCTTTTCCTCGTCCCATCACTCGCTATCTGGGAGCAGAGCCCAACTGGCCATACCCTCCTGTCTCCACTGTCAGCACATCTCCAGCTCCCCATGATCATCCTGAAGCTGAGGACAACCTCAAAGCAGAGCTCAGCCTGACATTGCCCTAAAATCCCATCTGCCCCAGACTTTGGCTTCAGGGAGATTTCTGCCCTTGCACAATGCAGAAGTTGGACTTTAAAAAATGGAGAGCAAAGAGATGTCTCCAGAGACAACGAGGCAGGATGAAAAATGCCACTGGCAAGCCCCAAGTTCAGCCCTGTGCCAGAACAGCCTGTGTTGCACCCAGCATTTCTGCCTTGCCCCCCATCCCAGCTCCTGCCCACCAGGAAGATCTCACCTGCGAGGGGCCCCAGCCAGTAAACCTGGATGTAGTCCCAGAAGCTGTTCCCCGAGCAGTGGAAGGTGCTGGCTGTGGCCAGGGCAGGGTTGAAGAAGGCCCCCGTGGATGGTCCGGCTGTGTGGGAAGAGAAACGTGGCCAAGAGTCCCACTGCATGCACTGGACACTGACACACGGCTGTGACCCCTTCTGCCTGCCTGGGGCCTCTCTTGGACTGGGGAAATCCCACCCTCATAGCCCTGAGCTTTGCGGGAAGCAGGAAAGCTCGGAGCAGGACCTAGGGATTGCATCAGGGGACATTCCAGGGAAGCGATCCCAGTCTTGAGCCATGACCATGAGCCGACATTCACCTGCAGCCCAGACACCCCGAACTGCCATCTTCATCCCAAAATGAATATTCCCCAAAAAGACGGAAAACAAACACCTCAGCAGTTGTTACCTTGGTAATCCCTGCTTTTCCAGTCCTGGAAGATAGAAAAGGGGCTGCTCCTCCCCCGTGAATGAGGTACTTTTCCCAATGACTCGGAGAAAGAAACGCCAGCGCTGCTCACCTGTGTAGGTCAGGAAGGTGACAGTGGCCGCCAGCGCAGGGACCCGGTACAGGGGGTGGCTCTGTCGCACCCTGAGGAGGATGAGGTGGAAGAGGAAGGAGCAGGAGCCTTCCACAAAGGCAGCGTGGGGCAGAGAGGCACGGATGGAGGAGCTGCACTCGGGGGCGATCAGGTTCTGGATGAAGTGGAGCTGTGTGAGCTCCCAGGACCAGTAGAGCCGGGTGAGAGCCCAGCCCGTCCCTGTGCCCGCAGCCTGGGCCAGCAGCTCGGCCACTGTCACTGCCAGGCTGGACTGGAGCAGCAGGAACTCCTGCACAGACACGGTCGGGTTGGTGGATGCTCCAGTGAAAGAGGCACCATGGACAGCGGAGAGGAGGAAGAGCAGGGTCAGGACCACGTCCAGGCCAAAGCCACCACCCCAGGGGCCGATCTCCATCAGCATCCTCAGCTCCAGGCAGCTCATGCACAATTGCAACGAGCCAACAAATTCCCTGGCGAGGCAGCCATGAGTTCCCAGAGACAGAAGCCTCTTGGAAAACCACCTGAGCACCTGGCACACCCCAACGACCAGGAAAAAAAAAGCAATGGAGACGTTCAGGCCATCCATAGCGAAGGCTGTGCTGGGGACAGGGTCTGGACCAAAGCAGGGAAGGAGCAGAGGAAGCTCCTGCTCCTCCTCTTTATAAAGCCAAGCGTAAGCAAACGTGGCACAGCCTGACAGGCCTGGGAAAGGCCGCACGTGTGGGCAATGCCGGTGCCACCGGGAGCAGCTGGAGCAGCCACCAGGTTGTTTGTGCCAGCAAACCCCGGGGTTATTCCCCCCAGCCCCTGCGTTCACACCTGAGAGCCCACAGCAGCTGATTTCAACCAGTCTGCTACTGGTGCAGTCCAAAGAGTTGCACTCAGCTCTGCAGTAACTCTCACTGCAGCCCTGAAAGGGAGAAACCACTGCCCCCAAATTTACTGTCTTCCAGAGCTGTGTTTTAAATACCCAGTCTTGGATAAACATCTCAAACAAATGGGGCTGCCCATGGGTTTAGTCTCAGTGTAAGGGATGAGCAAGCTCACACAAGACTTAGGAGGATTTATCAAGGACTTGCAACTTTCAGCTGTGCAAACCAAAATCCTGATAATCCTCAGTTCCAGCGCCTTCCCCACCCCACTTCTCCCCCCAGAAATTAAAGGCCAATTTGCTTAAACGCAGTGTTCGACAACACCAGTTTAAAGGCACAAAGGGTCGATTATTTATAAAGACAAAGATACTACAGCAAACTGATAACCCTGAAGAGACAGGGTCTGTGCGAACCAACATTCTCGTGTCTGGGTGAAGCAGCTGCTGGAGACAAGTGGTTTCTTCATTTCCCTTTGTCAGAGTATGAGCAAAGCTTGGACAACACACAAGAAAGGGGAAGAGCCGCTTTCCCAACTGCACACGGGACACACAGGACATGGCAAGTCCTTGCCACTCACGACTGAGGCAGAAACTTCATCTGCAATCAACTGACCCGGACTCAACCCCAAAGTAAATCCCTCACGTCCTTGGCTTGAGCTGGACTCGCAGGCCAATCCCCACAGCCTTTTTGTAGGTTCAGTGGAAAACAAAAGTGTCTCTGCAGCCTTGGGGGCCAAGAGGCTCCACAGATCTCGTCCCAAGTCCTCGGAGAGCTGTCAGCACCCAGTGTCCTCATCCCCAAACGCTGAGAGTGGAGATGGTACAAACCCAGGAGCCAAATCTTCCCCACAGGCAGCAGGACAGCTCAGTTCCCCTGTTTCCCATGCCGTAATATTTATAAATATTAATAAAACTGTAAAAGAAACAGGCTGGTATAGCATAAAATTCTATCCACCATCATTAAAGCATTCATAAGGAGCTTAGTTACGAATACATTCTGTTAATCTCAGTAAAACATGAACTCTATCAGGTACTCTCATCTTCAAAGGTACAAACTCACGACAGGGAAAAGGGGAGAAAAAAAAAAACAAAATGTTTTTTAAAAGTTTATTTCTAGCCCTGAAAGAACAGTTATTAAACAAAGTCAACAAATACAGTAGTTAATATTGCAGTAACAATTAAATAACATAATGGGATTAAATTACACAAAAGGCAACATTAACATCTGAAGACAGTTAAAAAAATAAAAAGAAAGCTTGCACCTACTTCCATTCCCATCAACAGCATAAGGAACAGAGGGAAAAACAGACCAGAGAGATTTATTGACTCAATTCCAGCTGGAGAGAGCCTTAACCACGTTTGTGCTCCCTCCCCAGCCCCTCTGACAATGGGACCCATCTGCTGCAGCCAAACCTTCGCACCTCCCTGCACGGAGAGCCGGGGGGGAAGCTCCCATCAGTCTCATTAACAGCTCAGGCAGGGCAAAGTGCACATTCCCATGGCTGTTTTTAACAAGAACTCTGGTTTATTCTATAACAGCATCCCAGGAATCTCACACTCCCCGCACACTCGCACCTCAGCCACACGCTGCCCGACTGACCACACGTGACTGACCACCACCAAGGGATTGCGTCTGATCCCACTCAGGACCTTGGCTGGGCACCCAGGAGGGATGCACAGGAATCCCCCCACTGGGATGTAACTCGTCCCTTCCCATCATTTCCTGCAGCTCTGGCTGCTCTCCACTGCCCCAGTGGCACAGCAGAGCTGACAGCCCTGCTCCCAACCACGGAAAACCCACGGCGCGGAGCTCCTAACCTTGCAAACACCCTCGGCAAAGCGACGCCCGACGCTCCAGACACAAAAACACAGCACAAAAACCTTCTCCTGGCTCTGCCCCCCTGCCAGCCCCACCTCTGATCCCCACAGAAACCTCACCACAGCGGCTGCTGGGGACAGGGAGATGCTGGCACTTCCCAGCCTCGGAGCTCAACACCATCCCAGGTCACACACAACTGGGGAACTTTGGGATTGGGCCAAGTTTTGTGCATTAGGATGGCTGAATCTTCAGAAATCGTCTCCTAAGTAAGACTAAATGGGACAAATTTTGCAATATATGGTTTAAACCGTTCTCATTCACCAATAAAAGTGAACTAATAAGTTAAAATCACTTATGATTTGTTTTCTTTCTATTAAAAAAAAAAAGCTAAATTTATCTAGATTGTGCCATTTAAAAAAAAAAAACAAACCCTAACAAAAAGATGAAAGAAAGAAAAGCTCCCAGTTTAACTCTGGCACAGGAGTTTCACCAAGTCCATTGCCAGCAATGGACAAAGAGGGAACCACTGGAACAACAGGTTTTTTTCCTCAGCCAAGCCTCCTCAGTGCTCCATTTGACCAGGGAGACAGGACACATTCAAACCAGGGTGATTACAGTGCCCCTGGCTCATAATAAACTTTTTTCCAGGGAAATGCACTTGGATTTCCTTACCTGGAGCGAGACACTTGAATTTAAAATTTAAAGCCATAACTGTTCTTACATTTACAGCTAGAGAGATTTACCCCTGTGAGGAGCAGTTAAGAGAATTAACCCCCCACAGAATCTAACTACCCCACAGGAGCAGAACACTGCTGAACCTGCCCAGCAAGGCACCCTGCTGGCCCCACACCATCCCCAGGAGCTGTGAGACGCCAGCCCTGCACCCCTCCACCATCTCCCCAAATCCTGCCCCGCCGCTCTTGCCTGGAAGTTGGTTTTGTCACACCCTGGCCACCAGTGCCCAGAACTGGTGTCATTCTCTCAATACAGATACCGCAATTCTCTGAAAATTACTTCTCTCCCCTGCCAGCAATGCTTGGAAAAGTGTGCAAAAATTTTTATTCAGGGTCCTCTGTCCACACCCAACCACAGGTCTGTCTGTCCCAGGCCCTGCCCCACTGGGAATGCAATAGAATCCCACTAAAATCACGGTTGTTCTTTCACAGACTCGTTTGGCACATTGGCACTACAGCTGGCTCTTCCTTGAACACTTGGGGAGGTTGAAATGCACAGACTGTAGCTCTGGAAGGGGCACAGGCTCTGCCAAACTCGCCCCTGGCAACGCCCCAAGAACTCAACCGCTCAGGTTGTCGCTGTCCTTCAGGAGGAGGCACTTTTTGTTGTGTTGAAGGGTCAGCTGCAGCCATCCTGGCTGGCACACTGTCCTTGGTGACACGGATCAGTGTGACACGGCTCCTTGGCCCCACCGTGGTCTGGCAGCACTGCTTCCCCTCTGCTTCATCTCACAACTTCGGCATCTCCAGGTGTTCATCGTCTTCTGTTCACACCGCGTTTCCAAAGTCCTGTACAGTCAGTGTCCTCAGATCTGCTTATTTGTTCTTCTGGTTTCATTAGTACAAATGGAGCACGTACAAAACTGGAAAAAAATAGCTCTAATACTTTAAACTCTGACAACTCCATAGGTTGATGCATTATTTGCTTGGCGGGGCGGGGACAGGGGGGAAATTACAACATATACAAAAATGTATTTGATACAAAGAAGGGAAATGTAAAACAAAAAAAGTCAAAGGCACCAGCATAACTTCCAAAGCCCAAGTCGGAGCACAGATACATGTTTGTGAACAACCCACCGCACCAAGCACGTTATCCCTCAAGCTTCTGGCCAGCAAGTCTAACAGGGAAAAAAGAGCAGACAGGAAGACAGCTGGATTTTTTTCTTGCCCTGACTAGAACTGATCACTTGATCATAAATAAAGTATCTGACCCCAACCTACAGATCCATAACCCACATCCAAAGACTTGACCGATCATTACAGTTCTACAAAGAGGCCATGTTTTTGATTAAAAAAAAAACATCCACAGAGCACAGGCACAAGAAACAGCTGAATACTTGTCTTCCCCCTCTCTCCTTATTCGTCTTAAAAAGTGAAAACCATTTCCATACATTACGACTCCTTAAGTAACCGAGTTGTTGATTCTACAGTACAGCGACAGCTCCTCCGGAACAGAAACGAGGGGCAAGATGTACCTTCACATTCGCCACACCTGCCGTGGATCTGGGCATTGGGAGCTTCCCACAGGGATTGCAGGCAGAGGGGAGGAAGAGGAGAGTCAAAGAGATCAGCAGGAAAAATTAGTACTGCTCTCTGAAAGCTTGAATCTGTCATTCAAGTATTGAAAGTACCCAGAGGGTACAAAACGGGAGCTGTTACAGCGAAGTCGTTAAAACCCCTTAAAGCCCCGGGCACAGCAAGTGGCATTTCTGGGCTGTCTGGGAATAAAAAAAAAAAAAAAAAAAAAAAAAACAAAAAAA
>VZRN01003784.1:230758-252305 GCA_013397935.1 Dasyornis broadbenti | reverse complement strand
AAAAAATCAGAATAAAAAGGTAATTCAGCCCTCTATTCCTTCTGGACCCCAGGCAGGGATCTCTAGAGTCGCCACAATGTATTTTGGGTGTCTTCTGGATGAGAGTTTCTTCCCTTTTGCAGACGTTTCCCACCCCCACAAAAATCCCTTCCCTCCCCCCCGAAGTGTAACAATTTCATATATTATAAAGATTTGTAAAATACAAACAAACAAAAAAAGGAAGAAGGCTGTGGCAGGATGTTAGCGGTTACTCTTCATTGCTTCTTTGGCTGCCAGGATCAGGGGCGTCAAGCTGGACAGAGGTTTGGCCAGTTTCAAGAAGGGATGCTGCCAGGAAGAGAGAAACACGGGGAATCAGTGAGAGATGAGCTTTTAAAGGTTTGATTTCCAGCAGGATTCTTGTTTCTACGGTGCTAGGCAGAAATGACTCTGTGTTTTAACCGCTGACTTGTTTCACGTGTTTCTCCTGCTGGTTACAAGACAAGATGATCCCAAGCTGGCTGGGGTCACACTGCCTTGCCCAAAGGAGTTTCTCCTGGAATATCTCATTGTTCTTTGAAAAGGTGGGTATTGGAGCTGCACTTGCAAAGAGCAAAACAAAGATCTAAACAAGAAATAATCCCAGAAGGACAAGGAGCCGCAGCTGGCTTTAGTGGGAAAGCCTCTACAGCATCTGCCTCAGAGTTACTCCTCGCTCTCCCCAGGAATGGCAGCAGTGATTCTCTCACTCCTTCACACAATGCTGCCTACAAAGAGATCTCATTCAACAAACCAGTTTTTTTTCCAGTGCCCAGAAGTATTTAAAATCAAAAATTAAAGGAGAAATGGTGGCACGACGGCAAGGACACTGCTCCAGCTGCTGAGCTCATAGGGCAGAACCCTGGGGAAAAGGGAAACTTTTCTTTTCAAGGCTTGAACATTGATGTCAGACCAGCAGATTATTTTATCAGGAGTTCTGAGGAGGGCATTTACAAATGGAAGCATAAAAAGCAATGCAAATGCTATCAGCGGCCACCTCCTGAAGGGAGTCCCTAAATTGCTGGGTGCTTTGGCAGTGGCAGCGTGAAGGCACAGACGATGATGGAACAACTTTGGAGTATATTATAAATATTTGGTGACTGTAGCTCCCACCAACCGCTTTCATTACAGTTCTCAGGAGAAAACACCAAAAAAAGAAAAGGCTGCCAGTCCATGGTGTGGTTCATCACAGGCTGCCCTGACTCTGCCTTCTGGACCTCACACTGCGAGAAGAAGCTGAGTCTCACCTGTAGCAATTCTTTGGCTGATCCTCTTTTCTCCACATCCATCTCCAAACATCGGTTCAAGAAATCCCGGAATATTGGGGACAGTTTCTCGGGGTTCTGCAGTTCTGGTGTGCCATTAGTTGCTATCAAATATAAAGCCTGTAAAATGAGGAATAAAGTATAACCAAAACGAAGCTTTAAAAGATGCCAAACTGACCTGCCTGGTGGCAAGCCCTCACATGAGAGGGCTCTGCAGCCTCCTCAGCCTCAGATATCAAAACTGTAAAAATGCCGCAAGTGTAGGCATTCATGACCTATTCTTGCTAGTGGCAAAATAATATTCAAAAATTTTTGGCAACAGATACTGACCTTAGTGAAGAAAATACCACGTTGTGACACAGCAGCACTTTTCACAACCTCGTGGATTTACTTTCCCTAGACTGTCACAGAGGCCTGAGGTCAAAGTCCTGTGTTTTAGTTACAGGCAGGCAAATCTTCTGAATACAATCACAGCCTGGTTTCGGTTGAAGTGGACCTTAAAGCCCATCTTGTTCCACCCCTTGCCACGGGCAAGGACACCTTCCACTATCCCAGGTTATTCCAAGCCCCGTCCAACCTGGCCCTGGACACTTCCAGGGATGGGGAGTCAGGATAAGGCTGACTGCAAATTCAACACAGCTTTCTCCCTCTGGAGGAATTTTCTCGTACTGTCGAAGCCTGTTGGCTTTTCCATTTCATTCTCGATGCAGACACAATCACTGACCAATTATTGACAGTGGTGAACACCCAGTTCCAGCAAGGCCAGGGCTTCTTACCCTCAGGGGGTTCTCGTTGAGGTACGGGGGTTCTCCTTCCACCATCTCAATAGCCATGATGCCCAGGGACCAGATATCCACCTTGGGCCCGTAGGCTTTCCGTGTGACCACCTCGGGAGCCATCCAGTACGGAGTTCCCACCATGGTGCTGCGCTTGCTCTGCTCGGGGGTGATCTGGGCACAGAAGCCAAAGTCGGCTGCAGGACAACAGAAGTTTCAGAGGTTAAATTGGTGCGCCCCAAGGAGTGGCTTTCCTAGAAGATTTCTCTATTGCTACACATTTATTTCATTGAGAGGGGCTTGGGGGCAGTTTCTTCTTTCCTCCCCCACTACATTCTCCATATTAAAAAAGCCAACGTGCAATGAAGATATGAAACCTGAAGGTGCTTAAGCAGGGCAGAATTCCGTGGAGTGAAGACAAGGCTTTTGTCCTCTGGAAACAACAATTACCCTGTAGAAGAATTGTGTTTTGGCCAGTCCTTCCTTCAAAAATTCTAGAGTGGTAACAGCCAAAAGAAGCAATCAAGCAGAACACAGGCAGAGAGCGTTCTGCATGTGGTGCGTTACACAGCCTGACGTGCAGAAATGCATCACAATCCATGGCTTCTGCCCTGCTAAACAGATTGTACTTGTGCAGCTACTGAGGTCAACATTTCACAGCACTCTGGCCATCTATACAGGTACTACAGCCGACAGACACGGAAACAAGGCTCCAGGGAAGTGCAGTGCCACCCCAGTCAGCAGCAGGAACCTGGACAAACAAACCTTTCCACAAGGGAACTACCAAAGAGAACAACCACACTCAAGAAAACGAGAAAAGTCACCTATTCCTATAGCCTTCAGGTGCAGCAGCAATGCATGTCCCATCATGTTACTTTATCCAGCTGCAGCACTCCCACTTCCCAGGCATGTAAAGCATCAATAAGAACACAGTTAAGGCAGGAGACAGATATTACTTTATCATTGACACTAAGTTAGAGAAAGAGAGAGAGAGAGGGAGAGAAAGAGAGAGAGAAATTTAAATTCCGAGGCGATTTTGGAAGCGTTATGCCAAGCAGTGCTAACCAAAGAGCCGAGTCATGGAAATGCCAAGTTGTACCAAGACCATTTAACAAAGAACTACCCCACACTCTGACAGTCAAAATGCTGCCTCAAAAAAAAAAACCAAAACCAAACAAAAATCAAACCTATAGGAGTCACCAAGCTCCTCCTGCACTCTTTGGCCTTGTCAAGGTGTCACAGTCACCTCCCAGCACAGCCTATTTGTGTGACCAGCCCAGGGAAGCAGCTGCAGGGTGTTCTCCTGACCTCCCAGTCAGGCCTCCAGCACCAGCCACCAGCCCAGGGGAAGAAGACAGGCAGGAATCCAGTTTCATCCACCAGCAGCATGTGCAGCTGCAGTGGTGACACCTGTCCTGACCCCAGACTCCCTCAGAGAAGGGGAAGAGTTTCAAAAGAAGGTGAAGTTTCTCTCACCCTAAACTACTGCTAAAGCAGTATAATCACACAGCCCCACAAGCTGTACTTGTTCAACACTGATTGCAGCACCTCCCCTTCACACAGGGCATTTTTGCAGCTGACTCCTGTCTTCTCCTGCATCTCCTTCCTCCTCATCCTCCCCTGATCTGCTGGGGTGATGATTTTGACTCAGCTGCTAACCCTGTCCCTTTGGCCACTTCGCTTTGCTTTGACACCTCTTTTGCAATTTTGATCCTTCTCCAGCTAACTCTACTCGGCCACATCCTCTGCTGCAACTGTTCACTTCAGCCTCTGAATCCACAGTTTGTGCACAAACACATCACATCCTTAAAAAGAAAATTCCCTGTGCAAGCGAGCAGTGCACCCAACAATGCTGGTATGCAAAGCAGGCTGCTCGTAATCTTTCTTCACACTCCATCTCATAAATAAAATGAGACTGCGAAGCATCTAGAATAAGGAATATTGCTAAAACACATTTTCACGGCACTTCAAATTCCTACTAAAACCCCTTTCTACCTCACACATTTCTGCCTTAACTCTTTGATTGTTATATGCTTTGTACATTCCTACATACCAGAAAGGCAGATAGTACACCTCTTTCTCAACAGTCCTGACAGCTACCAGTGGTTTCACATCATTTTTATTTACACACACCAGAAAAGGATTTACTGTACAGCAGCCCATGCATGCATAACAATTACCTAAAAGCAAGTAGTTTCTTTTGTCATGATTATATTAATGGAAGTGTTACACTGCCAGTGCAAGAAAGGCACAGGGTAACACTAGACTGCAGTAAATGACCAATAACGCCCAATTATCTTGTTAGCGGCCTTGTAATGAATGGGGCAGAGCATTAGGATCAAGTCATGACATCCTAACGAAGCCACTGCAGTTTGCTGCAACTTTGCTCTTGCAATCATTCCCATTTTGCTTCACTGTCTGCTTCACTTCCTATTTACCAATGCATTCATGGGGCCACAGGTTTGCTTCAACATCCTTCCTGGCCAACACGTTCACAGCCCAGTCTGAGGGCCCTCAGAGTATCAGTACCTCTGCCTGACACATATTTTATAACAGAATTGATTGCTATTACTCATAGTCAATAAAAATCCACCTCAAATTTCCCTCAAATTCTCCTTCTGCCGATTTACACACCCCGAGCAAGAGATTACTGGAAAAGGGAACATGGCGCAACCGTCTGCTACTCACTGAGTTTAACCGATCCATCCATTCCTAAGAGCACATTGTCACTCTTTATGTCCCTGTGGATCACCTGGTTGGCATGGAGGAACTCGAGCGCTTGCAAGCACTGCATAGGAGAGAAAAAAAATGCAACATTCAGCATCCAGAAACACAACTGCTGGATGTGAACACAAATTCAAAGCCATGTTCATACCCTCAGCCAGCTCTGAAGTGCAAGAATATAAATATAAAGGTATTATGGAAAATAACCAGCAGAGGAAGCTCTTGGGCTAAAAAAAAATACGTTCCATATTTCAGGAGGTCAAAAATCATTTCACCATGGAGTTCCCCTGTCTTAACAAATGCATCCTTTAAACTCCTCATCACCCGAGATGCTCTCAGAAATCCCTGATGTGAATTCTGGTACATCCCACAGATCCTACAGTGGAACCAAAAGGGATTAAGTGAGAGCCTTTTAGGCTGAGGTCACACCAAGAGCAATTGGTGCAAAAAAATTCCCAACATCCACACAACTTCTACAGTGAAGGCTGTAAAACATCTTCATTCTGAAAGGCACGAACGCTGGTTTGCATTGTTTTCAGATGAAAACCTTTCACACTCAGTTTCTGCCCAAAGCCATAATGAAATTTACTTTTGTTATTTGAGAAGAAAAGGCAAAAGAAAAAAAGCCAGATTTTTCTCTTTCCATCTAAGCAGAACATTTGACATTTGCAGCTTGACACAGATGTGCCCACTGAGATTTTTTTATCTTGGTTTGCTTTAGCAAAGCAGCATTGATTTGCAAAATTAAATGTATCTAAAACACTGGGCAGTAGAGTTTTGATGAAGTACAATAGTTCAATATTTGACTTCTTCCTTAGGAAAGTTCATTACTGTCACAGCAAACAGTTACTCCTTTGGTTCTCTGCTTCCAGCTCTGGTTTCTCTGGAAACCATTCCCTGTCCATGCATGTTCCTGTGCAAGTTTGCTTTCCCTCCCCTCCCTTGGGGTGAGTCACAAATAAAGTCATCATGCTGATGGAGTCAGATGGGCTTTTTAAAAGCCTCTGCTTCTCCTGCACAGCAGATAACACAATCCTCCTTCTGCCATGATAAATCAAGCCCAAGCTGGATGTTGGCACTGGCTCAGGGCAGAAACCACGGGTAAGTTGTGATATCAGCTGCTTTTAACGCTTTCATTTGAAATCTCACTGCAACCTTCAAATTATTCCAACTTCTGCGGAATTATTTTCCTGACAAATCTATGAGGAAAGCTTAACTGGCATAGAGCTACAGATTTCACACATTATGCAAACTGAAGTGGGAAAGGGATAGTCTGCATTCAGTTCATCTTTATTTTAGTGTATGTTCCTTAATGTACTCCTGTTTCAGCAGAACCACTTTCACACTGTGAGCAAACACAATTTCCCTTCTTCCTTCTGGAGAACACTTCAAAGCCTTCAGGAGGTTTTGTTTTTTTTTCTCTCTCATTGCTACATTACCCATACATGAATATGCAGATTTTTTTTTTTTAAGTGCCTCTGAATGTTCTTTGTTAGTCCAAGTTAAAAAGCCATTCCTTCCAGCTCCTAAACTTCTTTACTGCTCCTCCCTGAACTTCATTCCTGTTATTCTGTTAATAACAGCCCACATTATTCATATCTTTCTATGAACACTCAGCAGCATGAGGCACCCCAGGTACCAAACCCATGGATTTTATTTGCTCCATCACCAAACACCCACCTCAAACACCACTGCAGCTCTTTAGTGTTACAGCTTGCAAAGCCCAGTTTTCTGAGTTACTCTGACTTTGTTCTTTTCTGTAATTTGATTTCTGCTCGTGGTACCATTCATTCTTTACTCGATGGCTTCAGCAGCAGTTGTTGCAATTAGTGCTAAATTAGCCTGCCATAAAAACGAGGGGAATAGAGAGCACCCTCACTGCTCAGGACAGCCCCTCCACACTCACCTCTCTGCAGACAGCAGCGATCTGTGCTTCATCCATACACGTCTCTGTGACCACATCTGTTAGAGAGCCTCCAGCCAGGTACTCCATCACCACAAACAATTCATCCCCTACGAGGTAACTACAAAGAGAAACCCAAAAGCATGTGCCTGTGCCGTCAGAGTGACAGTCTACACACAGTCTCTTCTGCTTCCAAGACCCTCAGGTACAGGAAGAGCAGGTCTGTGTGAGGGATAACCTGCTGCAACCCTCAGAATGAGCAATCAGCTGCATTTACCTGTCCAGGAAGTTGACTATGTTGGGGTTCTTTAGCTCCTTCATTACCAAGATCTCATTAATAATCAGCTCCTTCTTGGGCTGTTTCTGCAAATTGATCTGTTTAATAGCCACCTGAATAGGGCAAGATAAAACAGCAATCTCAAACCTCAGTACCCAAACCTTTCAGCCAGTCTTAATACAGCGAAAAGGCAGAAGGAATCCTGTAACAGGATTAAAGGAGTTGAGAACAGTTTGTGGCTGGCAAGTTGTTTATTTATCAGCGTACAACTTAAAAGAATGCAGCTTGAAGAGAGCAGCTTGCGCCCATGGCCAACATCAGCCTCTTGCAGCTGAAAGGAACCACAAACAGTAACAGAGGCCAGAACAGACAGAGCAAAGGGAACATTGAGGAAACAAGAATATATTCACCCAACTCCACATCAACAGGCCTGAAGCAGAAGAGAATCCTGTAGCAACTCAAGAGAGAAGATTTGAGCCTTCCAATGCAAAGAGAGGCAATTTGCTGTTCCCTGTTCTGACCTAACTGGTGTTTGGTGTAAGGAATACTGGGAGGCAGAAGGAATTCCTCTCAAAGCCATTAACTCAATGAACAATCTGAGAGACAAGGGAAGATAAAGACCCACCTTATCCAGGAAATGAGCTAACAAGGACAAGTACTGCAGTGTTTAAAACGGAGAAGAATCGTCCTGCCTCTGTTAACCCCAACATGTGAGGACGCGGTTTGGAGTTCTGCAAGACAACCTGCCCATGACTCCAAAACCAAACACAAGAACCAACATAATCCTGCAGAAATGATTGTTATTATGTTGCCAAGGCCACTACAGGATGAGATTTTCATCATTCTGTGGCACAGAGTGGCAAAATAACTATGACTGGAGGCGGAACAATTTGCTGAGGGTCTTGTGGGAGTTTGGAATGGAGACCTCAATGAGCAGATATTCCACAACCCCTCTTGGGCTCCTGTGTCGTGCCCGAACACCTTGACTGGGAGGGAGAAAATTTCTAATATCTAACTCGAATTTCCCTTAGGGCAATTTTTGTCTGTTGCCTCTTGTCCTGGCCCTGTGTGGCTCTGAGAGGAATGTTCCTCTCACTGATCAACAGACCTAACTCTGCCCTCAGGCATGAAGCAGAGGAAACCCGAGCACTGCATGAAGGTTGCAAGCCATCAAAGTGCAGAGGAGGCCAAAGAAAGGCCCTGGACCCCAAAATTCACTCTGCAGCCAGTAAGAGGACATGAAATACTGCAGTGTGTGGTGGGCAAACTAAGAGATGCATACTGAGATGATGGCAAGGCTCATGTTTTATCAAGATGTGGTGCTCCACTGCAGGAATGTGATAACTGCAGATAAAGGGCATTTATTTGTGACCTAAGGAACGCCTACCTGCAGATATTTAAAGGAAAATTAAGGAAAGAACTTAAATAGAAGCATCAAAAGAAAATTAAGGAAATCTAAAATTAAATAGAGACAAATAATTCCTAAAATTTGAGTCCCAGAAGCTCTCTGGGCTGTCTCCCAAGATACAGCCACTGGGTAACAAACATGCAGAGTATTGCTGATGCCACCAATTTCACTGAGAGGGTCTGGAGAAACCAAGGGATAAAAGCAAAGAATAGGTTTTGGAGAAGACATTCTGATTACAGCAGGGCATCATCACACGGGACACGCTGCTTCCACAGAGACTGACACAGCCAAGGGCGCAAAGACTAAACGAAGTTTTATTTCTGAGAACTCAAGACACCAATGCCTGCGATTTTTGAAGGATAAACCATTTTCCAAACTCACTTCTGGGACACCTCACTCCCTCTGCTTTTCACTGGAAAGACAAATCTCTATTTTCAGCTTTCATCATCTGATTACTACAGGACAAGGCACACACTGTTAGCGCTGACTACGACAAACAGATCTGAGAGGTGATAGCAGCGACGGGAGCCCCTGAAGGAAATTAGCCAAATCATTCTGGCCACCTACAGAAGAACATTTAAACAAAAAAGGAACACGGGAACCTTACCTCCTGCCCTGTTGCCACATCAATAGCTGTGAAAACTGTACCTGAAGCCCTGTGAAGAGAAAGAAAAATGTTACAGCAACTTGCATCTCGTAACAAACACACATGTGAACAGCCAAGTCACAAACACAAAATTGTTTCAGTTTTCAATTCAAAACTTCCACCACTGTGGGAGGCCTTCACTGTTTATTTACTTTACTGTTTGTTGCCCAGAGAAGCTGTAGCTGCCCCATCTCTGGAAGAGTCCAAGGCCAAGCTGGACGAGGCTTGGAGCAACCTGGTCCAGAGAAAGGTGCCACTCAAGGAGTGGAACTTGAAGGGATGGGTTTTAAGGTCCCTTCCCTCACTGCCTGCACAGTGAGTGGTGTGAGGCAGAGAACAGAGCCCTGCTGCTAACGCTGGCCCACTGGGAATAAAAGCTGGGGTGAATACTTACCCCTGCCCGATTTTTTCATATCTGGTGTATTTTTTCTTGGGATCTCCTATGCTTACGATAGTGCCTGGAAAAAGAAAAACGACCAAAAAGTCAATCCAATCCCACTGTCCCCCAGCAGCAGGGGGTCAGCTCAAAGTAGCAAAGCTGCTGCACCAACAGCCAGAGCTGCACAGGAACATTAACATGGTGAAAAATCATCAACAAGGTGGTTATGGAACAAGCAACAGCAGAAACTATTTAGTGTTACTATGGTTTGATTGAAGTTCAGCTGTGGTACTGTGACCTGCATGTATGACAGAACAGATTTGGGTTTGTATCATTGTTTCCCACCCAACAGGACTCCAAGCATTACAAACCACCAGAGCCAATGATGCTCTCAGCTGCTGCTGGATGCAAAACGACCCAAGCCCTGCACTCACACAGCCCTTACATAAAATATGAGTTTAATATTCCTCCCCCAGTCCTAAAGCCTCTCTTTATCTGACATGAAGGCACCTACGTAGTTTTTCCATGATGTCTTCATCGGACATCTTGGTCTTCTTTTTCTGCTTGTCCCCCGCCTTGGTGGCGCTGTCGGCGCAGGTGTCACCGGAGGGGGCAGGGATGGGGTCAATGACGGAGCGGGTGTAAATCTGAAAGGGAAACCAGAGACCTGAGCACCTGCTCTGCCATCACTGACCTTCAGGTGAGACCCGCCTCAGTTCTGCAAAGACCCCCAAGCACCGTTTTAGAACAGGTATGAGGCAGAAATTAGACCTGAGACGCACTGGAATCACAGAAATCAAGATGCTGGCAACATTACCTACCCCTGAAAGAGACCCAGGCACCTCCTGAACAGAGTGGATGCCAGGAGATTCCACCACGGGTTTCTCAGTTTTTTTATCTGCTTATTCTTTATAACTAGTTAACAGAGCAGAAGTCACTATTTAATAGTGAGATCAACTCCTACTAAAATCTAAAGGAGAAAGATTCATGACTGCCATGAAAAGAAGGATGTGATTCTCAAATATTTCCCCAATTGTCCCCAATTTAAGGTTTTTAGTTTTCTCCTGAGCTGTTCACAGACACACACAGCTACTCTAGAAATACCCCGCTGTGGACCTCTCACCTTTTATATGCCTACATCCCAAGATTGGGAAATTATAAAGCAATATCCCTTGACAAATAAATATAATTCATATTTGCACTCCTGGAAAAAGTGGGGAAGAGAGAGGCCAAATGTCCAGCTCCCAGAACCAGAAGAAGGAGCTGGAGTAAATGGGATCCCTGGGACACCTAGATCAAGGCTACCCTAAAACTTAATGAACAACTCCTCAAGCATTTCACTGTTCCTGCAGTGCTGATGACCTTCTGAGTGAAATAAGCTTTTAAATCTAAACTTTGCATTGCTTGGGGTTTAGGTGGCGTACTTGGAGAGGCTGCCACACTGCAATCCAGTCAAATACAGGAAAGCAAATACATTACACCTGTAATGCATTAATGTGCAAAGTTACACACACGGCCTACAGGGCTTTTTTAGAAATAAAAATCCTCCTCCTCACATGCTGGGTTGAAGGATAAGCATAACCGGATGTCCTCAATACAAGCTGACAAACAAATTGACAAATTCCAGTGACCTGAGAGGTCTTTTCCAACCTAAATGGTCCTATGATTCTATTAACTACAGGACTTCTGATCCAACTGATATCCAGAAATTACATATTTTCTTAGCAAATTCAAAAACCAGAAGTTTTCCCTAAAAACTTACGGCAGCCCAAATCAAACATTTCCTTAAAAAGCAGAAGTTCTGCAACGCTGGGAAATGCAGGTCTGTCAGTTGTACAGCTGCTCACCGATTTTGTGTGATCCGGCCGTGGAGCAATCACAGGAGGAGGAGCTTCTTCATCATCCTCATCATCATCTGCCACAGCTGTTGATGGTTCTGAACCTTTGGCATTGGTCTACATTTTCACCAAAGTATAAAATAAAGACAAATAACCAAATTGTCTCTCCCACAGTTTTAAAGGCTTCATGATTTTTTCTTCACATTAAGATAAAAAGAATTCTTACTGATGTCAAAAGAAAATAAAAAAAACACTCAACCTATCCTTAAGCTATTACATGTTATTATGGAGACTCAAATACTGTTGCTCCAGTGAAATATGCTGTTGACCACGCAAATTTATGTTTTCATTCCACAAAAACATCCTAATTTTTACATTTTTAATCTTTATACAGTTTAATACTTCAAGATTCAGAATATAACAAATACAGAAGACCTTAACTTGTATGCACCTAAGAACATCCAAGTGATAGTAAATACACTCACCATTGGCGTTCCTGAAGGGAAACCATCTTTTTCTAAACAAGAAAAATAGCAAAATATATAAAATCATCAGAAAGAAAAAAAAAAAACCAAAAAGCGAACTTCGTAGAGTACAGGATAAAAATATTACAAAGCCTTATGACTGAGCTAGTTTCAGAAAGAATTTGAAAGGAAAGTAGGTAAAACTGCACCTGTTTGTGGGACAGTCCTTCGCTCAGCCCCCCAGCACAGGTCCCCATCTGGGAGTCACAAATTATTCTGCATCGCTGATGTCACCAGCTGGTGACATCAAGTTCCCAGACAGCTGTGAGGAGCAAGGTCTCCAGCACAAAACCAGTTCATCCCAGCCCCAGAGCCCCAGCTTGATAAACACAGCCCATTCAAGTTCATTTTGGCTGCTACTCTGAATTATCCAGTTCCCTTTCTTCCCCTCTCCACTTAAAACAGGAAATGAACTGGACAACGCCAGTTTCCAGTAAGTTTTAAATCCATCTTGGAATATTTGTGCCTCATTGAAATGCACCTCGCCCTCAGCACTTGAATCTGATTTATCATTCTGACAGAGAGGAAGACCGTGCTCCAAATACCCAACTCCAGTGTCTTGCACGCTTGGCTCTCACCTGGAGCAGAAAAACTCAGATATTTCTGTTTTGCTGTGTCTTTGGAGTCATAGAATTTCAGCACATCTAGTACCGCCTGGGGATTTTTCTTCTGTTCTAGCTTGGTGATATTTGAGGTCTGAAGCAACCGAGCCCATTGTTCTGGCATTCCCTGGAAAAACAGGGGACTTTAAGCATCCTTTTTGTATTTTAAAGGTTTTTAAAAGGCAAAACAAATTCCTTCCCTCTATAAAAAGCGTAACGTGCACAGCCTTGAGCACACGAGCAGGATGGGGAGCCAAAGGTGAGAACACACAGCGCCCACACAACAGCCCTGCTTCCAGGTGTGCTGAGCCAGATGTGAGGAGTGGGAATACAAAATCCCTCAAGAGAACCAGTGCTACCCATAGAGACAGCAAAGGGAGGAGGGTTTGTCAGGGCCGTGACACAAAGCATCAGATGTGACACTGGCCCTGCAGAAGCAGTAACAGCTCCCAGTGTGCTGTACAAACACAGGAAAATTTCTGCTTTGGTAGAAACAAAGACTAACTCGCACTTTATTCCACAGCTCTGCCCTGGCTTCACTGCAGCACTGACCCGTGGTGCTTCCTGAGCTACTCCAAGGCAGGAATACTCACAGTGAACTCTCCAGTAACAGCATCAAAGCCAACGTGGATGGTATGTTCAAAATCCGACGGTGGGGAGATTTCTGGCCTTTCCTTTTCCTTCTTCTTGCTCCCTGAAAAAGACATTCAAAGATCTCGATGTCAGAAAGAAATTACTCTCTGTGAGGGTGGGGAGGCCCTGGCACAGGGTGCCCACAGCAGCTGTGGCTGCCCCTGGATCCCTGGAATTGTCCAAGGACAGGGCTTGGAGCAGCCTGGGACAGTGGAAGGCGTCCCTGTTCATAGTAGGGGGTGACACTGGATGGGCTTTAAGGTCCCTTCCAACCCCAGCCATGCTGGGATTCTGTGATTCCAAGAACCAACGCCTCGTTCCATTCGAGTAATTTATACTATGGCAGCAAGAAAAGAAGAGATTAGGAGCACCAGAGTGCTCTGTTGAGCACATGAAATCCAAACATATTAAATGTTTACAATGCAAAAAAGGACATTTTAATATAGATTAAGAACAGCAGAAAAGACAACTTCAGTTCAACCTCAAGTTCACCCTAAAGACACTTAAAACTCAGTTGCCTCACTGCTTCAATTCAAGGTAATTAATGCAAACTAGGACTTCCTGTGATGAAGATAAGAGTTTATAGCCTCAGAGCAATTACCTAATTTAAATTAAAAGGGAAAAAAAGCATAGTAAGTACCAGAAGCAGGAACAGATAATTAGAAGGACCATGTGCACAATACAACCTAGGTTCAATTGAATTTTTAAGATGTTTTCTAACACCTGGGGCTTCGGATTTTTGTTTATTTGTTTTGGGAGTTTTGCGGGAGCGGATTTGGAGTGGGGGGTTAATTTTTATTTCATTTTTCAGCTTTGTTTTTAAATTCACCTTAAAAGTCCTCTTGTTTTAATACAGAAAAGGCAGGTAAAACCAGCACCCTCTTCATGACTACACGGCAAGCAAAGATGGTGCTGCTCAGAGCCAGGAATCCGTCTGAAATCCCCTCAGGCTGGCGGGAAGGGAAGGACAGGGAGCGAGGACAATACTCCCGAACGAAAAGCCATGTGGGCTGCCTCCAGCTGAACAATGCCGTGGAAAGACACGGCTGTTATAAACAGGATATCTTTAATATGGCTGCACAGGGCAGAGCCAAAAAGCAAACGGGCTGGCAGACGTTTCACGGACAGCGCTCAGGCACAGCACAGGAGAAACCGGCTGCTGTGAAAAGCAAGGAAAGCACCGTTTCTTCCCCATTTCTTGCAGGTTTTTATGTGGAAGCAAGGGGGAACATCTGTAGATAGATTTATATAAAAAGTTGTATTCCTCAGGAAGGCTCCTGTTTGGGAGCACTTGACATGCACTGAACAGGAGCTGGTGCTCCAGCCCTCCGGCACGTGCCGTGTAAATAAACCCACTCCTTCCAAAAATACACAGATGCCATGAGTAGGCAAGGCAAGGAGACTCAAACCCATTGCTCTGCCCACAGGAACAGCAGAGCAGCACTTCAAACAAACAGCCCTGGCCAGAGGCAAGCCCAGTGAGTCATGTGCTGGCAGGACATCCTCGAGCTCCGAGAACAAGGCCACGGCGAGGCCACGCTGCCTCCAGCCCCTGGCTCAGGATTGGAACGGGAATCCCTGCGGTGAAGGGCAATGCTCCTTTCAAAGTGCACGGGGTGGTCTTTGTGCTGACATGGATGAGCCCCAAAGAGTCAAGTCTGTAAGGAGAACTTGGGAAGCTACTACAGCTACTACAAGTCTCTCCTGGCAGCAGCCCACGAGAGACTCCAGGCCTCTGAGGGTGCTGAATTTGGGTGCTGTCAGCTTGGTGTAGTGCGACATGTCTGGAGGAAGTTCTGCCTTAGCCCTTCAATCCTGCACAAACGGGTGTTTTACCATATTATTGTTGGTCATGGGACCCAGAATTTGGCCCTTGGCCTGCAGAGACAGCAGCATCCCCCTGTTCCCACAGACACACACATCCTTTGGAAGATTCTGGTGAGCTGGAGAAATGCTGTCTGATTAAGAAGGTGCCTCAAACACAACCAGATCCTTCTCTTCCCCAAATGAAGCCACAGGCCCTCAGCAAGGTGTCACCCTCAGCATCTCCCAGGGTAAAGCCATCCTCAGGCTTCCCTCGCTTCCCACCAGCCAAATTCCATACCCAAGGCAAGAAATGCAGCTGTTTCCCAACAGCTGGAGGTAGCAGGCTGCTGACTCCAGATGTGCACCTGGAGTTGCTGAGCCCCAGCTGAAACCACATCGAAACGTGCCCCGGGCACGTGACAGGCAGGATCTGGGTGATGCCCTCAGCACCTCCTTTAATACCTTCTGCTCAAACATTTCTGGTTTTAGGGGACTATTTTAAAGCTTTCCAAAACCACACAAGGTTCCTTTGACTTCAGAAGTCAAGCCAAGGAAATTCATGGCAATGAAGCACTCTAGTAAGAAGATGACTATCATTTCATTTATCCTGAACAATGGAACCGGGGGGAAAAAAACCCTCCATGACTGGTGATTAAATAATCCCTTCAAACCCTCATGATTATTTCAGCACAGAACTAGCTCCGACTTGGGACAGAAACTGTATAATTGCTAAATCTCTTCATCTGCAAGTCCCCCTAAAGCACAAGAACCTCCCAAGAGAGGATCCGGGGGCAGATGAGGCTGGCCAGGAGGGACCTTGCAAAATCATATGGACAGAGATGTGCAGACAAAGCCAAACAACATTCCTGGATAATGGCAAGGATTCCTTCATTTTCTGAAAAGGAGAACTGAACATTTTTGTAGGGATTTGTCAACTTCTGTGCTGCCTGAAGAGATTTTTCCCATGACAAAATTTCTTCCCCAGGTTGACACATTATTTTGCGTCTAGCCCCAATGTATTTTTTAAATCTGAGCAGGAGGTCAGTATTTCTGTAAAGCTTCCCAGCAGCTGAATTTAAAGAAAAGAAGGATTTAAACAGGCATTTCTGGGGAGGGTGAGTCCCAGCCATGCTAATGAACAAAACAACTGACATCTGACTGTTGTGTGAGCGCCAGAAAGTCACTGTGCCCACTTCTATTCTGCTTACACTTGACAGCCAGTTTTGCAGACTTGAGGGCCAAAATCCCTTCTTTGGATATTTACATTAGCCTTGCTGTGGGTCATCCAACAGAGAAGTTTCTTCCAAATTAAAAAAAAATATAAACTCTCAGATATTTTCTTTAAGTTAGGTAATTCAATTTCTATTTTTCCTAATATCTTGCCATGCAGGAAAACCTGCTTTTTTTTCAGTAGGCCATTACTTGAATTACTTTTTAACATCTAGAAAACACAAACTGACACCCATTTCCTCTAAAATGTACTTTTCTCAGCAGAAATTCTTCCTTCCATTTTTAGTTTGCAACACTAAGTATCAGTAGGTAGGTAGGTAAATAAATATGGAGATTAATTTCCCTAAATTTGGTACATGTTGATATCTAGAGTAGTCTGAATAAGCTTCAAAGGACTCCAAAGCAACTTCAGATGAGCCAATACAACTTTAGGTAATTCTTCAATCACCTCCCCATTCCAACAATGAATAAACCCACCATCAAAATGAAAAGAGACAGCATCCATGGAGAAAAGAGGTGCTGTGGAATGTCACAAAGCCCTCCAGCTGTACTTGCACCTAACCTGCATTCATAATTCATTTGTGTTACTAACTCAGAGCAAGGAAAACCTTCCTTCACATGGGGTTTATGCCCCACTTCATTATATCCCTGTCTGTGAAAGGGCTCAAATGCTCTGATGAACCATAGAGTGCCATCCCAGCTCCTAAACCGCTCTCCTTGCCTGAAGATGGACAGACGTGATCCTCCCATGAGATTTCCCTGCAGAACTCACCAGGACAAGTTGTGGGTATTTCCTTCCAGGACCAACAAATTAATGGTAAAACACCCAATTCTGCAGGATTGAAGGACCTGCTCCAGACACGTGGCACTGCACTGAGCTGACAGCACCCAGACCTGCCACCTTCAGCACCCAAATTCAGCACCCTCAGAGGGCTGGAGTCTCTCTCGGGGTGCTGTCACCAACCTGTAGTAGCTTCTCGTGTTCTCCTTACAGACTTGGCTCTTTAGGGCTCACCCATGTCGGCACAAAGACCGCCACAGCCACTGCTGTAGGCCAGCCACAGACAGGCTATTTCACAATCAATGACCTTGTGAAACAACTATTGTGCCTCCAAAAGCTACACTGGCCAAACCCTTCCATCCTCCAAAAAGGAAAACACACCTACTGGCGAGAGCAGAAAGCCAAATTTTGGAAACAGAGGGAAGCCTGTCTCTCTGGGTTTGATCTCCAGGGAGAGGCACGGCTGCAGAGCTGCTCACACAGCTGAGTGAGAGCAAAAACCAGCCCTGGGGAAAACACTCAGCCAAGAGAATAATCAACCAAGGAGGAAAATCTCTTGAAACAATCAAACCTGTGTCAGCATGACTGAACCAGTCCTGCCCAGCACACGAGGCACGGGGAGCCAAGAGCACAACTAGAAGGCATCAAGAGCAGCAGGGTCTTCCCCAAGGTGCATATTAAAAGTAATGTTAACTAGATTAGTAGATTAATAAAATGATTAGCAGATTCAGGTCAGGCTTAAGGCCCTGTGCAGTTTTACCATCCCAGATGTTAGAACATACTTCTATTTATGCACTATTTTGTTGTACACGGACACACGTTCCGGAGAGCAAGGGTGAAGGGCTCCACTGCTGTACATGCATTCCCCACACAGAAAAGAGGACAAACAACACACAAACACAGCCTCGTATCCATTATAGCCGTTTCTTCTCAGAAATAATCTTTTTAACAGCAACCCAGGTTTTTCTCCACTAGTAATCAATCCTAACAGTGCAGTTCCACAGGCAAAAAGATGTAATTTCTCTCAGTTTTCCCTCACGCAACTGCACCTTCACCACTATTTCTTAACTGATTTTTCTATTCCTCAAAGTGCCACATAAATGATCATCACCACGAAGTAACTTCCAAACCAGCTGGGTGCCCAGTTTAAACTAGAAATCTGCATTTAAGTACCATGATCCCCAGGAATGCCAGACATCGATTAGGGTTGTTTGGAAACGCATTACTTCAAACTGGGCAGCAAACAGGGGGTGGTTTTCCAACCCCCTACACCTGGGCAGGCTGGACTCTGGCATCTGAAGCACCACCAAATCTTACAGGGAGAGTAAAGGAATACAAGAAGTAATAGGAAAAAAGAGGCATCTCACCTTTTTCATTGCTATAGAATATGGAGATGATTTTACTCCTGGGTTTCCTCTCTTCTGGGACAGAGGGCAGGGGCTTGTAGCTGTGGTTGGTCGCCAGCTGATCTTTGCCCCCCGCACTGAAGATAGCGCTGCTCATGCGGACGGGAGGGGCTGGGGGCTTGTCTTCCAGTTCTCCGTTGTCAGACATGGCTCTCAATAGTTAGGGGAAGCCCTGCAAGAGAAATGTTGTTTTAACATGGGAAGGAGCGTGGAATACGTGAAGGTACCATTTCGTCTGCTGGCAGAGGGGAAGGAGGAGTGAATTTGAGTCTGAGGAAGACACTGACGCCTCCACCAAAGGAAGCAAATCCCTTCCTCATTCCCACTTCTGGGCCACCCATTCATTTGTGCCAGCAGCGGCGTTTGTGGGATGGAGCGACAAACGTTTCTAGTGATAAAAGTAACCCAGACCAAATGAACAACTCCCAGATCTGATTCTCTGTTCACACACAGGGTCTAAGTACATCCTTTAGGGGTAGCTCTAGCCCAAAAAGCTTCATGCTCCAGTAGCAAAAAGCTTTAAAAGCTTTAGATGCTTTCCTTCTTGTTATTTATCAGATGAGATCTGGGGCACAAAGGAACAGCTTATATTCGTCATTCTTAATTCAGCACACTCTCCACATTAAGTGGCATTCAGAACATCGCTACCCAAATCACAGAGCCCACGTTAAAGAGCACAGCACTGAGATCCACAGGATGCACTCCACTTCTGAATGAGGCTTGAGCTGCTTCCCCACTTGGTGCCAAACTTTCTCCACTTGCAGAAAATAACATATAGCATCACCACAATCCTCTTTGAATCCTCAACAAAAACATGAGCGAAAGCACGGACAAACAGCTGCTAAAGCTACGACCACA
Source organism: Dasyornis broadbenti (assembly GCA_013397935.1). Classification (NCBI taxonomy): domain Eukaryota; kingdom Metazoa; phylum Chordata; class Aves; order Passeriformes; family Dasyornithidae; genus Dasyornis; species Dasyornis broadbenti. The sequence continues at coordinate 233,231 of VZRN01003784.1, read as the reverse complement.
GCACAATAAAACATCTACGTGACACATTCCCCATTCAAAAAGTGTCTGCTACTATTTCCTCCCTCCTCGTAGTATTTTGGAGGTTTTTCTCTCATCACCAGGAAACAGGCAGCCTCTCTGCTACAGAGGAAAGAGCACAAAGAAAGATGTACAGACACTACCTCTCAATGACAGGTAACAAACAGCAACGAATGTACCCCCAGTTCCTCTGTTCACTCAAATAACAGGCTAGCGCTTTGGAACAGGAGCCAACACATCTGTGTTGACCTCCTCGTCCTTCTCCTCTCACAACAGTTTGGGAAATAAATGGCCTCCTGGTGCCCACCAACTTCCCATCGCATCCCAAGGCATGACTCACGTTGTCAGTGTCATTCACAAGAGCCGTGACAAGACAGTGCCATCCCCTCTCAATGACTGTGCTCCCAACAACACAACACCTGCATCCTGCCCAGCAGCAGAACTAAAACAACGTGGGCTGTCATTATTCCCTGCCATTTCACAGGGTGGGTGGATGCTGCCAAATCCCAACAAGTCAGGCCAGCAGCCTGGACTGGAGCAGCACTCTGGTTTATGTTGTGAAGCTCAAGGAGATTAACATTAATTATCCCCATAAGTGCCCATGAAAGTGCGTAATTTCTGTAAAATACCAATACAGCAGCACAATGTTCTGGCAGTGCAGTAGAAACTGGACATGTGCTGGTTGCTCCATGACTTGGAGGCCAGGAGGAAGAGCACTCCAAGCTGTGCAGCACCCACCTACACAGACCTGCCCTGGAGCCCTTCCCTGATGATGGAATTATAAACAGACCTGCCACCTGAACGTGGCTGCAGGGATGCACTTGTGAATCAGGCAGTGATTCCCAACACTCTTCTAACCCACTTAATGATTGTTCTTTCAGATGTTTCAAGTTATCTACAAGACTGTCTTGTTTTCCAACACCTGCACTGTAAAATGGGGGAAAAGAGTTCAGTATCCTGCAAGCCTGCAGCAGGTCTGAGCAGCCAGCCCACAGGGATTTGAAATCCAAATGCTTCCCTTACAAGACATTGTTTGCAGCAAGTACAAGCCACCCATCTGAGATGTATAAATCAAATAAGGTATGTGCCTTACAAACATATATATACACACAATACATCCACCAAATCAAACTGATAAATTCATATCTATGTATATATTCCTATACATGTATATTCATATATAGAGATATATATCGAAGTTGGGTTTGGAGTGATGGCAGTACAGGGGACCATAATCTATGTCCCCTCTGTTAACCAAACCTCAGAAAAGTGCAGGATATAGGGTCCTTAGCTATCCAAATGGGGACAGATAAAACAAAGAACTCCTTCTTTGGAACAAATGCAATCAGACAGCTAAATAAATCATAGCAGGTTAATAAGTGTGCCGCATAACTTGAATGCCAAAATGATACACTATGTGAAGAAAGCAACATTATGAGTAGCCTTTCGTATTTTTCCAAAACAAACGCTATTATTTCCTCCAGTTTTTCTGAGCTGTCTGATAAGAGCAAGAGCAGGATGTAAGGATAAACAACTCACCTGCATCTGAAACTGGACAAGAACAGACTTGGCCCTCCAAGACCACATTAATTCCCCACATGCTCCCTTGGAGAGTCCAGACAACAAATTACCAATGCTGTAATGTCGTATCCAGGTTACAGATTTTTTAAAAAATAAAAATTAACTGCACTTCTATTGACGTAATTTTAAAATAAAGTTCTCACTGTAGTAAAAATCCTTCTTTTTCAGTGACCCAAGCAGCTCACCACATACTCATTCTTAATCCAAAACAAATTATTCCTTAGTATCCCGTGTGATTGAGAGAAGAGACTGCGAAGCAACAAGATGGAAGGAAGGATACGGAAATCCAAATCTATTTCAGAAGACAATCAGGCACTTCGAGGAACTGGTGTACCACAGATGCTGGTGTAGCAGCATCTGAGCAGAACCCTCAGAGCTGTGGCTCTCATCAGCTGCTGACTGTTTCAAGTGTTCAGAGAGATCCCTGACCTCACTCAAAGCACAGCCCAGGAGCTCCACAGCAGAAAAAAACAACCTGTGGGGCTGGTGAAGCAAACTGGAGTGACAGAAAGAGCTCAGGCATCAACTTCCCACCTCAGGGCCTGGCTCCAGCACCAAAATCCTTCCAGCTCATTAAACCTGTGGTCTAGGAAAACCTCAGAGTTAAGGACAAATTTAAACTGGGATTTATTTAATAGCACATGGTAGGATTTCGGAGCGGCTGTTTCAAAGATCATTGTTAAAATGAAGTGCTGAATTCAAACTCAGTTTGCACAAAGGCCCATTTCGAAGCATGGCAGCTTTGAATTCATCATTTAAATAAATGACAACAGCTCCAGTCACACCAAGCACATCACGAAGCACAAGTTCCGATCCTTCAGCCCTCATCGGAAGTGGAAAAAAAAAAAAAAAAAAAAAAAAAAAAAAAAAAAAA
>VZRN01003784.1:214196-230741 GCA_013397935.1 Dasyornis broadbenti | reverse complement strand
AAAAAAAAAAAAAAAAAAAATCAATCATTTAGTTCAGGTTCAAATCCAAACAGCTCTCCTTCTTCTGCACTCAGCCAAAGAAGAGAGCAGTTCCCCACTCCTTTATCCTTATCCTGCCTTCACCATGCAAGGAAGGTTTCCACAGCATCAGGAAGTATTTGGAAATTGCTACAGACGTTTGGCTTTATGGGCAATGACTGGAGGAGGGATTTAGAAAAAGGAAAAAAAATTTAGAAAGAAGAGCGCCAATACCCTGTGAAGCTCCATTTCTGCTCTCTCAGCCCTTAAAGAAGAGAAGGAGCCTGTTCAGATGACAGCAGCCAGGTGGAATCACTCCTGCACCATCACCCACGTGCCTGCCCTGCTGATTCATTCCTTGTGCAGGGAATTGCAAAGACATGGGGAATTTTTTTCCCAGTGCCTGACAGGAGTCTGTAACCCAGCAAAGGGGATGTCAGGCTCGTTTTTCTCTGACAGAATCAGACAACACAAGTAATGGTAGGGGTTTTTTTTTAGCGTGGCTGAAAGACATTTACTAAAATAGTTAAGCTGAGTTTGAGCAGCCTCACGAAAGTATGCTAAAGGTAACACACGGAAGAGGGATTCACTTTCATCTTTGCCAGAGAAGGAAATACCAGTAATAATAATGTATTCAAGCTCATCAGCAACTCCCCCACACACACTACTCACACTACATTTAACACAAAAACTAGAAAGCAATGGATTGAACCACAGTGACCAGCTGAGAAGCTGCAAATAATACTTAACTACAGCCTTCAGACAGGTCCGGTCCCACCACAGGACACGAGTGCAGCTTATTGCACTCCCAAAAAAACAGACACAGAAGGAGCTAAAAGCTTTTCTCCCCACAGTTCTGCTGCTTAACCCATGAAACACATTCACAGGTGCCAGTGCTGGTGACCACAGGGCTCTGGCTCTCAGTCCTCATACCCAGTACATGACACCCCTCCCAGCTGCTGTCCCCTCCTTTTGACAAAAGTTTCTTGCCCTGCACAGGGGCAGTGAAAATTCAGTGCTCTCTCCATCCTAAGCAGCCAAAGAACAAATGTGCTTTTCTACAGAGGCAAGCGAGTGTCCAGCAGGATCTGGGTGTCCTAAATCACTCAGCAGCAATGCTGGGAGACCTGGAGCCAGGCTCCTCACAACTGCAACTCCTCTCTCCCATCAAATCGTTTAGGTTGGAAATGATCCCTCAGCTCATGGAGTCCAACAGTTAACTCAGCACCATCAGCCTTCCCACCTTTGCCCAGACAGGGTGAGGCAAGACATGCCCAGGGAGTCCCTGTGCAGCCCAACCCGCGTCCTGTCCTTCCCTCCCTGTCCCTGAAGAGACCTGCCCACGGTGCTCACGTGTGCTGAGTTTCATTTTTATAATCTACATCCTGCTGCTCACTGCCTTTCCTCTTTTGGGGATGGAAAGGGCCCGAGCACCCCAGGTCACAGGACAGACACAGCCATTCCTGTCACTGCCTCTGGTGGGAAAACACCCAGAAACACAACCCTGGCAGTGAGTAAAAGCTGAAGTAAAGTGAGGATTGGGCAGTGCTTTCAGAAAGCTGACAAACACACACCGCTGCAGCACTTCAGTCTGAATGCTTTGGCGTTGACTGGCCTTTTCTTGTTGTTTGTTCCCCCCAGTTCCCCTTGTGTGAGCATAGAGCTGGGCTGCTTCCTGAAGGACTTCCTAAGCACGGCTCTTGTGCCGGCCCCGGCTCCCTCGTGATGGGGATGGAGCCTGACACGCACTCCCGTCCCAGCAGAAGCCCTGCACTGCTGTTCAGCTCCTCTGGCTTCTAGGAAAGCACATTCTTCCTCTCAAATTTGTTTGCAGACAAGGAAAGGAAATAAAAGGAAAAAAAGGAATAAAAGGATGAAAGGAAAGGAAATAAAATTAAATCAATCATTCTCCTGTCTCCTATAGTGCACACTCGCATTTTCCCTGTAGCACTTGTGTTTGAGCAAGATTCAGTTTTAAATCTGGATTACAGTGCACACAGATGAGCCTTATAAAGCCCTGAGCAGGGCAGGAAGATGGCACCATGTGTCAAATCAGACAGCTGGTATAGAAAGTTCTCATATCACAATGACCTGAATTTGTCTTCTCAAGATATTCAAATTAATGTATTTGAGCAGTCTAGGCTGCACCTGTATTCCACTGCCTGGGATGTGATGCAAAACTACATTGGACTACTCCTTGGAAAAAGAAACCGAAACAAAACACCTCCAGCTCAGAGCTGCTTGATAACGTGTCCCTAAATTCCTGCTCCTGGCACACGATACCGTGCTTTACACTGCCACCGATCTCTGAGGAGCCCGAACTCAATCAGTGAAATACAGCAAATAAATCTGTGACAGGAGCCTCAGAGAGCTGCAAACTGAACTCAGCTCTTTAGTGCAGGTAAAAATTCCTCAGCTCATTTACTATCAGCAGCACAACACAGAAGGAGCAGCGCAAACAAGACATTTAAGCCCATTTGGCAGGGCTGAGCAAAAAAGGAGAAGTAAGAAATTACAAGCTAACAAGGCATTAAGAAACATAACCACTTTGCTTTTGATGTGCCACTACAGCTGCAGGATACTTTTGGGACAGCACCTGAACTGCACAACCCTTGGGCCACGGACACAGCTTGAAGGCAACACAGCGTAACTGTTTGTGGTCGAAAAAACTGAGGAAAAGAGAACAGGCCAAAAATGAAGGAAGGGCTGCTGCTGAGTGCAGTCCCTGCAGAGGACACCAGGGCTGAGAAGAGAGAGTTATTTCACCCCTTCCCGAGGGGCCTTATGGGGCCAATGGCAACACTTGTCACTGCATCCGGGACGGCCACGACCAGAGCAGAGGAAAAGAGCGAAGCAGAGGTCCAGGAAACAAATCTCCAAGGCAGAAGGTGTCACATGAAAAAGAGCACAGAGCCAGCAAGAACAATACAAGAGCTAGTGTGTGATGCTCCAAGAAGGCAGATTTAAGGTAGTCATGCCCCACTCTTGCTTTGTATTATAAAAATCCTTGCTAGAAATGTCTGGAGACTCATTCCCATTGCCCCCAGGCCTCCAGTGGGTTTGGTAGTTTGCTTATACACAGCCTCCCCACACCACTACCTCTTAATACCTGAAAATCACCTTACTGGAAGAGATGAGACTTGATGCTTCATTATTCTGACAAAGAGGTACAGTTTTTAACTGGAGATTGGAAGGCTGCTCACTTCATCAGATATTCCATTTTCTTAGATCAAACAGATTTTGGAGTCCAAAAGCAGAATGAAAAATCTCCATGGGTATTCTTCTTTTTTCACTGCCCCCTTCTTTTTTTTTTTTCAAAGGCTCCTGTTGAGCAATAGATTTCCTGTGATTAGCTCACTTAGTGCTGATTATAGCTCACTTCCTCCCAGGGATTAGCAGAAAGCAGCTTTCTGACAAGTTTTTATTCAGATGGTGCTACCTAGCCACAGCTTCCTGCCTCATCACTCTGCCTCTTCGTTCAGCAGCTCAACGGCTTGAAATTATTTCACTGCTGCAGAAAAATTCACAAAACCAGTACATCTCAGGCTGTCTTCTCCATGAAAAACAAAACAAGTCTTTGGGGATGTCGAGCTTTCCAACTTGAAGCATTTGGATCCACGAGATTTATTTAATCACATCCAAAAAGGAGTCTTTTGGAACAGAATGAGACTACCTTCAGAGACTGAAAATACTTATCTCATCATTTCGACTGAGAGAACTGTGCAAAAAAAACCCAGCAGTGGCAGACAAAGAATTACTTTCTTGCAGACTTGGCAAACGTAGTCGCAGATCTTCTGCCTGCCAAGAGAGGACTGGTGCAAAAGCACGGACAAGAGTAACTGTGATAGCGGCCAGGAAGAGGCAGCTGGATCATCTGTTCCACCTTGGGTTATTGGAAACACGTGCGGATGCTCCAACGCAACACGCGGCGCTTGGAGCCAGCCCACCTCTGGAAAGGCAGGCAGCAACCTCCACAGGATGTGCTGAAACCTCTCCTTCCAGCTTTAGGGGTTCTCAGGAAAGAGGATTTGGTCAATGCCAGACAGCACACCCATGAAAACCAAGTTATTTTTATTTAGCTTTTCTTTATAGGGAGCGCAGAGGAACCTATGCTAAGCTAAAATACCACGAACAAGCTCAGATTCCCTAATTTATAACCACAAACAGGCAAGATATTTGCCCTTCAAATGATGCAGTTGAGAGAATGGCTGAAAAAAAAAACAGAAATAAAAAATACCTGAGCCCAACCAATTTGTCATGAAGATTTACAAAAGGCCACAGCAACCAAACTAATCGTGAAGTTTATAAACAGGTCAGGTCCCTCCTTACCATCTTCCCTTTACTGCTACGCGTGGCTGAGGGAACGCATAATATTCCCGCTCTTAACAAAGGTGTAGGAGAACCTCAGTCTGATTTGGCAAAATCAGACTAGATGACACACAGAACATACCCAGCTAAATTCTTTCTAATTTGTCTTTTTCCAATACCTCAATTTTCTTACGATTTTTGCCGAGTCATACAAATAGAAGGGAAACACAGGACAAAGAACTGCTGTTTAATTGCCAAGTGATAAAGAGATTCGGGGGTGGAATAGAAGATAAAAATCACGGTTGAGTGGAAGGAATAAAAAAGCAGAGAGGAAATTAGCACAGAAGAAGGAATAGCCAAAACTGTAATAGATGTGCTGAGCTACTGAGCTATACAAGACAAATATCCTATTGAGGGGGTATTTGAAAGGGTTCCTAAGGCTTCCTAAAGGAAAATATTCTTCAAACCCATTGGCAAAGTCCATTACAACCTGGAGCAATTATTGACTCTGTAAGGCACTGAGCAGATGTGCCAAGTCTCACACTGAAAATGAGCAACTGGGCTGCAAAAATGTCATTTCTGAAACCAAAAGAGACCTCAGTCTTTTGAGGAAGACTGTGACTGAAAAAGATAAACAGGGAAAATCTAAGTAGGCCCAGACTAACACCAAGATGTGCAAGAGTCCTGGTAAAAGCCCATTAGTAAAAGAAAATGTAAGTAAATTAATGCTATTTGGCTCAGTGAACACTGGGGCCACCTGTAACTTACGATTCATCTGCACTTTGTCCCTTGAAACCTGCAGAGCACTCAACGCCCACCTGAGATCTCACTTCTGCTTCATGAAATAAATGTGGTTCCGCTGAACTGTGATGGCATTTTACCCCCAGCAAACCAGGTGCCTTTTCTCTGCTTTTATCGCCTCTGAAACCCCTCAAGCACCAGGGGTGACAGTACCAGATGGGCCTCAGGAGTGACTTCCCAACTGCCTTTATTTCCCATTTCCCCGAAGTTTGGCAGGAAAACTCACTCGGGAAGGCGGCTGATGACAGCAGCACACGGACACAAGCCAGAGGGATGAGCTGATGGACATGGATGCCCGTTCCCACCTTTTTCTGAGGCAGCCCTTGCAGAACACAGAGATCTAAGGAGCGTGGTGGAGGAGGAACGGAATCACGAGGGATCCAAGGGATCCATTCCCACCCTCTGCCTCAGGGCTGGGGAGTTGCCGCCTACCCACCAAATTCAGGCCACGCTCGGTTTTTACCCAGCCCGCAGCCAGAGTTTTCCTTCAAGGAACCATTGTGCAAAGATGCATCATGATAACACGTGCTCCAAGGTGTCTGAACCAGCCTGTTCAGCGCTGAACAAGGAAATTATCCTTGCTCTGCCTACTGAAAATCCTGAGTCAACTAAAGGCAGACAAGGCAGCGGGCACAGCACATGCAAAGCCATGAGTCAAGGCGTTTGTGCTTACTCATATTTCACCACCTAGCAGACACTTTTCAGCCTTTATTTTTATAGCTGAGGTTTTCTAAAGATCAAAGGAGAATAGGGAAAAGGGCGAGTAGGGAAAGTTTACACGAAAATTGAAAAAAAAAAATAAAAAGTCTGCATCTCATTGTTGAGATTCTCTCTTAATTAAAGCTGACATTTACAGGCAGGGAGGGACCACGCATTCCAGAGCAAAAGTTATTTGACTAAAGGCTGCCCTGCACGAAGCACCTGTACAGCTTGATGCACTTCTGTGTTAATAACAGCGTTCCCAGCTCTTTAACCTGGAGATTCACCACACAACAGAGCTCTAAAAACGTCAGGCTGCTGGCAAAGTGCCGAAGGGTCACCAGCAACCCCAACAAAGAATAAAAGCGCTTTTTAAACCTTTTTTTTTTTAGCCTCTGGAAATATTATTGGGCAATGGTAAAACCAGGCCATGGCTCCCCCATCCACACTAGAGGTAACTGGAAAGAGAAGAGGTAACACGAAGTGTGTATGAGGGTGGACAAACCAGAAAGAATTCCAGCTTTAAGGGATCCAGCACTCCCTCATCACGCTGGTAGAGCTGTCAAATGTCAGCTAAGGAGAACAGCAATAATAAGGGAAAAGACAAAGGGGAAAGATGAAATGTCTCCCTCCAGAAGAGCTCTCTTTTTCACAGGCACTCAGAATAGAGCTCTTTGTTTCTCTCTAGTGGCTGCCCAAGGCTTGCTCCAACCACAGTTAACCAGTGGATAGTGGGAACTTCAGCTCGGCAGAGCAGCCCTGGGTCAAGCCCTTGACTCTCCTTACCGTGAGTGCCAACCTGCCACAAAATGCCACGGTGGGAAATCCCAGGGGACACCAGTGCAGTGCCAACCAGACAGTCGCAGCCCTTGGGAAAGGTTCACCAGTTTGCTGAAACCCCGGCATGACCCAAGCTCAAGACACTCCCTTTCTCATACCCACACCGGACACAAATTCAGTCAGAGAGCAAAAGCTCCAAGAAATCAAATGCAGGAGCTGTGAATACCAAAAGCACTTGAGCATGGCACAAACAAACCCCCTGCCGAGGGACAGCTTTGGTGGACACAGCTCATTTCCCAAGCATATCCCAGCAGCACCACACAGAAACTGGAGACCATTTCTCCTGGGAGACTTATATTCCATTTTTGCCACAACAGAATACATTGACTTCTTCAAACTTCTACAGGAGTAGAAACTTCTGGAAACTTCTACAGGAGTAGGGATCCCTGCAGCATCCCACTTCTGCTCCAGGAAGTTCACAGCTGATAGCTGCGAAAGCTGTCAGTGAAAGGGACCTTAAAGATCATCTCATTCCAATCCCTGCCATGGGCTGGGACACCTTCCACTATCCCAGGCTGCTCCAAGCCCTGTCCAACCTGGCCTTGGGCACTGCCAGGGATCCAGGGGCAGCCACAGCTGCTCTGGGCACCCTGTGCCAGGGCCTCCCCATCCTCACAGGGAACAATTCCTTCCCAATATCTCATCTAAATCTCTCCTCTTTTATTGTAAAACCATTCCCTGTTGTACTATTGCAATCTGCCCGTTTAAAAACTCCCTCCCTCCTTTTTATAATTCCCCTTCAGACACTGGAAGGTCTCCCCTGGAGCCTTCTCTTCTCCAGGCTGGACACCCCCAGCTCTCCCAGCCTGTGTCCAGAGCAGAGAAGCCCCAGCTCTCAGAACATCTCCGTGGCCTCCTCTGGACTTACTCTAACAGGTCCACGTTTCTTCTGCTGAGGACTCCAGAGCGGGATGCAATATTCCCAATGGGATCTTTTAATTCTTTAATGAGAAAGCAACACACTCAGGAAGGGTCACCCCAATATTTCCCTGCCAACAGCAGCTCCAGATGAAATCAGACCTTAGTAAAATCCTTGCAGAGCTCCACGGCGAAACCTCGCTCACACTTCTGCCACAGGGTCTGCACGAGTGTTTCAAGACTGTCACATTCAGAGAGAACTTCATTACACTGACAAGGTTTGAAGTTTTACAGATTTTATACCAGGACACAAGTCCTTTTTTTTTTTTCCCCTGGCATATTTAAGTCCCTCAGGAGAGGTAAAGCACACAGATGAGGTATACAAGGAATTCTGCAGCCAGCGTACAGCACCCCAGGCAACCCCTTCCTCATTATTTCAAGCCAAAATAAACAGTACAAAAAATACAAAGCAAAAATGCCGCAAACTCAAATCTTCTTGAATACTCAGATACAATTTTGAACATTAGACCTGGATTTCTCAACAGAAAAATGAAATACTGTAAATGCTGTTTTCCTTAAAAAAGAGGAAAGATGAGCAAGGCAACAGTGCTCTGGAAATCACTCACCCCAGTTCAGACTCCAGTACTCCTGTGGTGACGCTGCCCGAGTTTTCCTTGTGTGCTGTTACAGATTTTCTACTTTAAAATTACTTGCACACATACAAGCAACACATTCACACAGAGCTTAATGCAGCAAATTCCCTGAAATTCGGGCTAATGTTCTTGCGTGCCTTTCAGGGAGCCAGAGCACTCATTTGGACACTGGAAATCGTGATTCCACTTACAATACCAGCTGCCAGAATGAGTTTTTAAACTAAATTTCTAATTTTTCTTTCTTAAATCATTCCTAGTAAAACTACCTCTCTCACTCTTCTCGCTCATAAACAAGTTTTTATCAAAAATGCCAAAGAAAACGAATCCAAACCAACTAGAACTGGTGCACAGGCTACAAATCAGAATGTATTAAACAGCCAAAAAAGCATGAAACTATATCGTAATTCAAAATATGTAAATAATTCGTATGCTGATGTGGAAATTAATTTTTGCCAAGTCTACAGGACAACTACAGGAGTCAGTAAGTGGGGAAAAAATATGAAAAGCCCCAACATCTGTGTTAATATGACGCCATACACTTCTTACAATTCACAAATCAAATGTATGATAAAAATACCCTAAACATAGATATTTAAATAAATGTACAATGGCTTAAACACCAATTGAGAGTGGTTAAACAAATTGAACTTTCCAAGTGATTTAATACATCCCACCAATATTAGTACACTTTGAGGGAGTTACTATCCATGGTGTTTATAAGATGCTGCAGCACCACAGCCACAAAAATTCATTTTACAGCTCAAGAATGAAATACCTTTTAAAAAATAAAAATACAAAATGAAGAGCACAGTTACCAACTGAATAGAACAAAGGTCTGTGAAAACTGCAACCAGGCAGGATAACCAGCACCCTGGGAATCTGAAGAGCTTCCAAAGGAAGCTGTCAAGTTAAAATAATATTGAAACAGTTGACAAAGCACAGTATTGCACTCACAAAGCTGCAACAGACTTGAAAAAACCTACTTATATTGTTGGATAAATTCTGAGTTTAACACATAAGCGTAGGTAACTATGCCTGTTCAATAAGCCATGAATAACATTCCTATAGGCAATACCAGTAGCCGCTACCAGCAAGGGTGAACACAGAAAGACATAAAACATTTTTTCTGCAACAAATGAGCACGGAAGACTTACAATTTTTCTGTCTATGAAAATACAATTATATATATTTTTTAAATTTAAAATTCCCGATTATTCTCCTCTCATAAAATGTATTGTAACTATGGAAGAAGTTTTAGAAGTGGTCAGCTTTCCAAGAGTTTGTCATCTAAAGGAAAATTTTCTCAGGTCCTTTCAATTGTTAAGAAAACAGGAAGCAAATTTCAGCAAGCCATTTCAATAGAGTGAAACAGAGATAAAGATCTCTATTAAACTTGGCAGCAAAGGGAGAGCCCACAACATATCAGTCTGAGCAGCCCCCTGCCACCAGTCCATCCCACTCTGCTCACTGGGAAACAGCCCATCACCCACTGACGACCAGCTGTGGCTGCCCCTGGATCCCTGGAAGTGCCCAAGGCCAGGCTGGACAGGGCTTGGAGCAGCCTGGGACAGTGGAAGGTGTCCCTGCCCGTGGCAGGGGGGGCACTGGATGGGCTTTAAGGCTCCTTCCAACCCAAACCATTCCAGGATTCTGTGACCAGGGACGTGTGAACGCAGAGGCAGCAAGTGAGAAACCAAAAGAAAGCACTGATGGCACTCACATCTTGTTTAGGACACTAAAAACATGACCAAGAGAAAGGCACAATGAAGACCCCAAGTGCTGAGGATTATTGACAAGTTATTTGATAACTTTCAGGGCTGAGCAGCAAAAGCTGCTTCAGCAGCGCAGGAAACACGGCACTCCTGTTAATCAGAGCAGCATGGAATGAAAGTCACATTCATTTCCAGTCTTGACCAAGATCCTCGAAACAAAGATTTCTCCAGTTCAGATGTGTTTGAATTTAGAAGGCTGGCACCTCACTTTGGAAGTGCCGAGGAGGTAAAGCACATCCACCATCAGTCTCTTAGCCGAGTTATGACCTGGCAAAAAGGTGCTGCCAAAGACTTCCTGCCAAAGATCTTCAATCCCAGAGCAACGAAGATCTCCAAGGAGCCCTGCCCGAAGTGTTACAAGATAAAAATTCAGTGCCAACCATGCGTCTGGCAAGTATCTCATAGCAGCAATGAGGGGATGAAAATCGGTAATTTAAATCCTGATGATGTTTGTAAAAATTCTGCTTTGCTGGAGTAACAAAATTATCACCACCATGAATTAAACCAAATTAAATATCATTTCATCTCAATATTTTCACTTACCCTTCATTATTTCAGTTTACTCCCCAGCCCTTCTTTCTAATTTTTTTAAGACACTAAAACTTTATTATATGAGATGCTCCAAGTTCTATTCAGATTGATGTGGATGTATAGGTTTACCAGGAATCTTAACTTCTTCCGCAGCAAAACTCCATCACGATTTACCAAGACTGAGCACATTTCCTTGTGCTCTAGAAAGCCTTTCCAGCATGCACACAACAAGCCAAGGAGAATGAGAATTATGCCTCTCAGAAGTGAAATATTTTACAATGGAATAATTATTAATGAATAAGAAAATAAAAGACATCACAACCACACATTAAAACACACAGCCCTGCTTGCAAAGAAACTACCCAAACCAGCTCTGCTGAACTACCCTGAATATTTATTTTCCATTTCCAGCAGCTACCTGGGAAAATAATCTACATTTTAAAATCTCAACATTGATTCCCTCTAAAATACATATATATATTTAAAATATATATAAAATCCCTGTAAATGGGCCCTAAAGGGCTGAAAAGAAAAAGCAGCAGTCACAAAAAGCAATGAGTCCCCAGCCAACACATCCTTTAGTTACTGCAAAATAGCCTCTTCCCAAAAATCAGGAGGAGGTACTTGTCTGAACTTCCTGGCTGCAGCAGTCAAGGCTCTCTTTACCACAAAGAATTACTTCCTAGGCTTGGACACCGGTATCAAAGAGCCTTCTCACGTTGGCATCAGATTAAAATTAACTGTTCTTGTTGCTAAACAGCTTTGAAAATCCCAGCCTTCACTCTTCTCTTTGCTTTTTCCACTCAGGGGTAGAAGCCGAAAATATTTCACACTTGGTGATAATGCCCCAGCTCTGACAAATCAAAGATTTCACATGATTTATTTTTGTAATAGTGACAGCTAGGATTTCACACATCGAAAATAAAAGGCTGTTTCAAAGCAAAAAAAAATCATTTAACAACACTAGAGACCTCTTTGCCATGCCACAGAAAACGATGGCAGCATTTTGTGAGGGGATCTTGTTCATTTTGCTGTTTGATCTGAAGCAGAATTCCCAAAAGCTCAGCAAACACGTGAAAAAGGCAGGAGGAGCAGAAAGCCAAACACACTCCCAGGTTATTACAAACCATTAGTGCCAGATCACTCAGCAACACTCCCAAGCCAAGTTTAACATCAGGGATTCCTTTTCCAGCAGTCAATTCCCTGACGTGGATCCCCACGTGCAGGGAACGCCACAGAGGGACACTGGGATGACTGGAGCAGCTGGTTTGGGGCCAGGGGAGAGCAAAATTCAAAATGTGGCTGGTGCCAGTTGCCCAGGTGGCACCAAGTAACAGCCCCATGGTCACACATTTTTGTTGAAATTACTGCCAGCAGGTGGATTTAATGTCCTGCTAAAATCCAAAGTGCTCAGATTATTTAACACGGGTATAAAATATCAAGTTTACCTTTTTAGTAATGGTTTTGAAATTTAAAAATTGCTCACTTTCAAACATTCACATAAATTACTAAACAACTGGTTATTTTTCACCCTACAGCAGATAATTCACGAGCTGAAGTGTACTTTCAATTCAGCCCCTGCCAATGCCTATTTCCACAAGAATCTCCCCAGCCAGGTCCTGCCTGGAGCCCAAATCCCCAGATCCCTTTAAAACAGGATGGCTTTTTGCTGTAGGCAGGCTTTGGGGAAAGATATTGTCATTGTTCCAGGTTCTCACTTTACTGGAGTCCTTTTCCAAAGGAAATGGGTTAAATATTCAAAGGTGATTTTAAAAAGCATCTCCCAGAAGCAGCCTTTTCTTGCTCTTGTCCAGGAGATACCTCTGCCAGATAATAGATAAAGCAGCTCTAAAATGACTGTAAATGAAAAAAACTAAATCAATGTGGACTAGAAAATACCCCATTTCTAAAATAAACCCCACACTATCAGATAAACTCTGATTTTACTCATTAAATAAGCTGTGGGAAAGCTGACTGGGTGCACACGGAGTCAAACATCCAGCATCTAAACAAGAAGCAGAAAACTTCGGGGGGGAGGAAAAAAAAAAAGTAGAACTGGAAAGACTTTTCAGTGTATTTCCATTCCCTACTACACCTGCCAGCTGCCCTCACTCTGACCCACATGATGTTAAATCCCTCTCTTAACACTGAACACCATTTAAATCACACTCACCTGTGCCCCAATATGTTGGCTCCTTCCTACAGCTGCTTTGGTGTTAAATGAAACTACAGAATTAAAAACAATTAAACCTGTCATACCAAAGTAACTCCTTCAAAGATATAAAACAACTTTTGCTAATTAGCAGAGAGAACAGCCCTGACCTAAGATTCAAATATCACTCAACTTTGGGCTGCACCAACACCAGTGCTGGGCTCAGATCTTTTGGGAAACAACGACCTATCAATCATACAAAGCTCCCAGTATGTCCATGAGTCCTAAAAATACTGCCTTCCCCTAGGAAGGTATATTCATTCAAACAGTTCTGAGCACCAGTACATCATTAGCAGCTGAAGTGAAGATTTTTAAAAGCATTTTGAAATTCACAAACAGATATTAGGTATATCCGTCTGAGAATTTCAAAATCCACTTGTTTTGCCTGAAGGGACAGGGCTGTCTCACCAATTTTTGGAGCATTTTAACGTACTGTAACGTTTAGAGAGCACAAGGAATTCCTTCTGTGAATTCACAGTGTATCTAATCAAAATTTATCTCAACAGAAAAACTGGAACTTAGTTTTAAGTCATCTTCTTAACGCTTACATCCCTGCCCGCCAGGTGAGACATTTTCAAAGCCTGGTTAATCCCCATTTCCAGCTGAGAAAACAGAAAGAAGCTGAGAAAACCTTAAGAAGGATCCACTTAAAAACTGGCAAGTCAGGTAGAGAAGTAGGACCAAAACCAGCATTCCCAGCTCTCAGTGACAGACACTGCCCACCACATCAGTCAAAATACAAACGCTAAAATGTGTATTTTCCCTTTAAAGGAAATAACTTTACCAGCTTTAGGTAAAATCGTGCTCTGAGCTCTCACAAACCTTGAGCAGTGAAGTAAAGACTGAACACAAACGCTGAGCTCCATCTGCACCTCACATACCTGGTAGGTCACTAGGAGACTTCTTCTCACCTGAAGACATCTGCCAGCTCTTACCACCTGCATTTAAATGCAAATGGGAGCTTTATAAAGTCTTATCAAGCTCCAGACACAGGAAATCACAGCACGATAAGAATCCAGAGGTCTCCAGGGAAGGCTGCAGCGTTTCCTTGCTAAAATGAATCACTGCCCTGCCCAAGTGTTTCTTGTCCTTTGCCCCCGGTGAGAGCTCTGGACTCCTCTCTTCCCCACCTACTCCCGACAGCTGACAGGTGCTGCCTCCTCCATGGTGCTTTCCCGGTCAAACTGCCCTTGCCAAGAGGCAGAACCAATCGGGCTCTGCACTAACTGGACTTTGTCTTTTCTTGGAGCCAGCCTGGCAGCTCAGCCTGGCACCCAAGTGAGTGGTTATCTCTGGAAGGGAAAGTGGCAGCCTCGGCAGTGGCAACGTTCAAGGCACCTGCAAAGGTTCACTCCCTGGTACCGCCATGACATAAACCTCTCTGAGAGGACACTGTGCCCTCCAAGCTCAGGGCCAGGCACTCACATTTCATTTGCATTTAGAAGGGAGGTGCCTGCATAGAACCTGAAAACGGAGCATGGGACAGCCTTCCTGAATCAATCCGTGCCCAAGGAGTGCCTTGGCTTTGACCACAGCAACCACATTTCTAGGGAAAGCTCCACAAGCACCTCGCTTTGGCGTTTTCCCAGCTGCAGTAGCAATCGGGATGTGCGCAATCCATGGTGCCTGGAGTTCCCTCCTTCCCCCTGCTCTCCCTGTCCCCAGGCCTCTGTTTCCATCTCCCCATGGATGCCTTGGAGACTCAGCTCCCTTCCAGAGCTGTGTCCCGGTGTGTGAGCCAGGAGTGGGAGCTCTGCTGGTGCTGTCCCTGGGCCGGGCCATCCGGAGCAGCCTCTGTGACTCGGGGTTGTTTGCAGAACAAAGAGCTGCTTCACAGGCACGTCAGGAACTGTGTGTGTTGTGAGGAACGAGAAAATACTGGCACAAACCTCGGAGCCCAGAAACCTCCTCATGCAGAAAGCAGATAAAAGGGGGGAAAAACCCAAACAAAACCAACCCAAGACAGATGAGAGGGCTCTGAAGCAGAAGTATTTTATTAATGACGCACAAACCTAGACTGGGGTCCCTACGGCTTTTCTTGTCACAGGAACAAAACCTGCAGCATCAATCAATACCCTTAATTTCTGAAGATATTTCGAAACCAACACTGATTGAATAATTTCCCCTTTTAAACACAACCAAAATGCTGACCAACAACACAAGCACACTTGGGATTTTAAAAGGGTATTAACTGAAAATATACCCAAGATTGGAACTGCCATTCGTGGTTGAAGCATCCACCCACCTAACTCAGCATCCAGCACAGAGAGGGGGAATGAGCAGGTGCCTCTGGGAATAAACTCCAGCAGTGAGCCAAAGGTCCAAGCTGTATCCAGCACAAATTTCATCTCAGTAAATCAGCCTCTGACAAGCAGCTGCCCAGCAGAGCACACGCCTCGGATGCACTGAACATGCTGCATGGTGATAAAAAGTGCAAAATATACAGACAGAGCCAATATTCCACAGTTAACAGCCTGGTATTTCTGTTTTAACGACCACATCTGCACAAAGATGAGCCAAATTCCACGTGTAACTCAGCACAGAAAATCCAAGTTACTCTCTCTCAAACATTTGTGTCTTGGCCTCCAGAACTGCAATGTCCTACCAGTGAACTTTGGAGTGAGGTTTTTCCTGCCTCTAAAATACATTACCCAGTGCATTTTGTTTAAAGTGCTCTTACTATCTCAAAGATTCTACTCAAAAATTCATAAAACAAATACTTCGCATTTTTGTATTTCTACTTTCCTTCTATTTTATTTCAGTCTGTAACGACAGTTCCATGGTAACATATGCCTTAACCTGCCTCCACAATATTCCTGTGAGTTTAACTGCTTTGGTCTCTAAATGAAGAAACTAAAGCACAAAGTAGATAATCCCTGGTTTTTCTACAGGAGTTGCCACCCCAGGACTCACATTATGAGGACACTCCAACTGCAAAGCAAATCCCAGACTCTCTAGAGCAAGCCCAGCTTTTTGAAGCGTAAAAAACCCACCAATAAAAGGCAAAACCAGAGAAAGACAGAAATGACAAAAACTTCACCATATCCCAATGTTTGAATTGCACCTAACACTGCTATTAGGACAGTGGAGAGGACAATGTTTATACTATATATCCAGACATCACTGGCCGTAGGGCAGCTCGTGAACTGGTTTATTTTGGCTACAGCAAAGCACAGCCTTGCTCCTCGAAAGCAGCTGATGAACTCTCTGCTCCCAAATCAGCCTCTGGGCAGCTGCCACAGGGACCAGGCTAACTCCAACTTTATTATCCTTGCCCCCCATTGTCATTAACCTACGAAAGAGTACATTTAGATCAGACATTAGCAGGAAATTGTTCCCTGTGATGGAGGTGAGGCCCTGGCACAGGGTGCCCAGAGAAGCTGTGGCTGCCCCTGGATCCCTGGAAGTGTCCAAGGCCAGGCTGGACAGGGCTGGGAGCAACCTGGGACAGTGGAAGGTGTCCCTGCCCATGGCAGGGGGTGGGACGGGATGGGCTTTAAGGTCCTGCCCAACCTCAACCACCCTGCATTTCTGTGATTCTAACCCATCCTGCTTGGCTTTGGACGGGATAAACACAAAAAGCAGCCACAGAAACAAGGCAGAAGCACAGGCAGAAGTAAAACCAGGCGGGTTCTGGCCCCTAGAGCAGCAGCTTTTCACAGAGATGGAAAGCCATGGGCCCGCCAAGAGCCGGGGCCAGCGGGGCTCTGACAGCCCGCGGGGCCCGGGCGCGGCTCTCCCGCAGTAACTCAGAGCAGCGGCCAGGAAAGCCGCGCTCCCCGCGCTCTTACCGGGGCTGAACCCCGCTGCCCGGGGCTCGCAGCGCCCGGGGCGGCGCTCCCGGGGGCGGGGG
>VZRN01003784.1:185689-213709 GCA_013397935.1 Dasyornis broadbenti | reverse complement strand
AAAGCATTTAAAGATTAGTTTCATATATATTATATACATAAATAATATTTATATAATGTATTTTATAATAACTGTTATATATTATATATAATATACACTATATTCGATATAATAATATATGCCATATCCATAAATACACATATTTAATATGCATATCATATATAATATGCAATATATATTATATATAATAAACATTATGTATAATGTATTACATATAAAATGGTGTAACGTTTATTATATAATACATATAATATATAAAATATATTTTATATAGCATTTATTATGTCATGTGTCATATATATTGGTTTATTATATATGTTACATATAAAAACATATATATATGTAACATTTATCTTTTTCTAGGCTTCAACCCTTGTGAAGCTCTGCCATTCCTCTCATATTTTACATTAATCAGAATCAGTTACTTAAGTTCAGTTGAAAAGGCGATTGATGGGAATCTTGATACATACTTTGCTTCCATATTTTTCCACCTGCAGTATTTTTTCTCGTTTGTCCGGAGGACATTCCCCATCCTTTTCCTTAGGCTCTGTCAGGGAGACTGATTTAGCTGAGGGATTCAACCTGTGATTTTCAACTGGTGTTACCTGGTGTTAAAAAACAGGCAGCGAAGTCCTGTCACTGAGCTCTGGCAATCTGGGATGTTTCCATTCCGAGGGTCAGGCTACAACATGCAGTTTCCTGCATAAGACTGAGCACAGGAACAAACTCAGCTCTGGCAATTAAAAATCCCACTTGGAGACAAGCGACACAATGCTGCTGCCGGTACTGACAGGGTTAAACTGCCCAAATCTCTCTTTGATTGCTTCCAATCTGCCGTGGAAGTAGTCACAAGAGTTCTCTGTTGAATTCCAGAAGAAAGATGCCCAAGGGATCCTGAGGCTACAGCTGGACAGCAATGAAAGGCTGCACACCAAGGAAT
Source organism: Dasyornis broadbenti (assembly GCA_013397935.1). NCBI lineage: Eukaryota > Metazoa > Chordata > Aves > Passeriformes > Dasyornithidae > Dasyornis > Dasyornis broadbenti. The sequence continues at coordinate 212,769 of VZRN01003784.1, read as the reverse complement.
TCCCTTAAAGGAATTTTCATTCACCCCCTCATGCACATCATCCCCCAAATCACCTGCTTTTCCTAATTTACTCGAAGTTCATCAGGAATTAAATCTATTTTCTCTACACCGTGGGCTCCCAGTGCCACCTACTGACAAGTGGAGATGGCAGCCGAGCTCTGCTGCTCCAGAGCCTCTCGGCTTTTCCATTGGGTAATTTCCTCTCCATTTCCTTCTGTTTATCAACTGTCCTGGAAACTGAATGTAGGTCTTCTAAATATTTGCTTCCAGTCACTATCCCGTCCCCCACTTCCATTTCCCAAGGGTATCATTCCACTCATGAAATAGGGTGAAATTTCTTCCGATTTTCTAAAGTTGTGCCAGGGGAGGTTCAGGTTGGATATTGGGAAAGGTTTGTCTTGGGAAGGGCTGTCCAGGCCTGGCACAGCTGCCCAGGGCAGTGCTGGAGTCCCCATTCCTGGAGGGATTTAAAAGCCGTGTGGATGTGGAACTTGGGGCCATGAGTTAGGGGTGGCTTAGGCAGTGCTGGGGGAACGGCTGGACCAATGATCTTTGAGGGCTTTTCCAGACTTAATGATTCTGTGATCCTCATTTGACCAAGAGCAGCCAATCCCTCCCAGTTATCAGAATGGGAGAGATTACTGACCTTTCCCAGGTACATACACAATGTCACGTCACAAATTCATACATAACCCACAAGCTTAAATCCAGAAACTTTAATGACTCAATAATGTTTTTCACGCCTTTAATAACCAATCCCTGAGTCAAGAAATACAAACACTTCTGTGAGAGGCAGCACTGTATTGGAAGCAGGCTCTGGGCCAGGAGGAAGGAATAGGAGCCCCAAATCCACTCCTGACTGTTGCCTCATTGCCCATAGCAGTGCTGTCAGCTTTTTGAGGCTTTTTCCTACCTTCCATCTGCTTTGGATATCAACAACACATCCAAATTGTCTTCTGGGCTGTGGAAGGCATTTGCAAGCATTATGAGCCAAAGGAACTATAACCCATTATGAGACCCTTTCACCCCTAGGTTATAAATAACAGTAGAATAGGATCCATTCAGGAATCCGGTGTAATATCCAGTTCGTTTTGCTGGATGGATGTCAGACATTCCATGTTTCCTCAGGTCACTGGGAGAAGTGCCCGTACTTGCAGGCAGCAGCGAGGATCAGGCCAGAGCAGAGCCCCGTGGTGAGCAGGGTCAGGGCACACACCAGGGAACTGTGCTCCCTGAGCCCCACAGGAACCCTCAGCATCGATTCCTCATATGCCTACAGAGAAAAATAAATGGATAACACGCATTTGACCAGCTGTTTCTTTTTGACTGCAGCCGAGAGGCTTAGGAACCAGACCCTGATTTAATTAGTCCTTGGCTAAGGATGCTATTCCTCAAATCTTCGCAGTTTTACCACTACTTTAGTTAGATCTTCATTTTCCACCTTGCTACTCCTCTGAAACACCAAGATTGTAAAGACTTTTCTTAATTTGACCAGTGCTAATTATATCCCGGGATTCCAAGTAAACTATTACGGGAAAAAACAAAGGTTAGGAGAGCAGCCATGCTAAAGGGCCAGAAGAGCACAAGGTGAGTGTAGACACAGCAGAAGGGCAGGATGACCCCCACTAAAAGCCAGTCAGAAAGGAAGAAAGGAGCCTGCAAAAGGGAGAACCACCCAGCCAGTCTTTTACTGATTCATTCCTGTGCTATGAAGGTGCTAATCACAGAAAAAGGGCAGCAGTTGTTAAAAAGAACCAAACTCACAGGTCTGTGTTTTGTGCTGTGCCACTGACAGGGATCGGTGTTTTCAGATGAGCAGGGAGCATCCACTTCAGCAGGTTCCCAGCACTCTGCAGACAGGTGACCTGGGGAAGGCATTCCTGCATCACCAGGAGCCAGGCAGGATAAGCAATCCAGCCTGTGAGTCTTTCCCAAATAAGGAATCTTTTTCCCCACAACAACTCGACAGAATCGATTCCCGGGGAGCCAAGTGGTGAAACACCTCTGAATGATCAAAGTGACGCTGGGCAGTCCTTGCTGTGAACTTTGATACAGCAGGAAGAAAGAATCTCACCTGTGTGGTATCTTGGCCCCTCTGTCCTTAACAGGACAAAGAATGCCTGGTTAGCCTATACACCCCTCAACTTCGGCCATACAGTTAGAATTTTTCCCAGAATAAGTAAGTCATTCTTCCATTTCTCTTCTTGGCCTCCTGTCAGCACATAAAAGATCTCCCTTCCAATACTTTAAATCCTTTCCCATTAATTATAAATGTTTTCCTGCTCATAAGTAGTAAAAGTGGCAAAAAAACAGGAAGATTTAACACCCCTTTTTTAAGTGACCAGGTAGTCCTGCCTGCCTCTATGCTTATCCCAGAAAATCATTACTCAAATGATGCACAAGTGAAGAAAAAGGAGTTGAAAATCATTAGTGTGTTTGACTTGGAAGGAATGATTTTGTGAAGGGACAAAAAAGTTATGACAAAAATATAGGATTTCATAGTTCACATAACTTGAGATATTCATTGCCAGTGGGTATCAGGTTCTTGTTTCATCAGAGTTTGACACTCTGACCATTCCAAGCTTCAGGCACAGTTTCCTACATTCCCCCTTTGTATAAAGGGAGTGTTAGAAAGCATGCGACTGCTTTGATTATTCTAAATAGGTGACAGTGGATATTAAACACACCCTGCACAGCTCCAGCTGCCATGGGAAATGCGGTCGGAGGAGGGGGCCTTTGGCAAACCAGGCCCTGCTGGGACCGTGACAAACATGGAGCGTGACAACTGCCATGTCTTCCAGCTGGATGATCCCAAGCAGCACAGGGCTACAATGGCAGCAGCACAACACAGAGCAGTCTCTGACAAACCCCTGCCTTTGGCCAGGCAGCAGCACTCAGTGAGGAAGACAACGAGGTCTTTATCAGGGCCACGCTTTCTCCTCATGTTCTACAGAGAGCTCTGTCTCAGACAGAACCAGCCTCCAAGCTCTGCATTGCCCAAGAACATCAATGAGAATCTCACTGTGGCAGCAGCAGAGCAGCACTTCTGGGCTCTCCAGCACAACCACGGCTTCCTCTGTCCCCTCGGCCGGCCGGTGGTACCGCGCGTGCACGGGCACGGCAGCTCGGAAACAGCGGGAGCAGCGCGCATCCGGCTCCAGGAACAGCAGCAGGAGGAGATCCCGGGCTGAGTACTCGGGAGCCTCCACGTCAATGACATCAGGGGTTAACAGCGCCTGCAATCGGGGAGAGATGTAGGTGTGGTTGTGATCGGAATTGATACAAGGCGGGAACACCATTTCCCTAACTCTGTTTGCTAACACTGACCTTGATTTTGTGGTCAGGAAGATCAAGTTGGAAGATCCAGCCTTAAGTTCCTTTTAAAGAACCTTTTCAAGACCCTTCCAGTGAGTGATTCCCACATGTGAGAAGTTTACAGTCACTGTGCCTACAGCCACACCTCTGAGGCATTGGCTATGATGTGTGCAAGCAAGGCCAGACCCACACCTCAGGCATCCCAAGGGCACACAGCCTTAGCATCCATGTTTTAGCCAAAGTAAGCACCTAAGGAGAACAAAGCCACAGCCTTTGCACATCTGTCTACCCAAAATGTGAAGCAAAGACTGGAAAGCAGCATAGAAAGCTGGGATGAAAACAAAGCTGGGAAGCTGCTCAGCCCAAATGCACAACGTAACTTAAAGCTCACAGGCACCTCTTTGGGGGTTTCCCTTCCACCTTCTCAACCCGAGGCCCTTTTACCACAGCTGCTCACCTGGGGCTAAGAGAGGAGCAGCAGCTCCTGGTGTATCACCTGTGTGTGAGAATATCAGCAGCACAGGGCCAGGGGATGCTGAGCGAGCTGAGCTACAAGGAGACACCAGGAAGATGATGATGTTTGGCACGTCCTCCCAGGAATTGATCACCTTGGTTCAACGAGCCAGATAATGACCAGATATTACAACTCCCTGAGTCACTGCCAGATCTCCTGGCGCTGGGGTCATTACCTTTGTTAGATTGTGCTGCTGCAGTGTTGCCAGCTCGTACGGGTCCACATAGATTCCAGGCGGAAGACGTGTTCTAGCTGCCACTGCACATCCTCCTGCATCTTCCCCAAGCTCTACCTTCACCAGCAGGTCTCTTCAAACAGGAACAGAAGCAAAACTTAAACCCACTCTTCAAAAGTCGGCACCAGACCCCCCAGAGACATTTCTCAGATGAGACAAGAGGCAGTTCTGACACTGTGTGCAACTAATTCAGATCACACTTCCCTGTCCAGCCACAGTCTCCTTCACCCCAACTCCACATCCACGACCAATTTCACTTCTTCCTTAACATCTCAGAACTACCAATGGCCTCCACACAAGTTTTAGAAAGGGGCCTCCTATTCTCTCTCCACTACAGCCTTGATCTTATTAATACATTCCTGACACATGCCCAGGGATCCCGGCTCATGGAATTGATACAACTGCACATGAAAAGAAGAGAAGCTTCTTCCCAAAGAAAATCACACGGCACGTTATGCTGATGGAGGACAGGGTGAGGACTCACCTGTGAAACCCCTCTTTCAGGAGCTCCTGTGTGACAGTGGTGTCCTGACAGGCTGCCTGCACATCTAAGGTGACACAGAGCCAACAGTGTAACAGCACAGTGATCACAGGGGCTGGCAGCTTCAACAAGAGCAGTTTTATAACTCATGAACGCCTCATCTGCAAAACCTCTCACAGCAGCTGGGAAACAGTATTTGACTGTGATTAAAGAGCAGAAGAGGTTTCTTGGTTCACTGACCGAGCCATACTTCCCAAATCCAGTCACAGGATGATTTGGGTTGGAAGAGACCTTAAAGTCCATCTTGTTCCAACCCAAGACCAGGGTGTTTCAGTTCTGTCCTTGAGCACTTCCAGGGATCCAGGGGCAGCCACAGCTTCTCTGCGCAACCTGTCCTAGGGCCTCCCCACCCTCACAGGGAACAATTCCCTCCCAATATCTCATCTAACTCCTCTAGCAGTGGGAAGCTATTCCCTCTTGTTCTCTCCCTCCAGGCCCTTGTCCGAAGTCCCTCTCCAGCTCTCTTGGAGCCCCTTTAGGCACTGGAAATGGCTCTAAGGTCTCCCTGGAGCCTTCTCTTCTCCAGGCGGAACCCGCCCAGTTCTCTCAGCCTGTCTCCAGAACAGAGGGGCTGGATCCCGCCATCCCTTCCTGGTCCGGTCCCGCGCGGGCACTCACGGAGGGCGCAGAGCAGCGCGCCCAGCCCGGCCCCGAGCCGCACCAGCTCCCGCCGCCCACCCGCCATGGCGGCCCGCACTACACGGCCTCACTCGGCCTGCCCGCAGCGCCGCCTGACCGCGCGGGGCCCGCCCGCCCCTTGCTTCGCGGAGCCGCGTCCCGCAGGCGCTGGCGTGGGCAGCCCGAAGGGGGCCTTCGGCGGAGGGGGCCTTTGCCTCTAGGGCTCGGCGGCGCCGCCGTACCATGGCAACCGCGCAGGGAGGCGGGACCGGCCCGAGGGAGGAGCAGGAGGAGGAGGAAGAGGAAAAAGAGGAAGAAGCGGCATCGTGTGCCGCCCGAGGTGAGGAGACGGGGCGAGAGTGAAAGGGAGACAGGAAGCTCATGGAGCCGGTTCAGGGGAGGCTGCGAAGATGCTGAAGGGATTGGAGCATCTCCCTGCCGAGGAAAGGCTGAGGGAGCTGGGGCTGTTCAGATTCGGATTTTTAAGTCTTCTCTAATTTCATTTCATAATTCATTTTCCCGTGCTTTAAGGTCCATGCTGGGACCTTAAATTCTGTGATTTTGCTGAACTTTACTCCTGCTGAAAACACCAGCACTGAGAGACTCTGACACTTGTTTTCCTTTTTTGCTGCTTTCCAGGGAGCGTTGCCATTGCTGAGGACTCTGATGAAGCCGCAGCCGGTGCCGCGATGACTTTAAGTGCGCAGAAGTGCGGGGTCTGCTTCCAGCCCCCATCCATCATCCTCATCTACAGAGACAACACACAGGATAAGACTCGCCAGCGCATCATGCCCGTCAGGAATTTCTCCAAGTTCTCAGGTAAGGTGCATTCATTCCTGTCTGGACCCCTCCAGACACATGGAGAAGAACTGACTGGTAACAGCATTGTTAGTAACCACTGAGTACCCTCTTAGCAGCGTGCAGGGGGGGGCTGTTTTGGGGTAATGTTGTCTCCCCAAGGAGCCCAAGGCTACATCTCAACCTGAGCAGTAGCTCTCTGAACCTGGAGGGTTTGGACAGACCCCTTGGGAGGGTTTGGGAGAAGATCTGTCTGTGGGAAGAGGTTTGTTGCAACTGCAGATGCTCTTGTTGGCTCTCCCCAGACTGCAGCAGGGCTGCCGAGCAGCTGAAGAATAACCCTCGGCACAAGGCCTACCTGGAAGGGGTCTCGCTGCGCCAGCTCCAGAAGCTCTACAGCTTGCTCAGAGGTCATTTGGAAGGACAGAGCCTGGCTGAGAGCTTGGAAAAGTTTCGGCAGGAAGAGAGCATTGACCCAGAGGAGGATATGAACAAACTGGATGACAAGGAACTAGCCAAAAGGAAGAGCATCATGGATGAGCTCTTCGAAAAGAACAGGAAGAAGAAGGACGACCCCGACTTCATTTACAACGTTGAGGTGGAGTTCCCACAGGATGAGCAGCTGGAGTCCTGTGGCTGGGACTTGGAGTCGAATGAAGAAATCTGATTCCAGACCAAGATGTCCTGATGGGCAGTTCAGAGACAAATCTCAGCATCCCAGCAGAGAGAACGGTGTCATCGCGCATGTTCTGCCCCACAAAGCTGATGCACATTGGCTCAGGAGAACCCGAGGGGCCACAGCAATCCCAGGCTTAAGTGAGCTTTGTTTAAGAAGCCAGATTTGATTAAATGGAAACTGGGCAGCTGAAATTGCTGGGTGGTTTTAGTATTTTCCTACATAAAAGAATTTTAAATTATTTAATCTTTCAATTTTTTACATTTCAGTCAGCTGTGGCTGAAAATTAAGTATTAAATATTCATGTCCTGAAGACACTGTTAAAGCTGTACTGTACAAACAGTGATTATTGTTGCCTGCTGGGAAGTTAAAAATGTATCAGTCATTCTGGATAAATCAACCCTGCATTGAGGATATTGCTCTCACATTTCCCTAGTGATGCTTAAACCTCCAGCTTTAGCTTACACAAAAATAAATCCTTACATTTAAGAAAAGGAATATCTTGAAAATGAATTAGTCTTGAAAGTACTTTTGAAAACGCAGTGATTTCAAATTGCTGCAGTGGGATGGTGGGTTCCTTACACTGCTGGATGATGCCTCCTTATGAGTGCTCAGTTCTGGAAAAATGTGGGTAAAGTATGTGCTCCAAACAAAGAACATTATTTCCATGGTTTTCCCAACACAAAGGTAACTGCCCTGATGCTCCCTGGGATGTCCTTTTGGCTGTTACTGAAGCTGGGTGGGACCTTGGGTTCTCCAGTCACCAAGGACCTTCCCTGATCACCATGGCCTTGCAAAGATGGTGAGAGCAGCTTTGTAAGGACATCCAGCACTCTGAAAGTGGAATCTCCTCCTGTTACCCTGACATCTCATTCACATCACAGCTCCAGGGGAGCCTCAGCTTTCCAGGCACCATGATGAGGGAATGTTGAGTATCCCCATCAGCTCCATACAATTAAGAATTGCACTTTTTATCCATGCCTCGGGCAGAGTCAGGTGCCTGGGTTCCTCCCTATCTGTTCTCCTGTGGCTGCACCCCACACCCCACACCAGTGGAGCAGCAGCGTTGCCCGTGGCAGTGGGGAGGACACACATCCCTGCTCCGAGCCCAGCACCAGGGAGAGGGGAGCTCCCAAGGGCACTGCTCACCCTGCCAGCGGGGAGATGCTGGAACACATCTGGGGGACAGTGCAGGGATGTATTTATAGGTCACTGCTGTCCCCCAGGGTGCAGCTTACGGGCAAAAGAAGGGCTGAAAAAGAGGCTGAGGGATTTCCCGGTTGGGGCCTGGTTTGGTTTTGGCTATTTCAGTCTAAAATTGGGGCTGAAAGTGGCCATTTCCGAGCCAGATCTGGCAGCTGGGTTTCCAGAGCCGTTACTGCGTTCGGCCCCAGTGGAGCTGCTGGCTGGTCTGACCCACACCATTTTCCAGCCTTGCACAGCCACCAGCCACACAAGGCTCCCCCATGATTCCAATCCTCATCCCACTTCTGTGTCTGGGAGGGGTTTGCCTGCTGCCAGCCTTGGCTCCCCCTGCCTGCACCATCCCTGGCATCCTCCTGGCCCCATGCCAGCCTTGGGCATCTGTGGGAGGTCCAACCCTGGTTGCTGCTGCCTCACGCTCCAGCTCCACCTCCTCTGTAGGAGGCTCCTCATTAGGGGAGGACTCAAGGGATGGAATCAGGGTCTAAGATCCACCCCTTGTTCCAGAGGAGGGGCGTGTCCAGGGCCTTGGGCTGACCCCTTCTTCCAGAGGGTTCTGTTATGTTCGAAGTTTCATTGGTTCTGAGCTGTAGTCCCCCCCCACAAATGTTTTTATTGGACCCCTGACCACTGTACCTTCCCCTTGCCCTTTACCCCATTGGCTGTTATCCCCCCTTAAAACCAGCTGCAGGGGGACCTTTCCCCGGTTGTTCTCCCTGGTGTTCTCCTTGCTGGATCTCCTCGCCCTTCCCCCAATAAAGGAGAGTTCGGGGGAACCCCCTCCCGCAACCCTTTGCCTCTTTCGCCTTATTTCATCGGCACCTCGTCGGTCCCTCGCTGTGGGCAGCCCCACCTCTGCGTGATCCAGCCACGCCAGGCTCCGGAGCGGCACGGAAAAGCCGCCGAGCCGCTGAGCATTCGGGGGCTGACGCCTCGGTCGAGGACGGCCAGGAAAGCCAGGCGTAGACAACAGGCATCTCCTTCCATCACCTCCCAGGACAACTCCGCTGGTTTGGAGGCCCAGCACACCCCACATCACCGGCTCAGCCCAGCCACACCCAGGCAAGGACAAGCCCCTGGCATTGCCACTCCAATGCTGCTGCACACTTCCCTGCACCCTGTTCCCATTAAATATGTTTCACTGGAAAAATCTCGATGGTGCCACAGGAATAAAGCCGCTCCAGTTCTCAGCAGGGCTTCTGAGTGAGCACAAACCACCATCACTTCTCCTTTTGCCCCGCAGCGACTCCCGAGGAACAGAGCAGCACTTCCCCAGGTAGCGCTGGCTGCTCCGGGACAGCCGGAGCGTGCTGTGACCGGAGCTGGGTGGAGGAAACCCCCAGCACCACTGGAGCCACCACCACGGGAGTGGGCCTAGCACAACAAAGAGGAAGGATTTCTCTTGTTTCCTTCGTGTGTTTAATCCAGCAGTCACTGGAGAACAATAAATCCGTGATAAAATATCACCAAGGGATATAATTTACTCTCCTGTTTTTCAATCCAAGGGATATAACTTACTCTCCTACTTCTCAATCAGTATTTCACATTGTTGCAACTTGGGCTGTTTTCAGAGGACTTTTCTAACCCGGACTGTGACTTAGTGAATAAACAACACCCCAAAATGTGTCTTTCAGCCCTGCTGGCAATGCCTGTCTTATCAGCACTCTCACACAGTGCTCGCCCAGGGCTGCCTGCCAGTTTGGTGGTGCTGGCAAAGAGCAGTGTGGAAAGCTGCGGCTACAGAGACCCTTCTCCACAGCACCCAGGTGATGTCTGCTCCAGCCTGGGGCACTTTGTGGAAGCTGGTTGCAGATATGGAGGACATTTTGAGTTGGCTACAGGTGGGAATAAATAAAAGGAACTGCCTGAAGGGGGGGAAAACAGTGCTGGAGAAAACAGTCACAGAACCCCAGAATGTTCTGGGTTGGAAGGGACTTTAAAAACCCATCTGGTTACAACCCCTGCCATGGGCAGGGACACTTTCCTCTAGGCCAGATTGCTCCAAGCCCCATCCAACCTGGCCTTGAACGCTTTCAGGGATGGGGTATCCACAGATTCTCTGGGCAACCTGTCCTTTCAGCCAAGAGGTTGTTTGATGTCATGTCCGCTCAGCTCTCACCAACACCAGCTCAAGGTTTCTGCTGAAGACATATTCCTCGAGGACTCCCAGCCCTCCATCACCAGACACAGCCCTGCACCCTTTGGGTACCATTAGGGCAGGAATGGCATCTCTCCCAGCACCTCCTGTCCTGCATCCATCAGGTTTCCATCTTGACCATCTTGGAGGGCTTATCACCTGTAATCCTCACCACCCACTCGTACTGACCATTCCCGAGCCTTTCCTCCTCCTCAGCCATCAATAAGGGCTGGACACCCCACACCGGCTTTTCACCATTTTCAGCAGCTTCTCCTTGAGCATGAGGAAGACAACCACGAAGGCCACCAGGAGCGTCAGGCAGGTGGGCAGAGCCAGCACCAGGTAGAGCAGCGCCAGATCAGCCGTCTGCCAGCGGCAGCTCTGCAAGACGGGCTCAGGCAGTGCACCAGGGCTCAGCGTGCGGGAGCCGTGGCTGCAGGTCACCTCCCGCCCATCAGGGACACGCAGCCCCTCCGCCTGCTGCAGGGCGTCCCACCAGCCCAGCGTGCAGCAGTTGTAGGGATTTCGGCTGAGGTAGAGCTCCTGCAGGCTCCTGCCCAGCGGCAGCTGTGCCACGTCCGGCGGCAGCGCCGGGAGGCAGTTGTGCCGCAGGTCCAGGCTGCGCAGCCTCAGGGCGCCCAGCGAGGCGGGCAATGCCACCAAGGAATTCCCTGAAAGGTCCAAGCGCACCAGGCTGCTCAGGGCAGAGAAGTCCACAGTGGCAGAGGAGAGGCTGGTGTTCCTCAGTGACAGCACCTGCAGCGTCAGGAAAAGGTCCTGCAGCCACCCCAGGTCCCCAGACAGCACCCGGTGGTTGTCAGACAGGTCCAGATGCATCAGCGATGTCCCCTGGAAGGGGCGGCCACCCAGCCCCTGCAGACCACAGCCGGCCAAGGAGAGATGGGTCAAGGTCTCCACACCCCTGATGTCCACGCAGGGAAGACTCTCAGCCTCACCTGGCTGGGGACACAGGGAAACCCAGTTGCGGCTGAGGTCCACGGTAGTGATGTTCCTGGTGCGGGTGAAAATCCCAGGAGGAAGTGCCCGCAGCCTGTTAGCGCTGAGGTTGAAGAGCTGCAGGTTGGGCAGAATGTTTCCAGCACCTACCTTCACCCCCAGCTCCACCAGCTGGTTCTGGCTGAGGTCCAGCTCTGTCAGCATGGCCAAGGGGTCCTCCTCTGGCAGGTGAAATGCTTCCAGGCAGTTCTGGTTGAGCTTCAGGTGGGTCAGGGAGGGCATCTGGGCCAGGAAATCCTCCGGCAGGCCCCAGACCTGGTTCTGGCTCATGTCCAGGAGGCGCAGGGAGGAGAGGTTGCTATAGCAGAGCTCGTCCCAGAGCCTGACCGTCGTGATGTTGGTGGAGTTGCCGTTGATGATCAGGAACTGCACGGTGACGTTGGCCAGGGAGGTGCCATTGGGGAGGCGCTGGTAGAAGCTCATCCTGTTGTCCTGCAGCAGCAAGGAGTGCAGCTTGCTCTGCCGGGGCAGCACGGGGAAGAACAGGAGGCGGTTGTGGGACAGGTCCAGCACCTCCAGCTCAAAGAGGTCGTCACTTTCCGGGGTCAGAAACCACTCGATGATGTTGTTGCTGACATTGAGCACCCTGAGCTGGGTCAGGCTGAACCCCACCAGACACGGGAGGTAGTTGTAAGCTATGTTGAGCCTCTGCAGCCTCTGCAGCCCTTCGAAAGCTTTGTCAATCTCAAAGATGTAGTTCTTCTCCAGGTTCAGCTCCAGCAGCTTTGTCAGGTTGGTGAAGATAAATGAGTCCAGCCTCATGATGATGTTCCTGGCCACAGACAGGGACTCCAAGGAAGAGAGGTTTGAGACTAAAACCGACACCATGTCCTCGGTGAGCTGGTTTCCAGCCAGATCCAGCGTCCTCAGGGCCGGCAGAGCAGAAAGAGCAGCTGCTGTCAGTGAGCAGTTGGTGAAGAGCAGATTGTCTGTCAAGGAGAGCACCTGCAGGCCTTGGCTGCTGAGGAAGGTACCAGGCTCAATGAGCTCCAGCCGGTTCCTGGTCAAGCTGAGATGCCAGAGCTGGGGGTACAGGAGCAGAGAGGCATTGCCCAGGACCCGGATAGTGTTGTCATCGAGCAACAGCTCCTCGGTATCACCTCGAAGGTTCACTGGGACGGAGCTCAGCCATCTCCTGGTGCAGTCCATGATGCTCTGCATCTGCAGGAAGAGGATATGTAACACCACTGTGAGAGGCAGGAGGTGAAGAGGGAGAGGTCTGGGGAGCAGAGTGAGGGTGGAGGAGGTGGCTCGTTGGTTATAGCCTTGGCACACCAGCCCACTCCAAGCCAGTGGTTGGGATGGAGAAGGTGTGGAGATGCTGAGTTGCCTGGGTTTTGCCAGGCAGGACGAAGCACTCAGAGGGGTGAGGGTTCACAGCAGAGGACTTACGAGCTCACAGCCCCCAGGAGATGGTGCCCAGGCTGCGTCCATCCCGCTTCCCCATCCCGCTGCCAGGAGGAGCAGAAGCAGGGAGACACCAGGGAGCGGGGCTTCCATCTCAGTGGCAGCACTCCTGTGGAGAGGGAGGCAGAGGTGAGGAGGTCAGAAGCTGCAAACTGTTCACTCCAAAAGGCCCAGGTGACCACCATGAGCTGTCCACGGAGAAGGGGTAAAGAGCCTTGGCACTGAGCCCACCCACCCCTGTGGGGTTCCCCCACTTTGAGCCTGGAGGGCAGGGGCAGGGCAGGGATGGGGGTGGCAGCTCAGTCCCACCCAGGGCAGCACACATGGGGAAGGCACCATCAGTGCTGCACAGCTGCTCGTGAAGGCCACTGAGCTGCATCCCTCAAGCAGGGCGTCCCCCCAGCAGGGCTCTGTCCCCCCTCTTGGCATCAAACACTGCCTGGGGGGCACCAACCCAACCCTCACCAAGTCCCCTCAGTGCCCATCCCTGCTGGGGGCCCTCCCAGGGAAGCAGAGGCTCTCCAGCAGGAGCTGCCCCGTTACCGACCTGGTGGGACCAGAGCTGACGGCATTTGCATCTGGGGAAAAGCTGAAACTCAGGCAAATGAGCAGCAAGGGCTCAGTGAGTGTTTGGCACGCGGCACTTTCACAGCTGCCACTGCGTGAAGGAGTAACAGGGTTATTTTGGGCAGCCCAGGTAGCACAGAGGGAGCAGGGCATGTCCTGGGCTGTCTCCTTCCTCGGGACAGCCAAAGTGTTGAGCTGGTGCCTTTATAACTCTGCGAGGGGTGGAGAGGAAGCCCCCTTTTCCCAGGCTGCAGCTCACACACAGCACGTTTTGCCCTCTCAAGTCCTTGGTCTCCAGCAGCACCTCACAGCCAGGCACAGTGGCAGGAGAGGGACCCTGCCGTGTCCTTGCTGCACCTAAAGAACGCTGTGTTTGGCTCCTGAACCCCTCTGCAGAAACTCACACTTTTCTTTGCCCAGCTTTGCCTTTTTTGGCTGCTTCCAACACCAGAAGTGCCTCCATTCTCCCAGTGCTCCCTGGTGCTGCTGGGACTGCACCTGCAGCAGCCCTGGCAGGAAACCCTTGCCCACAGCCCTGCACCAGAGCCCACATCCAAGAGCTCTGGGAGCTCCCGGGGTGCTCCCCGTGCTTCACACCAGCCCCAGCACGGGCCCACGCAGCCACAGCTCCTCGAGCGTGGGCGTTAGAGACACGTGGGCACCACAGATCCCCAGATTGGCACAGGGGCTCCCCAAAGTCCCCCCAGGGCTTTCCCCGGGCACAGGTATCGGGGGCAGTCACTCACCGCGTGGGACGGCGCGCGGGCTTTGGCACAATCCATCCTGCAGCTCTGGGGGGCTCCTGGGGCCAGGGGCAGGGGTGACCCTGCGGCTCCGTGTGCCACCCGCCAGCTCCCTGTCCCACCCGCCCTCTCTCCGAGCACCAATTTAGCCTTTGCGGAAGGAGCCAACGGAAACTGCAGTCACATGGAGGCAGCGAGCGCGGCCCAGCTCTCACTCACTGAGCTCAGCACTCGCAGCCCGGGTCATGCACTCGCACACGGCTCCCCGGCAAGGAGGAACCACGGGCAGGCAGCGAGGGGCGCAGGGGGAACCAGCCCCAGCGGGGTCACGCAGCTCCTGGGGACGAGCTGGCATTGGGACAAGCCTTGCACGGTGATTCCTCTACACAGATCCAGAGGCAGAACCCCTGCTCGGGTTTTGGGCCACAGAGATGGTGGCTGGGGTGGTTCTGCCCTGCACAGGCATGCCACCGATCCTGCGGGGTGGAGAAATGCTGGGGTCCCCCCTCCCTGCCAGACCATGTGGGCCCCAAACTCCAGAAACCAGCACAAATGACCAGGAAGATCATTTTCTTGCCTTCCCCCTAAATTTTATTTCTTCTCTGGGAGGAGGCCGGCCTCTCCCATGTCACTCACAAAAAAGCCCTGTGGTTTCATTTCCTCCATTTTCAAGGAAGTTTGACGTATAAAAATCAAGAAGGAGAAGAGAGAAGCGAACAGGAGTGGCAGAAGCTCACAGCAGGGCAAAATTCCCATGGCATTGCTCAAGCGCACACGAAACGCTGAGATCAGCTGATGACCACAATCCCCTCATCCCAAACCCTGCCACGAGCCCACACTCAAACCCCTCACCTGGTGCTTGGAGACAGGGGAGCTGGCAGAGTTCTAAAACTTGGGCATCCTCAGCTATGACCACACTCCATTCACTGGATCTGGAGGCTCCTGGGAGATCTTCTGATGAGATTCCTTCCTGTGGTGCCACCATCAAGGTGATGCCCTGATGGTCAAACCAGCTTCCTCCTGCAGCCCAGCAGGAACTGGGAGAGAAAACAACCTGCTTCAATCCCTGCTTTGCCCCCAGCCCGTCCCCGAAGCCAAGCCAGTGTAAACCCCTCCCCAGCAGCACCATGGCCTGGGAGAGCCCCTGCATGGCCCATCCAGGTTTCCCCCACCCTGCTGTCCCTGGAAAGCAGTCCCGCTCCAGGGGTGACCCCGCAGCTCCGTGCTGGGGCATCGGCAGCAGCCCTGCTGTTCACACTTTCCCCACATCCTGCAGCCGGATGGTTCTGAGAACATCCTGAAGCTACTGCTTGGTCCCCTCCTTTTCCTCCCCTCACACCCCCACCCAGCCCTCCCAGTAAGGACTGGATGTGTACTTTGAGAGTGGGCAATTTATTTTTTAATATCAGCACAGTGTAAAGGGACAGGCATTGAGCTGCCAGGAGCTGCTCCTCTGATCAGCTCTTCAGGAAGCTCCAATCCAGCTCAATGGCACAGGTGGGTTAAACTGAAGGAGATTCAGCTGCTCGGAGCCATGTCCCAATGTGCAGCTGCAATTCCTGCAGCAGTAGGAGAGGACTGGGAATCCCCATATGGTTTTACACACAGTGAGCTTCTTCCGTTCCTCCCACCTCCTCTTCCTCCAAACCATCTTTTTCCCTTAACAACCTTCAAATTGTCAAGCACAAACCAAGAGCAAAGCTGTGACAAGAGGGCAGCTCCTGGTTTCTCCTGGAATGCTGCACCCAGCACAGGACCCTTGGGAAACTGCAGCAGGAAACAGCAACCCCAGCGCTGAATATGTGTTTTCCTGCAGGAAATGTGATTTATTCCTGAGTGGAAGCACCAGGAGAAGGTCACTCACAGTTCACACAGCAGCAGGACCTGGTAAGTGGGGGAAAAGTGAAACAGAACTGTTTCTCCATGGGCTTCCTCGACTCCCACTGGGATGGAGAACTGGAGAGAATTAAACACGTGGTTCTGCAAGGGATGATGGTGCAAAGCATCATTCATTTAATTTATTCAATTTAATCACCTGCTCTGGATAAAACAAGGGAAGCTCGAGGTCCCCTGTATGCCACAAGCTGCCAGCAGCAGTAGTTGCCTCTAATCTGAGAGGAATTGCAAACACAAAAAAGAAAACAGAATCTGTTACATGGGCAAAAGCGAAGAGCTAAAATGGACAGCTCAATGCCTGAACTTTCAGCTTGAGCTCTGGAGTTTCATCTGGCTGAATTTCCCAATGGGAATCCACCCAGGTTAGCCCCATGGGGTGGTAGGGACATGTCCCATCCCAGGATGGTGCAGTGCTCTACAGGAGCCCCAGAGCTGCAGCAGGACTGGAGCTCTGCAGGAAGCACAGCTCCCCTCGGGGCAGCTCCTGCAGGGGAAACCAAGGGACAAAAATCAAGGATTTATAATCAGCCTCAAAACCATTTTTTCCCCCGAGTTGTGGCCAAAGCACCACCCTGCTGCTCTCCCTGGGTCCAAGGAAAGGCACGTGCCAGCTCTTGCATCAGTCACTAAAGCTCCAGGCTCTGGTTTTGCAGTGACTTGTGTGTCTGGGAGCTCCTGGAACCCCAGCACCCTCCTCTGGGAAAACTCCCCCACACCACTCCTGATCCCATTCCAGCAGCTGCCCACACTCCTGGCTCCTCCTTCACAAACACATTTAGCCACAGCCAAGCTCAGCCCTTCTCCCCCATTCCACGGAATCCCAGGATGGTTTGGGTTGGAAGCGACATTAAAGCCCATCGCATTCCAACCCCTGCCACAGAGAGGGACACCTTCCACTGTCCCAGGTTGCTCCAAGCCCTGTCCGACCTGGCTTTGACACTTTCAGGGAAGGGGCAGCCACTGCTTCTCTGGGCACTCTGTGCCAGGGCCTCAGCACCCTCACAACCAAGAATTTCTTCTCTATATTTCCAGCTGTCAGGAATCTCCTAGCTCTTGTCAGGTTTTCTGATGGAAAGCAGGGTTCAAAGAAGACTTCTTTGAAGCCAGAACTAGTTCTGGGTTGCTCTGAGCAGAGCCCTGGGCTTGCTCGCCCACCCTCACAGCATTACACTGGCTGCCAACTCCAGAGGAATTGGGGCTGGGGGAGATCAGGGAGGAGGCGGGAGGCAATAGCCCCCCAGACCGACAACAGAGCCTGCAGGGATCCAGGTGAGCTGCAGCACAAACAATTGGGAAAATGATATCTTTGGAGTTGGGGGACATTTGATCAAAGACCTAAACAGCAGTCAGGAGCCCCACAGCAAGAACTTCATAGAGGATCCCACCTCTGACACCTCAGTCCCGAAAAAGTGCCCATTTCCCCTATGGGACTCAGAAGAAAGGCAGGAACAGGTTTTAGTGGAAGCAAAGCCATGTTCCTGAGAGCACAGGGAAGGGAAGAGGGGAGCCGCTCAGTGGCTCGGCCACAGCCCCTTCCCAGACCCTGTGCCGGGGCTGAGGCTCCACCCGGTTCCCTTCCCGCAGGTAGGTCCAGCCCTGGCAGCTCCATCCGCGGTCACCACTCTTCCTCCTCAGCCCATAAATGAGGAGGAAGCGGCTGGAGAGGGAAAGCTACAGAAGGGATCATTTCCCCCCTGCCGCCGTTTCCAGGCCGGGGTTTGAGGGCTCCTCGGGATCCACCACCACAAGGCTGAGGTGAACCTTCTCCTGGGAAAGCGGGAGAGCATCTGGATCACTCCAGAGCACGGCATGCCGCAGGGTGCAGCAGAACCTTGTATTTCTGAGCAACTGGAAGCCAAGTGCATCCACTCCCTTATGATCTGAGACAGTCCAGATGCTCTGGAGAACGACATCTGCAGCAGAAGCCGGTGCCTGAAGTCAGAAAAGACCTCTGATCTTCTGCCAAGAGTGGTTGTGGCTGCCCCTGGATCCCTGAAAGTGTTCCAGGCCAGGTTGGATGGGGCTTGGAGCAACCAGGGATAGCGGAAGGTGTCCCTGCCCATGGCAGGGTGTGGAGCAAGATGGGCTTTAAGGTCACTTCCAACTCAAACCACCCTGTGATTCCATGATTTTCCTCCTAGATCTCCTCAAGAGCTGGAAAGCCCCACAACCAGGTTGCTTTCATCTAGTTTGGACTTTGATTGCAGCTAGACCTGAAGGTGCTGCCCAAGCTTTTCCCATAGGATTGCCAAATGTGTGGATAAAGTGACCTTTTCTTCTACTGTAAAACAAAATAAACCATTGAAAGCAATAAAAGCCCCTGACCCATCTATTCCAGCACATTAACCTAAGTTTTTTATCATAGAATCATGGAATGGTTTGGGAACAGACATTAAAGGCCACCCAGTGCCGCCCCTGCCATGGGCAGGGACACCTTCCACTATCCCGTGTTGCTCCAAGCCCCATCCAACCTGGTCTTGGACATTTCCAGGGATGGAGCAGCCACAGCTTCTCTGGGCACCCTGTGCCAGGAGGGAAGAATTTCTTCCTAATATCAAATCTAAACCTCCTCTCTGTCAGTTTTTAGCCTAAAACTCTCAAGGCTGGAGGCTGTAAGCCACCAGAAGGAGAAGGCTTGGACAAGTCACTGCTGTGACATCATTCAGGAATGCAAATTGTGACAAAAAAAACCTGCTCCCATCTGCAGCCCCACGAACTCCCTCCCTGCTGCCGTTCTGCTTCAGAGAAGTGAGTAATTCTGTCATGAACGTGTAGGGAAGTGAAACTATCTCAGCTCTTCGCAGAGCTCAGCGTGTCCCACCCGGCTTCCCCTCGGGCCAGAAGGGCCAACATCCCTGTGCCACAGCCTGGTCTGGCAGGCAGAACTTCTGGAAGCAAATTCATGCTACAAAGTCTTCTTTTCCCAGGTTTTCAGCCATGGGGATCAGCATCCCTGCTTGCTAGCACGCTACCTGAGGGACAAGGGACAAAGCCTGTCTGTGGGATTTGGGGTTTGGAGTTGGAGCACACTCTTTCACTTAGGACATCTCCCTTGGTCTTGGGTAAGAAAACAGGAAAACTGCCAAGATATGTTTCTGTGGGTTTTTAAAAAAACCCTGTAATATGTGACATTGTTGCTGTATCCCAAACCCCATCCCTGCAGCCCTACCTGGGAGAGGCTCAAAGCTGCTCCACCTCTCAATCTGGGACCTGAATCAGCACAGGAGTGCAGGGGAGGGGAGGTTCAGCCAGATACACGGATCAATACATAGATCTCCTCCCCTGCTTTCCACGTTCCCGCCGGGAAGAGCAGCTCACGCTGCCAGTAAACAGAGCACAGCACTGTGGGGTGAGGTGGGCATGCAAAACCACCTGGTTTCCCTCCTGCACACTCTCCTGAGTCCCACTAATGTTCCAGCTCTCATCCAGTTCTGCTCGTGTCAATTACTTTTCCAGGAATAGATCAAATCTTATGCTGAAGCTGAGATAAAATCTGTTGGCTGCTTCCAAAGCAAGATCCCACCCTCCAGCTCTGCTCTTGCACAAGACCTTGCAGGAGGGCTCAGATGACCAATGTCAGATGGGATCTAATATAAGGAAAGTGGCCTCTGTCACCTGAGCACAGAAAAAACAAACAAAAAGCCATCAAAGAAACCCAAAAGGTGAGTGGGAAGTGGCAAAGGCTGTACAGCCAGGCCTAGGGGAAGGTATCCCTGCCCATGACAGGGGGTGGAACTGGATGAGTCCTTTCCAGACCAACCAATCTGGGATTCCATGACAAAATGTTAACCCCCGCAGTATTTGAATATGATACAGAAAACATTTTAGCCAGTATCCATTTCCTTACTAGCAGATTTGTCCAGCACTTTATAAAGCCACATATCGGAGCTGGCAGTTTACTCTCTTAAATTGCAATTTAAAAGTGATGGGATATGGCAGAGTTCTCCTAAACTCAAGATTAAAAGCCAAAATAAATCAAGCAGACATGAAACCACTGCAGGTAACTCACACCACACTTGCCAGTTCAGGCATGAAGGGAAAATCCATTCAATTCCTGACTTGGTAAAATTGCAGAAGAATGAACAACACTTGTAATATACAATGAGTTTTATTTAAAAATCCCTTTTCAATTACTTTGATTTTTATTCAATGGCAATGGATTTTTTTTTTTTTTAATAATCTTTTGCTGATATCACTATTTCCTCATCATAAATGCCTGAGGGGAAGGAAAGCAAGTCTGGGAAAAAGTGGACCTTGGACAGCAATTCTGACATTTTGTTTGAGCCTCTCAAGTCCATTTCAATCCTTTAAGGTGATCTTGGAGCTTTGGTTCAGTTTGGTGTCACTAAAAATCATTTTCTGAAATGCAAATATTTGCTCAGTCTAATTTCAGGAGCCAGGGTTCAAACGAAGCAGTGAACTTTAAAAAACTCTATGTCCAACATCCACTTCCGTTGAGGGCTTTTAGTTTGGTTTGGTTTTTGAAAAGGACAAGAAGTAATTGCTAAGAGAGAAGGTTCCACATTAAAAACATTTATTGTGCTCAGTACTTGTTTGAGGACAAGTCAAGGCTCCCACAGCTTTGCTCTCTTGTGGGAAAGTTCCTTTGGAAGTCACACAGCATCATCCAGAAGCAGGAAAAAAACCTGCTTAACGGATGAATTAGCAGGTCCAGCAGCACTGCCGGAAAAGCTTTGTGTGTTCATTCACTGCTTCATTCATTTTTCTCTCCATCACACTCTGGTACAAGGTGGGCTACTGTCACTTACAGAGTCAAACACAGCCACTGCCAACCCTCTGAAAACCCACTTTGTAAGAGTAGGAAGGATCTTAGTGCAGATTTCAATAAGGCTGTTTTCTGTCTGCAGATTTCACTGCATAGAAGAAAAAAAAAAATTCACTTACACATCCAAGACCTATTTATAACATGCAAAAACTGAAATATCCACATGGAAATACATAGGTTAAGGAATGACTGAGGACTGCTCACCTCTCAAATACTCCAAGAACACCAGTTTTGCATGATTAGACTATGATCAGGCCCAGCATTATTTTAACTCATCGCTGCTGTCATCAACCCAGTGAAAATGGAAGAGGAAAAAAAAAAATATCGAGGCAGCCATCTGGAAACACACCCGTGCCCAGGGAATTTAGAAATGTAGATCAGAGATGAGCAGGGAGAAAAGTTGGATTTCTCGCTGTCGGATTCCGAGGCGGGCGGGGAAGAGCACAGCCACACCAGAGGCACAGAGCCACAGCCGGGGCCATCTGCTCCTGCCTGGGTTTGCCACCTGAAGTGCGGCCAGGAGGGACGGGACAGAGTGGCCTTTGCCAGGGGGAGGTGCACAATGGGCTCCTAAAAATGTACACTCACTGCAGCATTTTAACTGGGATAAAAGCATTTTCCAGGAGGCAGTGTCCCACCCCATCCTGATGGATCAGTTTGTCCGGCAACACCTGAGGGGTCACATAACCAGCTTTGGGTCAGCAAAAGGCACCACCAAGGCCAGGAACAGCCTCTGCCCTCAAACTAGAGACCCTATCGAGCTCCTCACCTCCTCACAGATATGACAGGGACAGAGGACCGACTTCAGCTCCCAACAGATTTCACTGCACACTAAAACCACAAGGAATTTTATCAATGCTTACTTATCCCAAAATCCTGTAGGATTCTGAAGCCAAGACCAGTCAGTCTGACTGATCTCTGTTATGGGGCCTGTGAACACTTGATGTTCCCCCTGACCAAAGCAGTTAAATCTCTTCTCAGGGCAGGAAAAACACCCCAAACAACTGCTCAGATGACCCTGAGGTACCTCAAGCTAAAAAAAAAAAAACCAACTCTCCCTTCTTGGCAAGCCAGCACCAAACCTCTCTGCTCCCGAAGGAGGTGTCAGCCAAGATTTACTGCTTAAAAGCAAACTCTTGGTGCAGCGAGTTTGGAAAGTGCCTCAGACCTCACAACCACAATACTTCTTCCTAAAAGCATTGTGAAATATTGAACTTCCATAGGGAAAGCTAAGGAAATAGCAGGAAGCTGATGGGAGAAGGAGACCCCTCAGTGCAGCAGCGGGGCAGTGACCACACCACTCCAGCTCCAATCCAGAGGCCTCCAGCAGTCAGGAATGCCTTTCCCACTGTCATGAAAGGGCATTCCAACTTCCCAAGCACAGATATCAGATCCCTGAGTTTCCAAGCCCTCGTTAACCACTCATCAGACTCTCTCTTTCCCAGCAGTCACACAGCAAAATCACACGGGCCCAACACCTCCGTCCTCTTGGTGCACCAAACTGCAACTCCCTTCTTCCCATCTGCGGGATTCCACAGGTGCCATTCCAACAATCCACACCAATATATCCTTCTGAATGATAGCAGAGTTTATTTTAATATTTTGTACAGCCAGCATTGGTCTCCAGGAATAATTTATAATCTTACATAAGTGAGTCCACCCAAACCCACCCTTAAGGAATGTTCAACTTTCAGCATTTCTGATTTAGAGGGAAATTATTTAGAGGGCAAGATGCAGTCTGAAAAATGGGAATTAATCTGAATTTGTGATTAAAACTCCTCAGAATTCTCAGGGTTTCCTTGTCTCTAACTGGATCATGGACAAGCGCAGAGGTTTTGTCTTTCAGGACTGCACTGAGAATACATTCATCCTGGGGACTACTCACTTATTTCCCTAAACTGGGCAGGGTTTTGTTTCCTTTATCCCCAACTCTATGCCCCACGGTTCTGCTCTGCAGACACACTTCACAGTCCAGTACAATCAATGCCTGTAACAGATTTGTCTGGGAGGCACCTGGATGCCCGTCCCACATCCTTTATTTGGCTGTTCTCAGCACCACCTAAGACACCTCCACTGCTCACAGCACATTCTGCCTGACGCAGCAGGAGGAATAGACCTTGATCTGCCTTTCAGCAATGAACACACAAAACAAATAAATACTTTTAAATCCTTTACATGGTAACAACTTACGCAGTTCCAGGGCAGAACCTGGTGATCTACCCAGTCAAAAGCACTCCAAGGCAAAGCCCACTCACCTCCTTGCACTGCTCTCTTTGAGGAACAGGGAGGGGGATGAGCAACAGCCCAAGAGGAATTCCTCTCTCTTCCATGCTCAGAGAATTGCCAGACTCTGACACCAAGCAACTCACATTCTCTAGCATTCAAAAAAAAAAAAAAAAAAAAAAAAAAAAAAAAACCAGGACTATCTTTTTAACTTGTCCTATTTNAGGTTGTGTAAACCCTTCCTTCTCCCTCTCCAAAAAGCAGCTCTGGGAAACACCAACCAGCACTAAATCAGAGTCAAGAGCTGGCCGCAGGGCTCACAGCTTTCCTGCCCTGTTAAAGGGCCCTCCTGGGGCTCCCTACAGACCTTCCAGCCTCACAGGACAGTGGTTTGACCCCGAAGTCCCTCCTCACTACACCTGGCAGCTTCCCTTCCTGCATATGCCAGCACACTGACACACCTGGGGGGACTGTACATGGCTTTGAGAAAATCGGTGCAAGTGAAGAGCACAAACACTGAATGTGATCCAGAATCCCCATCACAGGGCTGGTGAGAGTTTTACTTGTCCTGGGCAGATGAATGTTTGGGAACTGCGGGATTTGATTCAGTTAAGAAAGGTTCAGGCAAGCCTTAAAGCCTTACAAAGCCATTGAAGCTGAAGACAAGGTCCTTCCACATTATTTTGAGACGTCTCACAACAGTGATTAGCAAGGGTAAGAACGCTTTGAGAAGGTGGCGTTTTTGACGTGGAAAGGAAGGCAAACTCAGTGCTGTGCTCAGCCTTCCTTGCCCAAGGGGAGCGCAAGTTCTGGTGAAAGGAAACTTGCAGGGAAAACGTTTTGTGTTTCCTACAGAGAACAAACCTGCCACTGAAGCCATGGAAACTTTCACAGGAAACAACCCAAAGCAGCACCGCACTCCACAAGAGCATCCCAAAACACGTCACAACAGAACTGCACTGACAAGAACGCCGTACACCCGTCCCAGGTGTGCGTTCTGGTGCCAGGGAAGGGGGTGATTTTTTTCCCTTTAAGAAATTCTGTCCCAGTTAGAATAAAGCAAACCCTTTCTTTTAACTGTCCTTTTCAACGTTTTCTTTATATACAACCCTTAAAATACACTTAAAAATAGCTGCACACGTGTTGTATGGTTATACCAGAGAAGGGCAGTCGCACAGACCGTGCCTCTCAGGACATTAAAAGCTGTGAATACCCCCAGCAGCCCCGCTCTGCTCCAGCCCCGACGCTGGCCCCAAGGAGGGAAGGAACGAAGGAACAAGCAGTTTGGAAAAGGGAGTCTCTCACAAAACAAGCCACTTACAAACCCCAGGGTATTTTCCTCAAGCATTTTTGTATCAAGTCCTTTCTTAAATGTTTGAGGTCACACTGCCATTTTAGCAATGAGATCTGTTGCAACATGCATGTGTCAGCTTCCCACTCAACCAACTGCAGCCCTGAGGATTTTTCTGGCCTGGTAGAAAGAAGAAATGTAACACAATTTCTGAAGTATGGTTGGTCCTCTGTTTCCAAACTCCATGTGGTTCCCTCGACGGCTCTTGGACACACCCCCACACTTTTTTGTTGTTTTTTTTCCTCTAATACACACTTCCCTCTAACCAACATGCAGATTTCTCCTCCCAAACATCCACATCTCAACGTCCCAATGAAACAATCCATGTCAACCATCCAGAGGTTTTCCCAGGTAGACCAAAGTCACTTCTGTGTTACCATACACAGCAGACACTGCTGGATACAGGCAAACTTTTGGCAGTCCTCTGAAGGCAACTCCCAAGAACTCATAGCCCCTCTCAAACGCTAATGTTTTGTCTTCCATGTCCAGGATAACTCGAATTCTTTCACCTATCTGGAAACAGAGACAGAAGGGGGAGTAAAAATAATACACAGAAAGAGTCAGCATGTTCAGATGGAGACAAAAATAACACAAAGTGTAATGCAGCAGAGAATTTTAAAGCAAGGCTTTCCTGTGTCTCATGACTGATTGCTCTTATGATAGATGATGGGAATTTCTCAATTTCACCATGATCCTGAGTGCCTCAAGCAGGACAGCCTGATTTATTTATTTATGATAATAAACATGACCATTCCCATATGAACCTGAGAGCAGGTATGTGAGAGCCCTGAGAGCAGGTATGTGCTTTAGGAGTACTGCACAATC
Source organism: Dasyornis broadbenti (assembly GCA_013397935.1). Classification (NCBI taxonomy): domain Eukaryota; kingdom Metazoa; phylum Chordata; class Aves; order Passeriformes; family Dasyornithidae; genus Dasyornis; species Dasyornis broadbenti. The sequence continues at coordinate 187,917 of VZRN01003784.1, read as the reverse complement.
TTTGGAATCTTTGCAATGGCCTCCAAGCTACCTGAACTCCGTGTTCAGCTGCTGCTATCGCTGAGCAGCAACTCCTCTGTGAGGAGCATTTTTAAAGACAAAAGATTTGTTTAAGAAAGGCAAGTGCCACCTACAAAAAAATCCCAGAATAGACTAATATGCAGGTGCTATGCTGACAGAGGTGTTCCCTCACCAAGGCAGAAGGAAATTCCAGTGCAAAATGTAAAATGAAAACCCTAATACATACACATACACACACACACACACACAAGAGAAACCAAGATTGACCACTGCAGCAGCCTTGGATAGAGGCAGGCCTGGAGCTCCCTGCATGTATCTAGCACACGTTATTTCAGACATCAATACAAGTCCCAGAGAACAGCCACAAGCACAGCAGGTGCCACACAAACTCCTGACTCTTCTCCAGCCAGCCCCAGCACTGGGAATTTCTTCCAGCCAACACTAAGGCACACATGTGTTTTCTGCAAGTACATTTTCTATGAGCAGATCACTGCACATAATAAACACAAAATACGCCAAAGGATCACTGATTTGAACTTTCACATGAAATTCAGGAATATCAGATACAAGTTACTACACGGATCTTCACCCACAAGTGAAACGCATGCCAGTACAAAGCCACAGCACTGGGGGTTGGACTGGATGATTTTTAAAGTCCCTTCCAACCCATTCTCTGAATATGAGATGGAAATTACAATGCATCCAGTTTAAGTTGTAACACGAGCAAATCCAGCAGAGAAAAGGCAGTATGACAAGACAAGCACTTCTAGAAGGACAAAAAGGTGGGATGGCATCTGCTCTTTAAAACCCTGAAGTAATCTGAACATCAGATGCCAGACAGGGGATGTCACCCGTGGGAAGGTGGCCAGTGAGCAAAGCAACAGCAATCAGCACTGCTGCAGGTTTTTGCAGGAAAACTCTCACCTAAACACTAACTTCAGCTCACCCTGCCAGACAACAAATGGGTACAAGCCCTCAGACACTCACCTTGCTCTGGGGCAAGTCGCTACTTCAGAAAGCTACAAGAGTCTTTTAAAGTTTTATTCCAAAAAGCACCACGGTGTCGAAACAGACACCTACATTACAGGTTTCACACTCAGTGTTTGAGATTAAAGTGTGGAAACAACCCAGGGTCAGGTGCACTGAACACCAGACAGGTGTAGCCTGCGGAAGCAGTAAATGAAGCGGGGGGAAGACAGGCTCACAAGGCAGAATCATTTGCCTTCTACAGGGAAGGTAAAGAGACCTTTAAGGGTGACTTCGGAGCAATTCAGCAGCTAGCCAGGACAGCAATGGATAGCCAGCACCCCCTAGCCCCTGCGCACTGCCCAGCCCACACCAAGCCCCCTCACCTGGTATTTGGGCGCGTTATTGCACTGGGGGAAGCTGCCGTTCACCTCCCCGTTATGCAGCAAGTTATTGTCCACCAGGTTCCAGCCCCAACTCTGGTCGTCGCTGCCCAGCAGGGCCACGTAGCCCTGGCACTGCATGGCCGCGCGCTTCGTGGCGATGCCGATGACGGCCACGGTGCCCAGCGGGCCCTCCCACCACACCTCCCAGGCGTGCCGGCCCTCGCTGAAGCCGATCTTGGTGCGCGCCCCGTCCGTGCTCTGCGCGATGGGGTTGCGGTGCAGCGTGAAGCCGTTCTTCTTGATGTAGACGTTCCTCGAGCAGTCGTTGGTGCTGAAGGCGTGGTGGAAGGCACGGACCTGGGCGAGAGAAGGTGGGTGGGGGAGATGGACGGGGCTTGGAGCAGCCTGGTCTAGTGGGAGGTGTCCCTGCTCATGGCAGCTTTGAGGTCCCTTCCAACCCAAACCATTGTGGTTCTAGGAGAGAAAACCCTGTCATGCTTCTCACCCTCCCACCGCCCCCTTAGTTTCCAATGGAGGGTGGGCCGGAGGGCTGTGGGGGTGTCCCCAAGCGCTAAGGGAGGCGGTGAAGGGGTGTCCCGGCGTGGTGGGGGTGTCCCCGTGAGTCGGGGGATCCCGGCCTCACCTTGCCCTTGTAGGTGGGCACGTTGCAGAGGATGTCGGTGCGCAGGGCCTCCTCGGCCAGGCAGCGGGCGGCCAGGCTGCGCCACACCTCGCTGTTCTCGTCGCCGTGCAGGACGCGGTGCCACAGCTTGCAGACCAGCGCGCAGCTCCGCAGCTCCCGCAGCTCCAGGTACGAGAACACCAGCTCCAGTACCCGCCCCGGCAACCGCCAGC
>VZRN01003784.1:163482-185314 GCA_013397935.1 Dasyornis broadbenti | reverse complement strand
CCCCGACGCGAGCTGGCGGGGGAGGTATCGGCCTTCTCTGTAGTGTTATTTAATCGCCAAGACAGAAGTTCCTCTGGTGGAGTGAATGGGCTCTGGCTGCTCTGTAGATCTGGGTCAACAAAAATCACATGGAAAACATAACATGGTAAAAAAAAAAAACAAAACAAAAATACCCCCAGAAATAAGCCGGTTATTGCGCAATAGTTAAATAAATTCACAGACTTTAGGGCAGCGGAGTGACTTCTGGGCTGTCACACAAACTCCGTGTTCCCTGTGCCTCTTTTTCTCCACAGCGTCTCAGTCTCTCCAATATTTTGTCCTAACTTTTTTGGCCTTCATTTAATTTTCCGCTGATGTGCTTTCCTAAGCAGCGCTGTGACACAGGCTGCTGCGGGCGGTCACGCCAGGGAAGGTAGGTGAGCGCCATGGGTGTGCTCTGAGTGACAATTAAATGTGTTGCAACCTGTTTTAAATCAGTAATGCTTCTCTTAAAAAGACTGCAGAATCATTGTATCATTTAGGTGGGAAAAGACCGGCCCGCACGGCGGCTATGCCTGGTATCCTTGCTATTTGAGCCAAACCTCCACTTGGATACTGAGCTGTCGAGGTACCTGTTATAACGAGACACCGGAGTTTCAGTTTGCAGGATGATCTAGTTGTTTAATAAGTTTCTGCTGTAAAGAGACCAACAACCACCTCAGTTCAGGGTTTTTTTTTTGTTTGTTTCAGAGGTATCCCTGAAGCATGGCAGTCAAGTGGAATGGAGGACATTCCTCCTCTATCCTGTGCCTGAACGTGAGCGCAGAAGGGCTGGTGGCCTCTGGCGCGGAGCAGGGCGAGCTGGCGCTCTGGGATGGGGGAGGCTCACTGGTGGCACAGCTGCGGCTGCAGGCGGACGACGTGACCTCGGTGGTGTTCTCTGCCTGCCGCCCCAGCACGCTGTACACCTCTCACGGAGAAACCATCAGCGTGCTGGATGTCCGCTCCCTCCACGAGCCCCTGGAGTGCTTCCACGTGAACGAGGAGGAGATCAACTGCCTCTCAGTGAACGACACCGACAGCTTCCTGGCTGCGGCAGATGACTCGGGGACGATAAAGGTTGTGGACTTGGAAAGCAAGAAAGTCAGCCGGTCCTTGAGACACTCCAACATCTGCTCCTCTGTTGCCTTTCGACCTCAGCGGCCTCAAAGTCTGGTTTCCTGTGGACTGGACATGCAGGTGATTTGCATACATGTGCACGGTTATTAGTGAAGTGAGACAGTAATTACCCACCTGTGTAGTGAGGCACCCACAGACTTTCACCGAGCATGAAGGTGTTCAGCCTGCAGTCACCAGAAAGCTCTCTCACTATTCTAAAGTAATTTTGACCCAAAAGCTAAGTTTTGAGGTTTTTTGTGCTATGTTCTACTCAGCAGCTTCTGTCCTTTTTTTATCTTCCTTAATATTTACAATTCAAAAGTGAGCAGGGTGGGGGGAAATCAGAATATGCTGCAAAGCTCACTCATGCCATATTAGCTCTTTGTTGGACTGAGCAAAACCAGAAGCCGTCCCTAGGGATCAGCTGTGGCTGCAGATGAGATGCAAAGGACAGTGAGGAAAAGGCACAGTGCCTGAGGCAGGCAGGTGGAGCAGTGCCTTTCCAAGTGGAGCATGTCACTGCGAGAACAAGTGATTTGTATAATTTATCCTTTGTTCTGTTGACCTCTTTGAAGCATGAAATGTTCTTTGTCTTTTATACTTCTCTGTCTTCATCAAGAGGAAATTTTGTCCTTTGCATTCTGAGAAGAACCATGCTGGGAGTTAACTCAAGTTAACTGGCCACCCAGAACAGACAGTTTTCAGTAATTTCTTTTCAGTGCTTGTGATCTGACCACATTCCTGATTTAGCCCAATATGAAAACTGTCACTTCTCAAAGGTTTCTGTGGTTCCAGCGGTGTCAGGGTGAAGTTTGTGTGACAGCGTTGAGCAGTTTCACACTGTGTTCTTGAAACCAAAGCGCATCTCACACCCATCAGAGCAAATACATGTTGATATTTAGTATAAACTGTATTTTTCTGTGTCAAAGCCATGATAATAGATCCAGTCTGGGAGGAGTAAACACTCAGTCCCTCAGCTGGCTTAATTCCAGTCCCTAAAATGCAGATACACAAGCCTGGGGCTGGCAACTTTTTATCAGAATTGTAAGCATTTATATACAACTAGGTACAAGTGAGCTGATTATTTTTTGTGATGCTTTAGTATTAGTTTTATTTATTGTAGCTCAGCAATTTGATTTTTAGGTGAAAGTCAATATCCCAAAGCAGGATTTCATTAGTGGGTTTTTGTACAGTGAAAAGAACATCATTCTGCATTGAGGCTGCATTCAAGATCCTTCATTTCCCATAGGGGAGCTTAGCTGCAGAACTCTAAAGCCCTGTGCTGCACCACGCCTTTGGACAAGTTATGAGCTCTACGAGCATCAAAACATGTTCTGGGCTTGCACGTCAAACCCTTGGGGAAGCCGTGGCTGATGAGAATTGAAATTTAGGTTGCTAGAGTTCTTTCAGGAGTTCCGGTGAAGCAGGGAAAATGCCATGAGGACAGAAAATACTTAGTTTGTGGAAGACTTGTCAGCAGTTGATGGATTCATCAGGCTGTTGCAGAGCTGTCTGTGAGGAAAACAGGAGTATTTTCTGTAAGCATCACCCGGCCCCTCTTTTTTATAGTAAATCACTGTTGTTGTGGAAGTAGTTTTAAGGCAGCAGCAACAACAGTCACTGAAACAGGAAAGTGACAGGAAACATATTTCAGATGTTTTAGTGTGATTTGGATTCCAGGAATGGAGAGCCAGGCTCTTTTGTGAACTAAATTTAAAGACTTCTGTACTTCTTACTGGTGATTACTACTGAAGGAATATTTTTATTTATAACAAATTGAAGCTGAGCTTTATGAAGCAAACAGTACACCAAGTGCTGCATTAGACTGACTTGTGCTTCTGGATCTGTTGGCCTTGAGAATGCTCATTGTCAATTCAAATCCTACAAAAGTCTTTAGAGAATTATTTTTAATTGACTCAGTATAAATCTGTAGTTCTTGAACTGCTGTACGAGAGACACTGGATTCTTCATGGGGGGCTTGGAGGTGGGGTGGCATTAGAAAAACAAGTCTAAAAGCACAACCTCTCCCCATCTCATTAGAAAAAGCATGCCCTACTCCATAGCACAAACCAGATCTACTCACTGTATATAAAAATAAATACAAATATGCCTGTTTAAAAACAACAGCCTCAACTACTTGTTTGCATTTTACTGTCCCATTTTTCAGACATGTTCATGGAAGTGACTATTTTAGGCCAAGTCGCAGAGACAGAAATCCAGAATGATAATGATCTTTATTCACTGCTAGCGTTTCCGTGTCCCTCCTTGTCAATAATTAATGTGCAGTATGTCATTATTACTACTGCTGAGATGAACAGAAAAGCTTTTAGAGCAGCGTTTGCATCCTTTTCGTGGTCTAAAGGTCTGAGTCATTGACTGCGGAGTATGGCGGTGGGGGTTTGGAAAACAGGCCAGAAAGATTTGCTACATTTATCAGGGCAAGTTTAACCACTCCGCACCAAACACCTTACACCTCTTGGAGTCAGGCACAGCCTTTGCTCTGCTAGGGCAAGAAGTGTGGTTGTTTATTTTTACTATTAAAGATCCGATTTTATGTAACACACACAAATTATTGATTCATCCTATTTTTTTTTTTCCCCAGGTGATGCTATGGAACCTGCAGAAAGCTCGCCCCTTGTGGACCACAAACCTGCAGGAGTGTGACACAGAGGAAGAGAGCCTGCAGTCAGCGGGGCAGTTCTTTAACCCGCCCCTCGCACATTCCCTGTCTGTTGCCTCCTGTGGCAACGTCTTCAGTTGTGGAGCTCAAGATGGTAAAGTCAGAATATTCCGAGTCACTGGGGTCAGGTTTGAACGTGAGCTGGAGTTCCAGGGTCACAGCTTGGGAGTCTCACAGGTGCTCTTTATGCCAGAGGCATACTGGTTGTTGTCTGGAGGAAACGACGGGAAAGTCTTGCTCTGGGATGTCAGCAGCAATGTCGGAAAGCAGCAGAAAAGTCCAGGAAAATCTCTGCACAGGAAGAAAGCCCAAGCAGCTGCTTCCAGCAGAAAAGATGGGAAGCTCAACAAAGTGGCCTCAAATGAACATGCTGGAGTTGTGCCAAAGCTCACCATTGAGCATGGAGAGAAGGTGAACTGGCTCTCGTGCGCAGAGATCAAAGGCTCCAGGAGAGTGTTGGTTGCTGACCAGACCAGCTCTATATCAGCCTATCCATTGCCAGAACCTTAAGGCACCCAGTGTTTACAGAAATCTGGGGGACAAAACCACTTCTCGGAGCCAGTTACATCCACTGACAGTGAACTGGACAATGAACCCCACTGGGTCGCTGAGAAGGGATTTGCTGTGCACTCATGATGTCCCTGGCCTCATGCTGGTTCTCTGTGGCTGTTGTGTTCACAGCCACTGTCTCTTGCAGGGTTGGCAGTTTGCTGCTTGAATTTAAGTGAAACGGGTCTCTATATTTAGGGGTAACATTAGTTCATGACTAAGCTGATGTAATTAAGGCTGGAGGAGGAAATTAGTTCTAAGGAGACACCCACAATGCTAAGGGAGGCTGCTGAACAGTCGCAGGGCTGTCACTGGCTCAGCTCCATGTGGTATGGGCTGTTGCAGTGCTCTGTGTGACTTTTCCCATGAAGTCCTAGTTGGCTCAAACTGGTCATAGTGGAATCTGGTTTTCATCACTCTGTCAGCAGCTGCATAGAGTAGAGATGCATCAATTAACAAGTAATCAAATGAGTTTGCCTGTGGTTGCCAACTGTGTTTTTTCTCTGCAGCAAAGGAAGGGGAAAGGGAACTGCTACACCTCTTTGCTGGGTCAGCTGTCAGTTCGTTGTGTATCCCTGGGAAAAACAACTATTACACTTGTCTTAATAAATGCTTTCTCTCTCGCTGTTCCCTTGTGCTTAGACTCACTCTAATAGTGCCAAACTCACACAAAATTGTGTCAAGAGGTGTACTGTACCCTCATCACAGGGGAAATATGAAGTGCCAAAGGCACAGCTTCTCCTTACCCAAATACTTCCTGTCTTTCCAAAGCTTTGAAACACAATGAGCACAACTTGGCTTGCTAGAAGCTTCCCTTCATTTGCAAATTGAAGGAAGACCTAAGTGGAAATGCAGCAGCATGTTAAATTCATGCTGAATTTCCCAAGAGTGGGCAAATAATTTAAAAAAAAGGGTTTTTTTCTTGAGCTGTCCTTACCTTGTCAAGGAACTGAATTCCTAGTGCTGGCTGAGGACCTGCTGCACTCACGGGGGGTTTGTGCTGCCGTGTTTCACCAGCTGGGCTGTTACCAGACCCATATTGTTACAGAAAAATTTCCTGCTCTTCTTTTTGCATACCCAGCTCCTGAAAATCATTATCTGGTTGTGCTGCCTCTCTCTACCCTTTAAAGAAGATATTCCAACTGTCTTGGTTTTGCTCAAAGCAGCTCCTTGCAACCAAACATAACTCATTCTCATCCAAATCAGATTTTACCTTCGTACTTTTTTTAATTAAAAAAAGCAAAGTCAATCTGCTTGTACAGTCTTTCCCAGCAGGAGACTTTGGCCCAAGACATGAGCTGGTGGGCGCAACAGCAAAATGAAGCCAAAACAGCAAAAAAACCAACAGAAAAGTGTACTTACTCCCTTTTGTGTTACCTCTGAATTAGTTTCTCTATAAAGATATGGGATCGGTGGGGCAGAGGAAAGGGTCAGGTCGGGCTGTGTGGTTCAGTGTGTGAAATGTCCATGAATGTGTGTTGGTGCATCCATGACCTATATTTGGATATACAGGCTATAAAAAGCCTTGGAACAAACAACCTCCTGCAGGACTCGGATCCCCTGTCCCTGCTGTTGCTGCTGCCTTCAGGAGAGAGGAGCAAGCCTGCTCTGGGTTTTATTTCTTCTGTTGGTGTTCTCCAGGAAGATGGCGAAAGCCAGCATCTCCCTGCGCTCCCTGAACGAGACGCTGAACAGGTTCTGCCAGGGCTGGGCTCACACCGCGCGAAGGGACGGGGAGGCTGTGGAGGGCTGGGGAAGGGGACACCAGAGCAGACAATCTGTGAGCACGGCAAACCTGTGCTTCTCTGGAAACCTCTGTGGGCAACAGGATGTAAATAGACATTGTGTGTATACAGGGAGGGAGCAGTTCATCAGTAGGTTTCATCTCTTCTTCACTCATTGGGGAGGAAAGAGGGACAGAGCCATCAGCTCCATGGTGGTTCAGTTCCATGGCTGCCATCCTGGCTGTTTGCTGCAGGGTTTGGGCAGTTGCTCCATCAACCATGGCCTGCAGCTGCATGCAGTGCCACCAGGCAGTGAGGGCACTTGGTCCGTTCAGCCTGGAGGAGACTGAGAGGTGACTTTGCTGTGGTTTACAGCTTCCTCCTGAGGGGAGGAGGAGGGGCAGGCACTGATCACTTCTCTGTGGTGACCAGTGACAGGACCGGAGGGAATGGCCTGAAGTGGTGTCAGAAGTTTAGGCTGCATGTAAGAAAAAGGTTCTCCCAGACGGTGGTCAGGCATTGAACAGGCTCCCCAGGGAATGGTCATGGCCCCAGGCCACTTGGACAATACTCTCAGGCATAGGGTGGGATTGCTGGGGTGTCTGTGCAAGGCCAGGACTTGGATCCTTGCAGAACCCTTGCAACTCAGCATATTCTGTGATTCTGTGAAATTTGGGGCTTGCTGTTCTAGTGGGAGATTTGGGCTGAACTTCTGATTTTCAGACCATGCCTCAGAGTCTGAAGATTCAAAGATAGGGATTAAGTGGTTATTGTTTGCAAAAAAACCCCCCAAGAATGAACCTTTCTAGTAAGTTTAAAGAAAGCAAATCACTATCACTGGGGAATCAGGACATCGGTGATGCTGATTCACCCTCCATTTCCAAAGCCTGTGCTTGGTAGAGGAAAGTGATCAACAGGTTCATGGACTTCCTGTAAAATAATCTGGTCTCAGCTGCCTCTGCTGGCACCAGTCCATGCTCAGCTGTGCAACAGGCACCAGTGGTGGTGGCTCAGAGCAGATATAAAGATAATAGCACGGATCTTGAGGAAGAAGAGTCAAAAAAGGTCTGAAATTCTCAGCAGTTAGAGACAGGCAGCATACTGTCCCCACTCCGTGGATTTAAAGATCTGGATTTTTATATTATGTGAGGCCCCTGGCCCAGGGTGCCCAGAGCAGCTGTGTTTGCCCCTGGATCCCTGGCAGTGTCCAAGGCCAGGCTGGACAGGGCTTGGTGCAGCCTGGGATAGTGGAAGGTGTCCCTGCCATGGCAGGGGACAGGATGAGGTGGGCTTTAAGGTCCTTCCAACCCAAACCATTCTGGGATTCTACGATATGTCACCTTTAAAAGCAAACTATGCAAACAGTGTCAAGACATTTTAAAGTCAAATCAGGTGTCATACATACAACTGTGGTTTACCTGCAGTAAAAATGATCCCTGTCAAGAGTATCACAGCTGATTGGATGCAGCACTTCTGCTTAGGAAATGAATGATTATGGGTTGACAGACAGACAGCTGACAGACTTGGAAAGAGACTATTCCTCTTGTCAAGATACTGTTGATTTGGTTCACCCACAGCTTTTATGACTGTGATGCACATGATGGTGAACACAAAAGTAGCTATTGGAGACCTGACCAGAGGGAGAAACAAGGAAACTACTCCTGAAAGAAAAAAGTGAAAGTTAATTCTGTGGGAAACTGCTTGAAGAAGTGTGTGTCTAACATACTACGGAGTGAATGAACAGGGAGAGCTTGGAGAAGTGCAGGGTGCTACATTGGCCTGGCAAACAAAACCCACATGACAGCACTAAAATGTCACTTTCTGTAAATGCCTGAATAGCAGAAAAAAGGTTTCACATAGAACCACACTTCCAGAGAAGTGGGAATGCTGGAGCTTTTACTGCACGGCTTCCAAGTATGTTCTGTGTGCTAACAAGAGGGAAATTTTAAAAGCTTTCTGGTAAAGAATGGGGATGTGGTTTGTGTGGACACTAGTCAGAGTTAGAGGTCACTGACTCAGTGGTACCTTCACTTACACTAAAGGAAAAAGTGTTCAGAGGTCCGGATGGAAATGAAAGCAGGAGGTTTAATCCATTCTTCCTCTTTTCATTCCAAACTTAGATCAGGAGGCAGCAGCACTCAGTCTATCAGAATTCAGTAACAGCTGTGGGAGATCAGTTATGGATCTACCGTGGTGTAACTGAACAGATGTTTTCAGATCCAAAATTGGCAAATGCTGAATCGTTTGTTGCAGGTGCTTAAAAATACAGAAGATTAATTTTAAAACAGGCAATATATTAAAAAAAAAAAAGGTGCTGTAGAGGCAAAACTGGTCAAATCCTAAAGCGTTGGACTAAAGGCTGCTGAGAAACTACTGCTGCACTGAAAGCAGCATTAGTGATGAGATCTTGGATAACCTGACTCTTATTTGTAGAGGAGGAAGTTGGAGAATGGGCCATGAGGAAACTTATTTACCATGATAAAAAGCTGCAAACCAGGGAACAATTCACCGGCAAGGACACTCATTATCTGACAACCCAGCTCTGAAACTCATTCATAGCAAACTCCAACTCACCTCACCTCAGTTTCTGCACTGGCTCTATGCTGTCAGATTCGATCCAATTATGACCCATCAATCCTTCCAGTTCTTCTGAACTCCCTGCATTTCTACATGACACCAGCTCAATTTTCCAATTAAAGTTCTATTTTAGTCCCAAAATTCTTGCTGAAGCAAGAGGAGTCCTACTGCAGTAAGATGAGCTTTCACCGGGCTGCAGAGGAAGCCTCATAGCCTCAGGAAACAACAGAAAATCGTTAGACAAGGATCTGCACAAGGGCCAGACAATGAACTAAGGTCGGGGATACTTACTAAAATATGCCACTGTTGATGTCTTTTTCTTTTCTCCTCATTCACGTCATGTGCAGACAGAATCCAAAGCAGGGTTTGGTTTGGAGAAGGGGGAGGCAGAAGCAGAGGCAGGCAGGGAGAGGGAGGAACTGCTGATAGGAAAAGGTAGCATTTTTGGTCTGTCTATTACAACAACAGGCTTTAAAATACCGTGGGATATGTGTGAACGAATGGAAAACAGTTTGGAGGGTTTTGTTTAGTTTGGATTTTTTATTTTTTAATGTCACCACCTGAAAGCTGCTGTCCTTACAAACAGTTCAGCCAAAGATACAAAAAGGGACACAACAAACAAGTCAAAGACACGAATAGAGTGTTTAACACAGGTAGGTCACAATACAGAACTCAACTCCCTGGACATTAAAACAACACAATAACAGAAGCAGTGGAGAAAACTAGGGATGAAAAAACAGATGATAAAGAAAAAAATGCAGGGTCTTGTCTGTAATAATACTTGCTGATGGTGTAGTTATTGTTAGCTGATACAGCCTAAAGTTCTGCCAGTAAAATAAAATGAAAAATCACAAAAAATTCTGTAAGGAGTAGGTGATGTTCGGCTAGTAAATCACTTATTGAGTACATAGTACTGAGACAGTTTTTCAGTATTTGGGAAGGAACTTTGAATTATTTATGTTAACTTTGAGATTCTCAGGATTCTCAAGAACGTGCCTGGATGTCAATCAGGTAACTGAGGAAAACGTGGAGAAAACCATCTTTCCAAAAACCACCCAAAGTGACAGAAGCCCAACACACCCTGTATCTCCAGGAAACTGACAAATATGTGCATTCCCTTGTACCTTGTCTCTTAACACAGTGAGTTCTTTTAAACCAGGCAGTTTTCTTCAGCAAAAGTGGAGTAGCTTAAAACTCAAAACCTCATCTTTATAACTTAAAATTTTAAATAAGGAAAAACACAACAGATACCAAACAATGAAAAAGCAGTTAATAAATACAAGCTATGAAGCAGTTTTTATCACAGTTGTTCATGGAAGGACAGTCCTACAGAAGGGAAAGCCAAAGCACGATGAACTGTCGGGAGAGAGAAACACTGCGAGTGGCTTGTTTATAATTTGCTTAATTTTTAACCAGAGGAATAATGAGTTCTACTCAATGTCAAATGAAAATGGTTCAAAAGACCATGACATTACAAATAAAAGCATAAATCACCTCAACACATCTTAACCTCAAAATGTGTTAAGAGAAAAAACTGTGTCATTAATAATGCAAATGGTTGAGAGCTGCAGATGTATCTACATATTAATTTTGCAGCTACATTTGTAGGTTATAAGTTCTCTGCACAAGGAAAGGGCCAAAAAGACGTGGGGTGTGACAAAAACCCTTGAATTTTAGTGGTGTTTGCTCTCACAAAGCTTGGGAGGAACCTCAGAACTGGGTCTGGAGCTGTTCACAGTGCAGTGTCACGGCAGAAAGCACCAAATCATTTCAAAATTCCCTTACCCTTGTTTTCCACCGCCCAGGGTAGAAACCAGGCTTCTGTCCTTGGAGGCTCGGTTCGCAGAGCTGGACTCCAGCTTGCAGAGCCTGGCGCACGACTTTGACCTGCAGGAGGAGCTGCTGGAGGAGGATCTGAGGCGGGATGTGCCGTGGGCACCTGCGGCCAGGTGAGCACAGCCAGCGACCAAAGCCAGGGGCAAACCCGGCTCCAAACCCAGCTCCAAGCCCGGATCCAAGCCCGGCCGACCGGCCTTGAGCACTTCCGGGGACGGGGCACTGGCTGCTCCTCAGAGCAGCCTGTGCCAGCGCCTCAGCACCCTCACAGGGAAGAATTTATTCCTAACATCCCACCTAATCCTGCCCTCTGGCAGTGGGAAGCCATTCCCGCTCATCACATCACCACAGGCGAGCCCGCCTTCCCGCTGAGGGCCCGCGGCCTCTGTCTCCCAGCAGGCTCGGCGGAGGAGGTGGAAAAGGAGAAGGAGGAGACAGAAGAAGTGAAGGGGGAAAAGCAGAAGAAAGAAGGAGAACAGAAGAAGGAGGAGGAAGAGGAGGAGAAGGAAAAGGTGGAGGAGGCGGAGCCCTGAGCCGGGCGGCGGGAACACTCCCTCAGTGAGGGGCGGAGCGCGGCCGCCATTGCGCGGGCGCCATTGCCGGGCCCCGGAGCGGTGGGTGCCGGGTCCTCGCTGGGACCNGGGGTGGTGAGGGGCCCCCTTTTCGCTGGGCACCCACGTCCTGGGGCTTATTTTTTATCAATAAAAATAGCGGAAATAAAAAAAAAACCGCCTTCACCTGTATTTGTCTCCATGGCGAGTTCTGTGTGAGGAATGGCAGCCTTTCTTTCAAGGGCCTCCCGTCTCTGAAGCTGCCTGTTTAAGAAGCTTGTAACTTAAAAATGAGTGGGTTTATTCTTTTGCTGTATGTGTCTTTTGTTTTCTCTCCCACAGTATTGCTGGGCCAAGTGGAAAAATCGTGTGAGGAGGCAGATGATACTCACAGTTTCAAGTCATACAAGAAGGTGCTGAAATCTTAATTCTTCATTTATTGTAAGATAAAAGGTATTTTAGCTTTATAGTCCTAGCTTAAGCAAGCAAATGAATGAGGAAGAAGCTGCTCTGCTCTGATGTATATCACCTTCAGAACACACTGGAAGCAAGTCTGTGCCAAAAGCAGCTCTTGAAGGATGTGGATATACTGAAAAAATGAGTGAATGGAAGGTTAAGGTAACTGGAATAACGTATCCAGCATAGCATATCATAGACAGGGAGTGTTGGGAGAAGAGGGGAGTAATAGGAGAGGCTGGAAGAACTCTCATCTTCTTTTCCCCTCTCTCCCTACCCCCTCCTTGCTATCCCTAAAACACCTGTTACAGCTCACAGGAAATTGCAGTAGGAAAACCTGGTACAGTTTTTCCATGACTTCTGTAAAGACCTGCTTCTTCCTCAGGAATCTCTCAGGTCCTGAGCAAAAACAACCACTTAAGCAGGCATCTAAATCCTGTAACGTTTTCCTAAAGTAGCTGTAAAACATCTTGTGTTTTCCTTTATTTTCCTTCCCATAAGGAACATAAATGTTTCTTTTTGCTTTCAGGTCTTGATGTTATCCTAGTATTGATCATCTACCTAAAGTCAGTATGTCGAAGAAATCCAAGGCCCCGCTTTCCTTGTCTGACTGCCTCTGCCAGATTTGCATGGAGATCTTTGTGGAGCCTGTCACACTGCCATGCAGCCATACCCTCTGCAATTACTGCTTCCAGATGACAGTGGAAAAGGCCAGTCTTTGTTGCCCCTTTTGTAGGCGTCGAGTCTCTTCCTGGGCACGGTACAATACCCGCACAAATACTCTCATCAACTGGGAACTCTGGGAGAAGATTCAGAAGAATTACCCGAAGGAGTGTGAGCGGAGGATTAATGGACAGGATTTGGATGAGGAAAGTAAGTGAGATGTCCCTTGTCCTGGGATGTCTGTGCTTTGCTATGGTGATTACTGTGGGTGGACTTCGAATGTTGGGAAATAAAGAGTTGTGGGTAGGCAGGTGTGTTACTGCTGGGCGAGGCAGAGACAGAGTTCTGCAAAAGGGGCAGAGAAGAGGTGGGCAGTGCCTTTTTCATTTGTAGTACAGAGGGTAAAAATGACATTGTCTGGTCATTTCAGTGGGTATTTGTTCATGCCTTTGGTGCAAGGTATTGGTATGTGGCTACCTGGCCTTGTTCATTGCTCATTTGCAACTGTAGAATCTGCAGATCGAGTGTTTGAGTCTGTGGGGGTGCTTCTTTATCACAGTCAAGTAAATGAAGGGGTTAAAAGATTTTTAGATGTTAATTAGTTTGGTTGAAATTCCAGGGATTCAGTCAATGCAAGAATCTCTGAGCTGAAAATTGTGGTGTCAGAGAGAAGGAAGTGAAATCTGATTAACTTTTTGAAGAAGGATTTTGGGGTTTGTTATGTTGCAAGCTCCCTTGCCGGAGGTTTTTGGTAGGTTGGCTTTAGGGCAACTTGTTCCACTTGAAATATTCTGAGGCCTTTTTAATGAAAAAGAGTGAAAGACACAAGTTATGGTCAGTGTAGCAATAGACAATGAATGAAGGAATGGGTTGGCTTGGGAGGAGCCTTAAAGGTCATCCCATTCCACCTCCCTGCCATGGGCAGGGACACCTTCCACTATCCCAGGGTGCTCCAAGCTCCATCCAGCCTGGCCTTGGACACTTCCAGGGGTGAGGCAGCCACAGCTTCTCTGGGCATCTTGTTCCTTCATATTTGCTTTGTATACAGTGCTTGGAAAACACCGCCTGTTCGTGCCACTTTGTAACACTGCGCTTTTCTACTGTGTAAACTTTATTCCTCGGTATTTTTTCCTTTATTCCGTTCTCTTTTTAATCACAACACTTGGTTTAAGTCAAATCATTCCCATGACAGGGTGTGGAGGTCATCTGTTGTTAAAATCCTTCATTTTTGACTGACCTGATCTTGTTTTGTTCCTCACTTTGTTTTTTATCTCTCCTTTCTCTTGATTAGTCTGTGTCCCCAAGCCACAGCACCAGCTGAGCAAGCCTGGGGAGCTGAGGCAGGAATATGAAGCAGAGATTAGTAAGGTAAGTTGAAAAATACATTCAAAAAGCATAAATGCTTCATATCCAGTCATTTGAATTGTTCCCACAAACAGTTGTAATTTAATAAAGATCCTTAAAAGGGCTCTGCAGCTGCAAGAACACAGTGGTCACTCCTGAATCATGAATTAAATTGATGGAAGAGGAGAGATTTCTTTGTATTTGACATGAAGTGACATTTCTCAAGTTTTCTCAATCTATACCTCCTACCTCACCTCTCAGTCAATGTATGTAAAAGTAGCAAATGGAGAAATTTGGAACTGTTTGGGCTTTGGTTTTACATTTGCCTGCTTGATTTCCCTCCACGTAAGAGACCACAATTAGATGAGCTTCAGTAATGAACATACATCATTTACTTTCTTCTTTGTTCACTCTGTTACCTGTGCTCATTTGAAAATCAGAAAAGATTCTTAAGAATTCTCAATTTTGCCTATTTAGGGATCCTTTTTCCAATTCAAGCACAATAGTCTTAAGATTTAGAGTCAGAAAACATGTGGGAATGCATGAGAGCCCCTTGTTGGTGGTTACAGGAGCACATGAAGCAGAGGACTGGGGGGAATTTCCAAAGAAAGCTTTATTCTTGAAGTATTTTGCTGTCCTTGTGGAGTTGCTGGTAACTGATCTGTCAGCACATGTCTGCTGTAAGGAAGGCAGATTTGAAATTCTTGGCCTGCTGCTTTGAGGTTTGCATGTTTCAAGAGAGCAAAGCTCTTCTAGAAGAGAGATGTGCTGTCTTTGGAATATATAATGATATAAGCAGGTTGAGCAAATGCTGTGGGATAGGTGGCATTCAGCCTTGGAAAGAAACCTAATCCCAGTTTCTCTCTAGATCCACGTTTTTGGAGATCTTAGTTTTTGTTGAAAAGGTGAGGAATGGAGTTTGGCCTTGCAGGTGAGCAAGGTTAGTGCTATAATCTGACAGAAACCAAAAGGTTTGTCACTGTGGTCAAACCCAAGGCTCTCCACACGGTATCCTTGTGATCCTTATATCTTGTGAACAGTGAGTGGTTCACATTTAAGGAGTGTCAGCTGGGAGGTGCTGGTGTAAAGTGTTGTCCTGCAGCAGTAACCAGGTGGATTTTTAAAAACATCTGGTTTAGGTGGAGGCAGAAAGGCGAGCGCACGAACAAGAGGAGAACAAGGCGAGTGAGGAATACATCCAGCGGCTGCTGGCAGAGGAGGAGGAGGAGCACAGGTTGGCAGAAGAGAGACGAAGGGAGATGGAGAAACAGCTGAAACAAGATGAAGAGCTGGCCTGGCAGCTCAGTAACAGTCTGGTGAGTTAGGATTGAGGGGGACAGCAGCAAATATTGATACAATGCAAGCAACTTGGAATTCTCAGAGCAAATGTTAAAATTTGGAACAATTTAAATTTATTGTAGTTGTAATTGGAAGCTGTTTTCACCCCTGGTACTTAAAAGCCTTGATGGACCATTAACTTCTGAAAAAACTGGGAGAGTGAACCGTGTGTAATACACACTTGAAATTCAGCATCTAGTACATGTGCTGCATGTTTTCCTTCTGACACGTTTCAAAACGTGGATTTTCTGCTGTATGCTTCCTTTTGCTCAGGATTTTAAAAATCCTTTGAAAGAAATGAATGTCTGTAACATGTACTGGAGGAAAGGAACATACAGTGAAAACGTACCTTACCTTTTGGAGGGTTTCTTTGTTCCATTAATTAGTTTTGGTTAGTTGAATTTTTGCTACCTAGTGATGAAACCTGTGTACTTACTTGAGCAAAACCTCCTGTCCCTCGATGCTAAACCCGGGAAGGTGTACAGAACATGTAACCTTTCCTTTTCCATAACCAGCTGTTACTCACAGTTCTAGAACTCTTTGGGCAAAAGTAACTAATTCTGCAGTAAAACCAAAGTAGTTCCTTGAGGTTTCTGCAGTTTGTGTGTTGTTTTGTTTTACCTAACACTGTTTTTACTTGTCATGGAAGAATGAGGATGCTGAGGGACACGTGCTCGGCAGCCCATCACCAGCTCACAGCCTCTCACTTCAGGCATCCCCAGCCCACTTGTGCAAGGCAAAGAACAAACCAAGCAACTCTGGAGACATTCAGAAGTAAGGGATTCAGCCAAGTTTCTTCTTTAATTATTGGCCTGTTTTAGTGTCCCTCTGCTCCATTTGCTGCTTTGGGGTGCTGTAGGCCAACTTCTCTAGATAACTGGGGAAAATGCGAAGCGTTGAAGGTTAAAACATTTCCTCATAGGAGGAGAAGGGAAACACTTGCCCTTCTTGTTTTTGTTTGTCAGAATGAACCTGAAGACCTTGATTAATGCAAAAGATGGACAGTTCAAGGACAAAACGTTTAAAGGGGTATCCTTTTTTTTCCTTTTAAGGTATCTGTCTCCAAAGAATCATGATATGTTGGGATCAGCATCATTCTCTAGTACCACAGAAAGAGGCAGGAGCAACTCTGTCTCTGCGGTAACTGGAATCACTTTTTTATAAATCTCGCAGTTAGTAATTATGGGATATTTTCCCCTTGCCTGTAGGATTCCAATCCTCTCTTCCTCTTGCACATCAGAGCTGGGCAGGTTATATTGTCCTTTTAAAACTACCTTTAGTATTCATGATTGCCAGCTCTGGAGCCTGCAGGAGGAGGGTGGACCTTGATTCACATCATTCCATGGCTGTCTGTCTGATCATCCCTGTTACGCCTCAAAAGAAGATGAGCAGGCTTGCCCAGTTGGTCTGAGTCACTGATAAGAGGAAAATGCTGCAGTTGTGGTTTCAGTCCTTTAGCTGGGCTTCTGCAGTTACTTTAAATATTTTCATTATTATTAAGCACTTAGGTATTTTTTAGAAAGAGAAGTATCTGAGTTGCTATCCCGGAGCACTCAGGGGCAATGCAGCCATGACAGGTGAAATTGGCATTTATTCACACCCATAGGCTTTTGATAAATTTACCTAATTAGTGGTGTCTCCCTTTTCTTCAGGAGACCAACAGCAATGAAGGCAGCAGTTCTGCATTGCAGGATGAGCAGGAGGAAATGCCAACCCTGTCTCCACAGCTGACCAGTGTACAGAAAGATTCTGGTGCTAAGGATTCATTTTTGGAATCATGCATGAACTATTTCAGTGCCTCAGCTTCAGGTGAAACTGTCAAGCAGGAAAAAACACCAGAACCAAATTGTTTAGAAGATGGAGTTCCAGATGTACTTCGTGGAGCCACAGAAGGGGAAGGGTCTAGAAGAGTTCTTTGTAGATCCAAAGGAGAAGATGATGGAATTGAGTCAGACAGTGGCAATTTAACACATGTCCAAAGCATAAACCTTGCAAAGTCTGATGAAACTTGTACCTCCATTCAGTCAGGAATGAATTGTATGATGTCTGACAGCCAGACTGCGCTGTGTGATCTGGGGAAGGAGGCTGGACCCTTGGATGCAGAGACACCAGAGAGGCCACAGAACACTAAGGAGACTCCCAAGAGGAAGTTGCTGGAGTCCCCAGCTGATGCCATGATTGACTCGTGCATGCTTGATAAGAGGAGAAGAACCTCTTCAGAAAGTGCAGAAGACCAAGAGGAGCAGATAAACGATTTTAACTTGCAAACACAAAGAGCCTTTGAGCAGGAGTTCTATGAAAGGCGCAGGCAGGAGGAGCAGGACAGGCTTCTGGCTCTGCAGCTGCAGAAGGAGCTCAACAAGGAGGAAGGGGCACTAAATCGACAGAAGGGCTCTCCAGATGAGTATCTCCTTCGCACCAAACCACGTCGGTCTGTGAAAGACTCTTCTGCCAGAAAGGGAAGTTCCAAGGTGGCAAAAAACTCAAAGGGATCAAAAAAACAGGCTGAAACCAATCAGCACAAGACTTGGAAAGGTTCCTGCAATGAAAACTGGCAGTCCCCTGCCAGGGTTCGGGTGAAATCCCCCAGCGTCAAGGAAGGAAAGGTTTTGAATTGTGTGGTTAATACCAGTGACACAAATGATATTTGCTCACTGCCTAAGACCAAGCAAAAGACAATCCTGCAGATGCTTAAAAGCCCTGTTGCAGAGTAGATCAGTATGAACACCTGGTAGAGTGGGAATGGGAACTGTGGTGGTGTTCTCCTGAGTTAGGCAAAGCTTTCCTAAGCAGTTCTGAGTTGTTTCTTTGAGGGGGAGCCACTTTGGGCAGAGGTGAGTTCTGAGAAGTTTTGGTAATGTACACGCCCAGAATGTAAAATTGTTTAATTGTTCTTTTCTTGAATATTATTCTCTAGCACTTGCAGCACTTCTTGCAGGACTCAGATAATTTCTTATTTTCTAGCTTGCATTTACATGGTTTGGAGTGTGAATACTGGTAGTGTTGAAAAACAAGGATAACTGATGGTCTGATCTTAAAATGAGAATCCGGAGTATTTAATGGAAAAGATGCACATTCTGTGGAGGAAACAAGTGAAAAATGAGTCTCTATTCCCAGCTGGCTGTCAGCTGCAAGGTTGAAGCTTCCCTCAGCACAACCACTGGAAATGGAAGCATGTTGCCAGAATTCAGACTGTTTCTGGAATTGCATTGTTCACACAGCCGTTAACACAAGAGTAACCAGACAGTCACTCTTTCCCTCCCATGTGCTGACCCCTCCTTTGGACAAAGAGGGAAGAAACAGGTCACTCTTCACTGCCAAGGCCAAGAATCTTTCATGGATGCCTTGGCTGTGGGCTCCTATTGTCTCTGTCCAGAGAGATCCCTCCTGCAGATCCCACTTCCTCTGTTGTTAAGAACGAGATACTTTTGTTTTCTTATTGTTTGTGTTCTGCAACTGTATTCTTGTACAATAGTGTTACTATATTTAATGCTGTTTAATTACTGTACTCAAACTGGTTTTTTTTTTTTATTAAAACAATAGTCCAATAGCCAGTTATGATGGAGAAAGTTAAAAGAGAAAAAAGCAACTGAAAATTGGAGTTGTCAGTAATGACATAACTGTAATTAGAGATTCATATAAATGCCCTGCCTGGTTGTAACTGTTCCCCTCCATTTTTAGGGGTATTACCAAATACTGTTCCTGTTGGGTTTAAAACTAAAATAAACTAAAAAAAATTGTAATTTAGATGTGGAGGTGCTGAGGCCTGTAGGGAGTTGAGGCTGGTGAAGAGTCAACCAGATCCTACTCTGCAGAGGACATTTTCTTGCTAATTGTTTTATGAAGCCGTATTTTGGCTTTTCTTTGCTTCTTTGCAGCAGCTTTAGCACTGTGTTTGAAACAGAGCCAAGTGCCAGCTGCAGTGCTGAAGGGTGTGTGCTAGTCACCAGAGTCAGCAAATGTTTGAGTTTTGTCCTTTTTTTGAACTCCATTGATGACTTTAGTTCTGTTCTGGGAAATTCTTAACAAAATACTTCAAATCAGCATCTTCTGATCATTTAAGTTTAAAAAAACCAAATCTTATCATAAGCATGACCAGCACACTGAGCCAAAAATATGAATTATTGGGATTTTTTTCCCCCTCTGCCTGTCTTTATCACTGGTGGCCTTCTCATAAATAAATGATCTATTCTGAGAAAGTTACAAAAGGTGACCAGTGGCAAATCCTTTGATTTTTCTCCTGCTGCCTCAGCCCTCGTTCTGGAAGCCTTCCTTCAATATGAGTTTGTTTTTCTTTAGTCCTTACCACAGTTGGGATTATTTTCTGTCTTACCCATGATGTCAAAAACATCCCTTCATTAATTAAAGTTTTTTTTAAGGCAGAACTACTGACTGTTTCCATGCTGGTGACCCTCAGCCTTTCCAGTCAGGATAAGCCTTTAAAAAACAAACTCCTTTTTCAAAGCAGATGAGGAGAAAGTGTTTATTTGCTGCCAAAACCCTTTAAGTCTATGCCTGACTGCCAGCTCTGGTACGTTGAGACTCGCCATGAATTAATTCTGGATGTTAAAGTGGTAGGGGAAGCATTAAGGAGGAAGAGGGTGAGGGAGAAGGGACAGTTTCCCTTCTGGCAGCATTGCGCTTTGTGCAAGGGGCATGGATTGCTGCATTTCACACCAGCCTCATTCCAGTTTCCTCCACAAGCTGTTCCATGGATTCCTTTCCCTCTTAGTGTGTGACTGTGTCTCTCTTATATAAAAGACTTGAGACATGCACTGAACTAATCCCAGTCAGAAGTTCAGCAAGGGGGGTGCTGGGGGTGCCATTCCTCACCAGCAATGGCAAATCCTGCTGCTGTGATTCCATTGAAAATCACAACAAAAAGTACAAAATCTGCCATTTCAAAGGTCTAGGTAGCTCTCAAGTGGATTTTGGGGTGTGTGTATACGCTGGAGGGTGTGTTAAAGGATTTGGGGGATATTTGTGTTTTTCCAGCTCACTGAATGTTGCCCTCAGTGTCAGAAGGGCCTCTTACAAAAGAATTATTATTTTTCAGCAGAATGAAAAAAAAGCAGGACTAAAAATTGTTTGTTAGATAAAACCCAAACTTAACTGCAAAATGTACAAACCCTGTCACCTATAGCAGCAGCCCTATCCCAGGTGGGGTGCTGCAAAGCCCTCAGGTCCCCCAGATGATCCCATTCCTCACCACATCCATGGCACAATAATCCTCACCAGGCATCATTTGGCCTATTCTTTTAGATCTTTATTGTTAGAGGGTGGAATTTGGCCACTGCTGAGTGGATTTTAGTTGTACCAACAGCTTATTTCTGTGCTGTGGTCCGGGAGCTTTGAAGGTGAAATAGCTTTGTTTGGTTTTGGTGAAGCAGGAGTCTGCATTTGGGACGTCTGGCTGCTGTAACAATTCACTGCTGCTCACCTGCCTTCAGCCCTGTGTTTGTGAACACATTCAACTCATCCAACTGCCAGGAAAAACAAACCAAGTGCCAAAAATTCAAATACTTTACAGGCTTAGTTGCTTCTCTGAGCACCAGAGCTGGTGTGGAGATGGGAGACAGGGAGGGAGTAAGAGAGGGAACAGCTGTACCTGTTTCCATGGCAGTAAGGTATTAAATTATTAGAATTCTAGGGAAACTTCAGCTTTCTGTGGTACTCACAGAATTGTCAAGTGTTACTGGCAAGGTGTTCAGCAGTGAGGCAGCCACATTCCTGCTGTGGTGGGAAACAGGAAAGGAGTAAAACATTACTGCCATTTCTCCAGGTGGCCTGGCAATCAGAGACACCTGGCACGGTGGGTGGGGACAAATCCAGGCGTTTCCTCTTCTGGCTTTGAAGAACTAATGGTGACAGTGATGGCAGGGGTGCCCTGTCAGGGCTCCCTGGACTAGTGCACATGAGCTGTTCCATGACCACCTCAGGTCCTGCCTCACAGAAGCCCAGAATGGGCCAGGCTGGAAGGGACCACAGTGGCTCACCTGGTCCCAGCTCCCTGCTCCAGCACATGGCACAGGAGTGTGTCTGGACAGTTCTGGGATATCTCCAGTGAGGAGACTCCACAGCCTCTGCTCTCTGTTCAGAGCTTGGTCACTGCCCAGGAAAGTTTTGCCTCGTGTCCAGGAGGAATTTCCTGGGCTCAGTCCCTGCCCGTTCCTCTGGTGCCGTTGCTGGGCTCCTGGAGCAGAGCGTGGCCCCTGCTCAGAGCTGTCCCTGCAGTCAGGGTCAGCCAGGGCTGAGGGCCCCTCTCAGCTGGGGCTCCTCTGGAGGCTGAGCAGCCCCAGCTCCCTCAGCCTTTCCTCGGCAGGAAGGTGCTCCAGGCCTTTCCTCATCTCCGCAGTCTCCGCTAGCCCAACTCCAGCAGCCCCATGTCCCTCCTGCCCTGAGGAGCCCAGAGCTGGACACAGCACTCCAGCTGTGCCTCCCAGGGCTGAGCAGAGGGACAGGATCACTCCCTGACCTGCTGGCAATGCTCTTCCCAATTCCCCCCAGGATCCCACTGGCCCTTCTGGCCCTCAGGACGCTCCACCGGCCCAGGGACAGCTGATTGTCTATCAGGACGCCCAGGTCTTTCTCCGCAGCGCTGCTCTCCTGCAGGTCACCCCCAGCCTGTGCTGGTGATCAGGGTTATTCCTGGGGTGCCTCTCTGGTCACAGCACCTGGACCTGCTCCGCACCCAGCCTGCGGCCTGCCCGGCCCCTCGCTGCGCCGCGGGCCTCTGTGACGGGGTAAAGCCTCGTGGGAACCCCGGGCGCGTGTCCTGAGGATGTCGGTGCGGCCGCTAAGGCCCGCGCCCTTTGGAAGCGGCGGGTGGGGAATGCCGAGGGGATTCCCTGGAAAGCCACTGCGGCGGCGGCGATGGGAGAAAAGGGCGTTGCCACGGCAACTCCCGCCTTCCGCGCGGCCAAAGGGGCGGGGCTCGTTACCGCGGCAACCGAGACCCCGCCCCTCCTGGTGGCGGG
>VZRN01003784.1:99616-163205 GCA_013397935.1 Dasyornis broadbenti | reverse complement strand
CGGGCCGAGGCGGAGCGGTTCCGGGCGCGCTGCCCCTGCCCTCGGAGCGCCTCCCGCGGGGCGCCGGCGGTGCCAGGGCCTGTCCGCGAGCGCACCCCGGGGGCCGACCAACGCGGCGGGACTGCCCCGGGCCCGGCTCCGTTCCCTGCGCGGCGGGGAGCTCCCTTCCGTTTGAACGGCGGCTCGGAGGGTTCTCTCGGTTGTCCCGGTGGCGCGGGTGTGTGTCCTGCTCCCTCCCTGCCTCTTTCCCTCCCTCCCGCCTGCGCGCCGCCCCGGGAGCCGCGTCCCGCTCCTGCGGGTAACACTGACTGCCGGGAGGGACCCGGGAGCTGAGCCCGGAGTCCGCCTTTGAAAAACCATAAATATCCTACAGCGCGGGTGACTTGCGGGGAATTGAGTTCGCAAACGGCGAGAGCACGTCGCTTTTCCGTGGAAGTTCGCGTCAGGTGACAGCTCCTGCTTCAGGTTGTGTACTTGGAGCGCTTGACCCACTTTGTGTTTAATCTGATTCGCCGTAGTTACCCCTGGCTGATGGCTTTGCATGTCGGATACTGCAGGAGTGTTTAATAAGATGTATCAACTAAACTGCCAAAGAGAAGTGAAACTGCTTTAATTCGGTTGTCCAGACCTGGCTCCGTTTCCGGTTGTGTCCCTGTACCTGGACACGCTCGAATCTTCAACAGGATGTGAGCAGGGAAATTATTATCTCTGAGCTGTTTCTAAAGAATCTTTGTGGAGTAAGCCTTTTGAATAAAAAGGACCTACAGAAAATATATTTTCAGTAGTATGTGCCTGTGTGTGAGATATTTGCTAATAGCCTGAAACAGAACAGGCAGACCTGTGCTGGTTTCCTCTTCCTGACAGCTTTTTGTGTTTAGACACATGTTTTATGCTCAACATAAGAGAACCCCTCTTTATGCTTTCAGAAGTGGAAAAAAAAAAAAGCCTAGTGGGTTTCACCCATCCACTGCTAAGTGGAGTTTTGAAGTTTTATTTTTCCATTTAACAGAATTTAAGGTGCTATCTGGAAGTGCGTTGCCATGGAGCTCGTCTGGCCGATGCTGGTGTGGTGTGACAGGTGCTCACACCTCAGTGCTTTGTGTTAGCATTTTGTTTCAGCTTGGAGTTGTAAGTGTATGCAGTCACTCCTGTCTGTGGGGAGAAGGCTGAGGGAATAGTCCCCAGCATGAGGGATGAGGACAAATAGTCCTTGATGCTTTTCTTTGATCATGATGGCAGAATTGTTTCTTTGGTGCTCTCATCCAGGAAGGTACTGCTAAGAGGGTGTAACTGCTGCATGTCTTCCCCAAAGAAATGATGGGATATCTGTGAAATTTCCTTTGAAACTTAACAAATACTTAGAATTTTCTGTTTTCCAACACAAGGACTGAAAGCTTTCATACGATGGCACTTTGCTCAGGAATGATGAAGAATCAGTGAAGGCACTTTCTGTGTCAGTGTCTCTTTAAATAATAACAGAGGGTTGAATTTTTCTTCCAGTTCTTGCAAATGAATGGCTTTGCATGCCTCTACAGTGAGGTGTAGAGTGGCATGTGTGTGTGTATGTGTGTGTTCCATACTCACAGGTGTGATTTCACTGCTACAGTTAACATTGAAAAGAGCTGAAAATGTCATAAAATAGTTTGGGTGAAAAACTATTCACTTCTTGTTGTTTTTTGGGATGTCACTAGTTTTTATTTTGCTATTTCTTCAGCTCAGTTAAAGTCTTAAAATACAGCTGACTGCCATCCCAGCACACTTGTTGTGGCAGGTTGGGTGTTTTGGGAAACCAGTTCCCTCAGTCAGTTTGGCTTTCTCCGTGGTTTGATGTGCAGGTTACTTAGGAATGATTGATCTCCACAGTTTCGCAGTGTATTCTCTGTTCAACCCAGAGCTTCCTGAGAAAATCTGGGGAACATCCAAAAATGTTTTGACAAGACTGATGTTACCTGTGAGCTTGGTTTTGGGCAAAGGGGTTTTGTCGTTTTGGTGACTTGCTGTGAACTTAGGAAGAACTACTGCAGGTCCCAAGGCTGCTCCCAGACTGGTTCAGCTGCATTTTACCACTCTTCCTCTCTACCAGCCTTTCCACAGGAAAATAAGCTCTTTGGCAGTCCACCACCTTTGGAGAAGGTGCTGTAGTCAGTAGACACTTAAAGAGTTGGGTGTAGGAGAGCTTTTCCTCAGGAGCTTCTGCTGATGGGATGGTTTTTGAGAAACTGGGAGGTAGAGACTCCTCCTCTGAGGAAAGATTTACAAGTGATCTTAGGAACTGTTGCTTCATCCTGAGCAGCAGCATTAAAACTGGGATTAGTTGCACTTTAGGTGTTCAAAGTCAGGCTGGACAGGGCCTGGAACAACCTGGGATAGTGGAAGGTGTCCCTGCCCATGGCAGGGGGTGGAACTGGATGAACTTTAAGCTCCCTTCCAACACAAACTGTTCCATGATTCCGTGATTTGAATAAATGTTAGTCATTATACAGAGAACTCTGTAGACAAGTACTACTTTCTCCCTCTTGGCTGCTTTATTTTCCACTTCTTATATAAACTGAGCTTCTGCTGGTTTGTTTTTGCCTTTCAGCAGACTCAGTAAATCAGGGTGTCTTTTCTTCCATCTCTAAATGTCTGTTACAAGTGGATAAAAAACTTCAGCAGCTGATTTAATATTCTTCCTGTTAAAATGTCAAGTCAGGTTTTCATTTCTCTTTGTGTATGCCTGTGTTTGGAAAATTCATAGAATCATGGAGTGGTTTGGCTTGGAAGGGACCTTAAAGCTCATCTTCTACCCACTGTGGTGGGCAGGGACGCCTTCCACTATTCCAGGTTGCTCCAAGCCCTGTCCTGGAACACTTCCAGGGATGGGACAGACCCAGCTTCTCTGGGCACCCTGTGCCAGGGCCTCACCACCCTCACAGGGAAGAATTTTCTCCCCAATATCCCATCTAGCCCTGCCCTCTGGCAGCTTAAAGCCATTCTCCCTTGTCCTGTCCCTCCATCCCTTGTCCCCAGTCCCTCTCCAGCCCTGTTGGAGCCTCTTTAGGCACTGGAAGGAGCTCTAAGGTCTCCCCAGAGCCTTTTCTTCTCCAGGTGAACACGCCCAGCTCTCCCAACCTGTCTCCAGAGCAGAGGGGCTCCAGCCCTCACAGCACCTTCACGATCTCCTCTGGACTCATTCCAGCAGGTCCATGTACCAGGAAAATGTCTGACCTCTAGAAGAAGATCCAGATCACGCTAAAACCCCTCAGATGGTTCCCACTGTGTTTTCTGTTACTAGCAGGAAGAAGCCTGGCTGTCCTGACTGCAGGCATTCCCTTCCCCCTGAGCTCTGTATGTTTGTCTCCTTTCACAGTTGCACTTCAGGGATAAATGGCAGCTGATGAACCGTTCTTCCTAATTATTAATGCTTTGAGAGAGAAAGCTGTTCTGGGCGCTTCCAGTCAAAACGCTGTGATTTCCCTTTGGCATTGCAGGTGCCAGTGAAAGCGTGGGGAAGCATATGCTTGAGGCATGCAACAACAACCTGGAGATGGCTGTCACCATGTTCCTGGACGGAGGAGGGATTGCAGAGGAGCCCAGCACCAGCTCGGCAGCGGTGTCTGCAGTTCGCCCGCACTCCGAGTACGTAGCCGGGAACACGGCTGTGCAAACCAGCCTGTCCCACAAATGTCACAGTGTAAGGCACAACAAATAAGGCAATTGTCATTTTTCACTCGCAGCAATGCACGCTGCTTTGATCTTGTTAAATTGATTGCTCCAGCGTTGTTCCGAGTGTTCTGGTTTGTAGGCCAGAAGTGAGACTCTTGCATGTACTTCAGAAGTTTTCTGTAGCTTTCACCTACTGTTTTTGAGAAACAAAGCTCAAGTCATTAAAGCAGGGATCCAGTAATCAGAGAGTCTTATTTTTAAATTGCTTCAGCAATCTTGCTCTACACTAACTTGGCAATTAGAGAATTCTTTTGGTTTGGTTCTTATGAATGAAGCCACCTTACTCCCATTTCATGGATTCATAGGATTGTTAAAGTTGGAAAAGACCTCTAAGATCAAATCCAGCCATCAACCCAGCACCACTACCATATTCACCAGTAGCCCATGTCCCCAAGTGCCACATCCACGTGTTTTTTGAACAGCTCCAGGGGTGGTGACTCCACCACTGCCCTGGGCAGCCTGTGCCAGTACTTCACAGTATTTCTTTCCATGAAGAAATTTGCCATAATATCTAACATAAACCTGCCTGGCATAACTTGAGGCCATTCTGTCTCATCCTGTCTCTTGTTACCTGGGAGAAGAGTCTGACCTGTGAGGGTTTTATTGTGGTGGTTTAAGCCAGTTTGGCACTGGAAAGGTCAGACCTGGATATACACAAGTATGCAGAGGAATCAGCAACTTCAGCTCCTTCATCAGCCTCTTACACATCAGATGCCTGTAAAGGGAAGAGAATTTCCACTAAAGCATGGCAGAGAGTCTCAGTGCTGCCTATTAATGTGTCTGCTTGGGATAGATGGAGTATTTTGAGTGGCGTGAATCACATTCATTAAATATTGTAAATTAAACGTAAGCCAGGCTTTTGTCCCTATGAAAATCTTCCACTTCAGGAAAAAGACAGCCAACTTACAGAGGAGAATCCTTGCCACTCATACTTCTGAAGCTCATGTATAAATTTAAACAATTCTATTAATGCTGACCTTTACAACTGATGTGAGATGCCTTCCTGTGTGAACCTTTGACAGGTAGCAAAGTTAAAATAGGTATATAGGTTAGGGTCCTTATTTCTAGACAACTTCTGGCACATCAGTGGTTTAAGATTTTTCTTGGAATACTTTCTTTTTTTATACTTGACACTCTCCAGGTGCTGATCAGCTTAGTGTTCCTCCTAGGATGAGAGAACAGTAAATGTGCAAATGGAGAGTAACTAGCTGCACAGAGCAATCAAAGATGTGGAGGTTAAGAGCAAGGTTGGTGCATCCTGCTGACATCCCGAGTTGCTTTTTGAAACCTGCATGGCCAAGAGCCTCAAAGTGCACGCTTCACACCTTGGAAGAGTCTGAGGAATGAGGGAGTTCATAGGCAGGATGTAGCAACGGATGAACCCTTCTCCACTTAGATCTGTGGGCCAGGTGACCACACCGTTGTCACAGTGGTGCTTATGATTTCCTAGTGATTTACTTTCTCCTCCTAATTGTGGTTTCAGATTATCTGAGCTGTTGACACGTGAGGGAGCCCAGCTATGTAAGCCAAGAATTGCTTCAGTAATGGGGGGAAATAGTCACCTCGACCTTGTTTTCCATCCTCTGGAAAAGAGAGAGATGTGATTTTCAGGTGGAAGCAAAAAGCCTTCTGACTGACAAAAGCTGGTAATAAGGAAGATAAAAGTTTTTCTGTGTAGCTAGCAAGGAAAGGAGGATTGCAGGTGAATTATTTAACAGCTTCTGCTGAGTTTTTAGCAACTTTTCCAAATTCTAACGAAGTTACAAAGAAGAAAAAATGTTTAAATAGTAGATTGACAAAGCCTGGGATCAAACCACTCAGGGGTTTGTGTAATCTTCTATCAAAGGTGATCCATGCCAGCTCTCAGTGCACAGGGTACCAGGTCCAGCAGCAGTGCCATGAGGGGGAATAGATACTCTCTCGAGGTCCCACTTATCCCCAAACCTCTTCATTCTGTGCAATGGTACAGCAGCATCTTTAGGTGGTTCAAGTTGCAGGAGCGTTGGAGCATAATGAGATGGGGTTTGTACAGTGCTTGGAATATTATCATCTCTCTGATGTTTCCTTTTTTTTTCTTCTCCTTGGATAGGGATGAAGTACGAGCTCCAATTCCTCAAAAGCAGGAGATCTTAGTAGAGCCTGAGCCCTTGTTTGGAGGTAGGCTTGTGTTCTTATTTTGTTTCTGTTTTCTTTACCTTGACATGAGCTAAGTGACAAAAGAAAATCAAAACTGTCTGGATATGAAGAAATAACACCAGTAGTATTGAAAACCTCACACATGAGAGGTGCTGCGTTCCCAGGGGTACTAATTTGCTAAATCTTGTTGCATGAGACTTCGTGAGGTGATATCCAATTAGCTTAATTAAGTATTCATCTGTGTTCTGGGGGCTCAGAGCTGTGGGGTACTGCTGTGGAAATGTTTGAAGTGCTGGGATGGAAGATGGAGCCTTGGCTGATGAGTGAAAATGAAGAGGACAAATGCCTGCATCTCGAGGAGACGACAGATCAGAAAGAAGGACTGAACTGTGTGATTGCTCATAACCTTCTCCATTTCTCATGTAGGAATTGAATTTGCTCTTTAAGCTGTACCATGCAGCTGCTTTTCTTGTGTCTGTCCTCCTCATGTGGACCAGGCCATTTCTGAGCTGGTCTTTGCCGTGTCAAATGGATCGAGAGCTTTGCCCTTTTCACCAAGGAAGGCCATGCAAGTGCTCACCACTGCAGTGGTCTCACACCCATAGGAAATGCTCTTTTCTGTCATTTAGTTCCTGTGTTAGAAAGGAGAAGGAGGCCAAGCTTCAGGTTTACCCAGGAACTGGTTTTGTCTTGATTCTGTTTTTCAACATCAGAGAGGATGCAGAAGCTGAGGGGGTTTCAGAGGGCAGCACACAGTGCCAGGCAATACAGGTGCACACCACTTGCCTTTTTGCTGTACTTGCACAGACAGCAATATTAGCTTTTCTAGTTTTAGACCTTGTAGCAATTTTGGTTTTCTGTCTGGGGAGCTGGAAATTTCGAGTCCTTTAATGTGCTTCAGTCCCCAGTCCCATCAGAAAATATTTACTCCTTAGGCAGAATATGAATTACTGAGATGGACTAACTTAACTTCCACTGCTACATACTGCTGTGAGGTGCATGAAGTACCAACAATTTAAAATACACACTTCATTTGCATTTGGCCAAAAAGGAATTGCCAAAGTGTCTGCCTTCACTGAAGTGCTTTTGCCACTTGTGTGAGCTTCATTGATGTCATTTCATGACATTCCCCTCGCTGCTGAGAGGCCACCTTGGAAGCAGCAGTGATGCTGGATCTTGAAGGTCTCAACCATAAGATGCAGTGACACAAAAACAGTGACATACTGTGTTTATCTAATCCTCGCACTTCCCATCCTACCTGGATTTTGGAAGTGGGGCATTTAATAACAGAGGAGGGCAGTTGTGCAGCAGTAAATGTGCATCCAGAGGGAGGTGCCCTGCTGATGCCTCTCTGGAGACAGAGGAGCTCTCTGCACTTTTTCCTGTGGCCCAGCAGAGTTTTTGACAAAGATCTATTGATTCCTGTGGGTTCAAGAATCAGGATTAAGATCTGCTGACCCTAATGCTTGGTCTTTTTATACCTTCCTGTTACACACTGATCTTGGGCACGCTGTCACTGACCACCACTGAGCTGATCTGGATCAGTACCCTCCTGGCACTGTCTGATCCACCAATGCCACTCGTGTTTCTGGCACAGAGCAGGCTGACGAAGCTGAACCTGAAGAGATAATTGGTGTCAGCTCTAGCCCTACAGCAGGGGAGGAGGCAGTTTCTGGTTTTAAGGGTAATACTGAGGTGGTTGTATAAGCTCAGGTTTTTTCCCAGGCGAAGAGGTGACCCTGTGTATTTGTGCCCTGCTGGATGCATGGATCCCATCATTCAGTATAAAGGATCCTCCTGGACTGCTGAGAGCCTCTTCACCTGTGCTGCCAGGCTGCAACTGAGCCAGGCAGGGACATGCTGCTTTTGTTGAAGTGGTCCTTAGCTGCTATTCCAGCTGAGTTTAAGTTGTTCCCAGGTTGACTTTAGAGGGTTGTGCTTGTGCCTGAGCACTCGTGGTGAAGGAGGTCTTCTCCCTGGAGCTGAGAGTTGTTATTCCCCAGCACGTTCCTTGTTCAGGCTTGCTTTCTCTTTCCATGATAATCTGTATCATCACATTTCCACTGGCTGTATTTATCTTACTGTGTATTATTTATTATGTCTTGTAGCAATTGGGCTTTGAAAGTTCTGTCTTTCAGTTGACAGTAAAGGAGATAAGTAGCTGGAATAATCTTGGCAGGCAGTTCTGTTTGCATTCCAAGTGCAGTGGTTGTGCTGTACCTTAGGACTTCAGTGGGACTTGAGGGTATTTCTGATACCTGCCTGGGCTGTTCTGAAGGTTTCCTTCAGAAGTCTGGATCTAATGGAAGTGTGTGGCCGTTGCCAGTCCAGCCAAGAAGTTGGTACAGGATCAGGATGAGAGTTTAGAAAATAGAAATGCGTTGTGAAAAAGCAAATGTGTTTCCTTATAAAGCAAATATTCTCTGATGGGGTTTAGTCTTTTGAAGTTTTTCTTCCACTTAAAGGCCTTGGGTAAAATCTTGACTGGAATTGTGGCAGGGTGGTGCTGTGACAGCACTGCCACTACATGCTGAAAGGCCTTGGTGAGCCCATCAGAAGGGGCTTGAAGCCTCTCTGTGTTTTGTTTCTGGGCTAAGGTTTGCTGGAGGCAGGACGTGTTAGGAGCTGGAATTTACAAACTCAATCATTTCCATCCATCTCCAGGCCTTCCCAAGGACCTCTACTCCCACATCATCCCTGCTTTGGGCTCCTGTTCTGTTTTCCTGCATGTGTGATGGAAAGTACTAATATACTTTTGAATAATATACTTTTGAAATAATTCTTGAATTCTCTTTTAAGCTCCTAAAAGACGCAGACCTGCTCGCTCAATATTCGATGGCTTTCGGGATTTTCAGACAGAAACCAGTAAGTGTCTACAGATCAGCAAGCCTGATATTCTATTTTATTTTAATGTAAGTAAGATGGAGAAATCATTCCTGTTGTAGGCTAGGACAGCTTTCAGTTGTTGAAGCATTTTCCAATTGCCTGTTGTATAGCAGGGTACGTTATTAGAAGTACAGAATCATAGAGTTATGGTTATCACAGTATATTCTGTTTGCTTTGTTATGGCAAATACTTTCTTGCTAACTCTCAAAAAGACCCTTTTTCTGCTCTAGAGGGAACTAAAAAGGGGGAAGAATCTTAACACCCAAGTAGAAATTAAATTCATCCACTGACTATTTTTTGGTTAGGCAGTGGACGTTCTGGCACTTGAATTACATTTGAGTAGCCCTGAGACTTCATCCTTGGCCTCACACGAGGTTCTCATGGCTTTAGTTGCTGCTTGCCCTTGGCTGTTCATGCACAGGATCTGCGGATGCCAAAGCACTGGCTGTTATTTCATCCATGAAGTGTCCCAGAACGGGTCTGTGTGACAGCGCAGCACCAGCTATTTCACAGCTGAGTTGTGGCTGTTGTGCTCCTGTTGCTGGAGTGTTCCAGAGGTGTAACCGCAGAATCAGGAAGGCTGGAAAAGTCCTCTGAGACCGAGTCCAGCCATTCC
This sequence comes from Dasyornis broadbenti, assembly GCA_013397935.1. Lineage (NCBI taxonomy): Eukaryota > Metazoa > Chordata > Aves > Passeriformes > Dasyornithidae > Dasyornis > Dasyornis broadbenti. Next base: position 153,862 of record VZRN01003784.1, on the reverse strand, counting down.
CCCAGCACTGCCAATGCCTCCTCTGCCCCGTGTCCCCAAGTGCCACATGCACACCTCTGTTAAATCCCTGCAGGGATGGTGACTCCACCACTGCCCTGGCACAGCTGCCAACCCTTTCCATGAAGAAATTTTCCCTGATATCCAGTCTCAGCCTTCTCTGGTGCAACCTGAGGCTGTTTCCTCATCCTGTTACTGGTGTCCATGGACCATGCTCCCACATAGATAGGAGTTGGCTGCCAAACGGAAAATAAGTGTTGATAATTACTTTCTTTACAGGTTTGGTCAGGGTTTTCTGGTAATGATGAGCTCGAGTACTGAAATCTCTGGCAGCTGTGTAAATGAAAATGCACCGTTTGCAGAATCAATACCCTTAAAATTTTTTCGGATATATTCTATTATTGATTTGTTTGTATTGTTTCAGATGGAATTGATACACTTAAAGAAACATCCAGAGAGGTTTTGCTGTGTAAATGAAATCTGTTTCTTTTCTGTGGGATTGCCCCACAGTCAAGTACTGGAAACACTGCAATAGAAATATTCCTGTTATAAATTATGTTGCTACAATCTAGCTCAGTTTCCCATCTAAAAGCATCACTGGGGTCAAGTCATGGCTTTTTTGGCTCGTTTGTTTTCAGTTACTGGTATGTGACCCCTCAGGTTTAATAAGATGTTGTTTAGAAGTGAAAGTACATGAGAAAGCTGAGGCAAGGGGATTCTACCTTACACACCAGCTAATCTTGTTCAGTGTGGGTCTAACCCTGTGTCTCTCCCTAAAAGATATCCTAGGATTTGGTGCTCATATTCTTCCCACTAACTGCTCAATCCCTGTTCTCCCCAAACCTCCTTGGAGATCAGGACAATTTCACCCCAGAAGTTCTGTGTTTGAGCATTTAGCCAATAATAAACCCCCCTTGTGAGTATGTTTTGTCTAATTCCGCTCCCTTTCCTCTTGGGGCCGTGCAGTCCGGCAGGAGCAGGAGCTCCGGAATGGAGGGGCGGTGGACAAGAAGCTGACGACACTGGCAGATCTCTTCAGGCCTCCCATTGACCTGATGCACAAAGGCAGCTTTGAAACGGTGAGGGGCTCACATTTGGGGTGCCTGGGGAGGGTGTCAGCGTGGATCCGTGGCTGGACGATCAGAAGGTTGCAAAAGACTGGGCAGTGATAAATATTTGATGGACTGCATATGGGAATGTTGGTGACACATTGCAGGAGTTCACCCATGGTGGTGGCACCTGGAAGGGACCCACCCGCAAGGATCGTAGAGTCCAACTCCTGACCGTGTAGAGCACATTGTTTTATGTGTCAATGTGGCAAATCACGCGTGGTGAAAGTCTTCAGTGAGCAAGGGAGGCTGGACAGAACGGGAAAATGGCATCCCTTGAAGTACCTCCGTAGGGGATGCAGAAAAAACTGGAGGATGATTGGTTTGGATAGATGAGGGAGAGCTTTGCAGCACAGCCCTGCTGAGGAGCTCAGGTGGAGTTAAAATGGCTGAGTGGCTTCTGATACCTGAGTAAGTAAAAGTATTTAAATGCAGCTTTGCCATCAAGCCACAACTTCATCCTCAGTGGCAGTCTTGCTCTTGTGTAAAATCACAGTGGTTGTCTTTTGTTTCTGGTAGTGCCAAGGAAAGTATCCCAGAGATACAGGACACCGCCAGCTTTAAGTTATCTCAGGTGTCACCTTCCCTGACTGTGTAGGCATGTGTGGGTCTATTACTAAATTGTTAATGATATGGATCAGTGACTTAACTAATGACTAGAGAACATGCAGATTGGTAGATATTTTTAATTTTTGAGTCCATAATTTCCAGGTAGTCTTCATAAATTGCAGTTACTACTGAATTTTCTCCTGGTCATCTTTGAATAGATGAGCTTGGTGATGGTGGTGATCATTACTGTTACTGCATGAGAATGCAAAGTAACAATTAAATGGTGCGATACCAGTGTTGGAGAACTGACTGCATGAGCTGGACAAAAATATTATTTACCTTGTTTTCACATGTGCACAAACACTAGAGCACTGCTGGAGAGCTTTTGGTGAAACACTGCGTGCCTTTATGGAGTTTCCAGCTCTCATCCCGTTACCCTCATCTCTCTTTTTATGCTTCCCAAATCACCAGGGATCAGTTGCCTTGTCACTGATTCCTGTGTTCTGAGGGTGCCCTCCACAATCTCCTAACGAAATTCCAGGTGTGAAAGGATGCTGGCAGAGAGCAGCAGTGTCCACCTTGGGAAGGAATTTGGTGCAGTGGCAGCAGAGGAGCGTGAAGCAGTTGATGCTCGGGTATCCCTGCCTTGTGATCTGTGGTTCAGGGTTTACTTCAAACGCGGTGTGTTGGGTCTTCCAGCTGATGGTGCCTGCTGGGCTGGGCTCCAGAGCTGTTGGTGAAGGCAGCAAAGGTGTGGTTAAAGGCACCAGTAAGGGGAATTCACATGGCAATAACCAGTGCTGTTCCAGGAACAGTCAAAGAGTGCCCTCTGGGCTCTGCTGTAGAATTTGAGATGGGTGCTTGTCTTTCCTCAGGTCTTGCTGCAAACATATTGATTGTGGCATCTGTCACAGTCAAAAGTAGTCACAGAGTGAAATAACTGATTGATGGATTTGCTTGTCCTGAAATCTGCATTCTTAGTCTTGAAAATTAAAAAAAAATAAAAAAAATAAAAGGGGGTGGGCTGGGGCTGGGGAAGGGGTTTGTTTGTACTCTCCTTGCAGTAGCTGCACTCTAAAGACCTGTGCGCTTTCTGGTGTTGGTACTCACCTTGCTGTGTTCTTGTGCAGTTCCCTGTCCCCTGGGATACCCTTCATTTCACACTGATGCTCCTCAATTTCATTGCAATCTAACCCCACTTTTTCAATGTGTTGACCATTTTCCCTTGCATTTTACCTTTTCTGACTACAAACTGCTCTACTGCTTCAGCCTGGGACAGTGTAGGGCCTCAGTGACCACAGTCTCTGAAAATTCATCTCTAGCGAGCTGCTGTTGGCTTCTCCCTTCTCTGTATGCTGAGATAAATGTATATAAACCAAATGATAAAGCAGAGATGCTCAACACATTCCGGAGTATCAAAGACTAAATACTGTCATTGCGATGCTCTGGTAGTTACGTTTTGATCTAAGTGGGGTTTTCTTTCCAAGGCTGGTGTGTGGTGTGTTCCAGCCTCTGGAGGGGTGTGCAGGAACACTCTGCCAGGCTTGAGCCATGTACATTTATCAGAGAATCATTTAGGATTTACGGCTTCATTTGCAAGAGTGATGACATCTGGTCTTAAGTATCTTGGGTGCTCATCAGCTGTTGCTACTCTTTGGGCACTTTAAGGTTGTTTTTTGTTAGTAAATACATTTAATTATCTTTAGTTTTCCCTAAGAAACCTCAGTTTTCTTCAGTACAAAGAAACTTTGTTACCAGTAAGGTCCAAAAAGTTGCTGTTTCATCTGAGCTCAGTATTACTAGGTGTGGGAATAGGTGAGCTTCACTAAAATTTTCAGGTGTTGAATGACATTGGTTTGAGTTTTTTTACTTGCTGTATATGAAAAAGCGTTGTACTGCACATGCAGAACAACTTTCAGTCATTGTACTTGTAAAGTTCAGTGTGTGATTGGCAAACCACAGGTCTCTCCTAAATGTGGAATCTGTTGGGAATAAATCACTCAAGTAGAATAAATAAATTGCACACCAGACATGTCTGATAGAGAAGAGTGTGGTTTTGTTCTCATCTCAGACCGCTTTCAAGAGTTGCAGGTGTTCTCTCTTCATGCCTGCGATGTGAGAGATGATTTAATTTGGGGGGTACACACCAAATTGACTGAGTTTGCATTTTTTGTTGTGGGAGGAGATGGTTCTGGTGTGCGCAGTTCTGTGCTTAACACTCAGTAAGGTTTCGGTGAAGTGACTGAATGTCATGCTGCAGAGTTTCAAGTCTTTCTATATGATTTATTTTTCTAGCTGCTCCCTGCTTTACAGCCAAGACTGATTTTTCTGTTTCTGCTTAACAAGCAGCAATAATTTGGAAGCTGATCTGGTCACTGTATTCAAAAGGAGAAATTAGCTGTGCATAAGGTGCTGCTAGCCTGGTTTGGGTGAGCACAGCTTCAGGTACAGCTCACGAGTGGCTGGGTGCTGAAAGGATCTAATCCCTGCCCCAGGTAGGAGGGGAAGTGGGGCCCAAATAGGAGATTTTTTTGTTTGATAATGTCCTGCTCTGACTCTCTGTCAGCTGTTATCCTCCACCCTGAGTCACACACAGGGCCAGAGGGTCACAAGGTGCTGGCTCCACTTCCTCCTTCTCTCTGCTGACTTGAAAGGATTGCATTTCAACAAAACTGAGCCAGCAGGAACCACCCCAACATTTTTAAACCATACATGTTCAGAGAAGTCAAATGAGAGGAAAAGTTATTTTTAGTAGTGCAAGAGCAAAAGTTACACAGGGAGATCCAGCATTGAGTGTAAACCAAGGCTTGTCTCACAGATTGTCTCCCCAGGTCGCTGGTTTGCTGCCCGGAGCTGTAATGATCAAATATGTGACTGGATAGAAAGGGTAAAGGCAGGCTTAGGACAGATTGGATTGGTTTGGTTTGATTTTTGCATCTGAGCTCTGCTGGCTCTGCTCTCAAAGAGTGGCTGTTCTGTCCTGCCCTGCCCTGTCTGTGGACTCTGTCAGTGCCTGGCACTGGCCTTTATACCTCGAAGAAGGAGGTGAATGGGGGGCACTTGGTGTTGGAAACAGCGGCTCTAAATCCATCAGATCCCAGCTTTTGGGGTCCACCAGCCAGCTCTTGAGCCTTCCCTTGTTGTTTTGTCACTTTCCAAAATGACCCACTTGTATAATCTCCAACCCCACAGTGTTTCTTCTCCTCACACTCTTGTCCTTCCATCTCCTCAGAAGAACCCCTGGAGCTGTGCTCTGGATGTGAGATAGCAGCAGATTAACTGTGTCCTTTTAAAAGTTAAATCCAAAGCTTGTTTTTAGAAGGAAGTTAAAAGTAGTTTCAAAAACTCTGCCTGCTCTTACAGGTAAAAAGTCAGTTTTGCACATTTCCTGTGTGGAATTTCCTGCTTGCATCCTTCCAAGGCCCTTAGCTGGACAGAGCAGAGGTAGAGCCAGAGGTTTTCGTTAATATTGACACATACACAGAGTGAGTGCAGAAGAGCAGGATGGACTTTCCAGCTTTCTAATTACATATTTTTGGGAGTGTTCTTTTAACAAACAGACTGCATTAGAATACAGGACTAAGGCAATCTAATTTGTTTAAATAATACAAGGATTTTTATCCAATTTGTTTAAATAACACAAAGATTTTTGTTCTTTTTAAACTTGGGCAGTACCTCTAGGCCTCGTCTTGAACTGATTTCCCAGAATTAATTCTCAAAACGCACAGTCTGCTCAAAACAAATCCTTTAAATAAAAGCATGACAGCTATATTTAAGAGCCTTGCCAGTTCCTTAGGAATCACCTGCCCCACTTTTCTCACCTGGTGGCCAAATGCTGGAATCTGGCAGCATAAATTAGTGGTGAGTAGTTAGTGCGAGGCCCCTTGTGACAACAGGACTATTCCATGCTTTTGCCTTCATTTTTTCTCCTCGGAGTAAAACAAAAGCTGCCTCTGCAGGGCGCTGGGCCACGCAGACTGACTTTGTAGGCTGAGGTTCTTGCCTTGGTGAAGCTGAGTGTGTGGGGTTCACGTGTCTGTCTGTCACACAGTGGACAGGCAGACTGTTCCAAACTGCACTGGCTAAATTCATTTCAAAAGTAAAAACTTCACCTTGGGGAACAAAGTAGTGCCCAAAGAGCAAAATCTTGCATAACATCCTGATTTGCCTGAATTTTTTGTCCTTTGAATTCCCTAACAGTAGATTACCAGCAGGATGGTGAGCATGACTTTCAATTTTTTTTCTTTTTTAAACCAAAGAGAGTTCCTATGCCAGTTCCAGTCTTTCCAGGTGGTAAGAGCATTCCTGCTGTTGATCTAGCCCTCTTTTTTTCAACAGGTATGACAGTTCAGCGATCAGAATTACATTCTTGATCAAACTCCTACCATTAACTTGCAACCAAGCAATCAGACAGTGCCAGCTTTGTGACTCAAACCAGTAAGATTTTTTCCTGCGCCTTCCTGTCTCCCTCCCCACTTGCAGTCTGGATAAGCAGCATCAAAAAAAGGATGCCTAATTCGGCAGCTGGACAGTCACAGAGTAACTCAAAACTTGGAGAGAAAAAGAAAACGTGCAGAGAAGGGGTCCTGTTGAATCAATGCAAGTCCTCTGTCAATTATGCAACCTACTTCACTAGGTGATCCTCGGGTTTATCTTTAGACTGAGCAGGTCTTTGTTGTCAGATCAGTGGGACTGACTACACTTTTCCCTGAATAAATACTTTATTCAGCATCGCCATGTGTGTCCCCGCTCCGAGTTGCTTTTCCCACCCTGTGCTTGGCTTGTTGAAATCCAGCAGCTCTGTTCATCAAAGTGATTCTGTAATTCAACCAGGCTCATTTAAAGCAGATCCTTCAGCCCTGCCTTCTGTTTTGTGGGTGTCTTTTCACTCGCTCTGTCCATCCTCCTCACTGTGAAGGGTTTGGTGGAAAGTCTGGCAGTGGTAGAAGCCATCTCTGGTCATTGCTGGCATCAGTGGTGTCTGGCCCTTCAGCCTGGTCTAACCAAGCTTTTCCCTCTGCTTCCAGGCCAAGGAGTGTGGTCAGATGCAGAACAAATGGCTCATGATAAACATTCAGAACGTGCAAGATTTCGCCTGCCAGTGCCTCAACCGCGACGTCTGGAGCAACGAGGCTGTGAAGAACATCATCCGGGACCATTTCATTTTCTGGCAGGTGAGAAATTGCCTGGGGATGGATGTGTGGGTAACTTGGTGCCTTGGTAGATGGGACAGCAAAAAAAAAAATTAGATTTCGCTGAATAAGATGGAATTCTCTTGGCCAGCTTGCAGAAAAGATGTATTTCATGGAGTGTATGTTTATGGATGTAGATGTAATTCATGGATATGCATTTGAAGGCATAAACTGCCTTTCACTTGCACAATCAAGATGTTACCATGTAGCTTCTAATACATGGAGAGCTGGAGGCTCCTTTTCAGCTTGTCAGAGTTACTGAGAGCTCTGAGTGCCATTTGTAGTTTGTACTGTAGAATAGAGAAAAACTCGGCGTTTTCAAGGTACAGTTTGCTTGTGTTCTCTCTCCAGCCACTAATCTGCCCAATTTTGTAGGTGTACCATGACAGCGAGGAAGGACAGCGGTACATCCAGTTTTATAAATTAGCAGACTTCCCTTATGTCTCCATCCTGGATCCCAGGACAGGTAAGACAAGTGGCAGCTCGATACCTTGAGTTCTCCCATGGGCAGGACTGCAGCTTCCCCTGCAGTTTGTGTCACTTTTGGCTGAAGAACCTCTTCAAGACCTTGAAGTCATCAAGTCCCTGAAGGACTGACCCAGTATGTTCCCAGAAGAACTAAGGGAATAAACCACCCAAAACTTGGAGAAATTTTGTGTATTTGAAGCTTAGCGAGTGTTTTGCTTAGAAAGTGAAAATAGTTCCACCTGGTGGAAAAACTCCACACTCTTTTTTTTTTAAGTCTTTTAAAAACTTCTTGAAATCATGTGATGAATAATGACAATATCTGCAAGCACTACATGAATCTGCTTTCTGCTCCTCCCACAGAGCTTTGTGAGGCTCATTGATGACTTCTAAATTGCATTTTAATTTTGAAATACCGTTTTGGCTTCGAGTTTTTGTTTTCTTTGGTTGTTTTTTACCTGAACAATCAAACTTCTCCCTCTCCCTTCAGCTCTTTCAAAGTTGTTACTTTTTCTTTTGTATGCAGCAGCTTCTTCTATCACCACATAATGCAGCTGTCTGGTTAGATAATGCTGGTCTGGTCTCCTGCTTCTAAGGACTGAAGTGTCGTAGTCTGTGATCAGAGCTGAGATTTCTTTGTAGCTGTCTTAAAGCACCCAAAAATACATCTGTATTTTTAATGTTGCAGCTGAAGTTAGGATGCTCTTCTCAGCACTTTACTTCTGGGAACAAATGCTTTTTGCCAAAGGTTAGAATCAGTTTAGCAAGAATGGAGAAATGCTTCTTCATAAACTGAGTGATTTGGTGTTTGTTCATTTTGGAGCCAAATTCACCATTCTGTGCTCATGTTCCCATAGATAAAAAGAATGGGAATAGGCTGAGTCTGTATCTATGTCTGTCCCTTTTCAAGGGTGTGGAAGGAGGAAGCTCCATAACTATCAGGTGGTAGCGTGTGGGAAGCTGCAGTTCCACAAATAAGGACTCTTGCAGCAGTGAGTTTGACCACTATACTGCAATGTTTTGCTGAAATTCTGCTTCACGCCACCTTTTTGTTCCCTAGGCCAGAAGCTCGTGGAGTGGCATCAGTTAGATGTGACTTCTTTCTTGGACCAAGTGACCGGGTTCCTGAGTGAGCATGGCCAGCTGGACGGCCATTCCACCAGCCCTCCCCAGAAATGCTCCCGCTCAGTGAGTATGAGGCCCCTTGGGAGGGCTGCAGACACCCCACAGAACACTTTGCTGAGCTGTGCTTCTCCAGCTCTCCTGATCTCCCACACAGACTCAATGAGTTAGTGCAAGGGCATGCTAAAATGCAGCGTGCCAGGGAATGCCTTTTCCCAGGGTCACTGCTCCGTTGTGCAGTTTGTGCTTTCAGCGCTCGCTTTGGATTTAGCAGCAGCAGAAAGGAAAATGGATTACCCCATGCACAGCTCCAAGGAGAAACCATTAAGTAATTACAGCAGGCCTAGCTTCCCCTGCTGTGTGCTCCTGACAGGTTTAGTGGCTTCCCTTCTGGAAGACTGATGTCCTTTTGGTTTTCAGTCCACATTTGAAGGCAGTTGTGATGTATGTGTGTTGTCTGCATCCCACAGGAGAGTCTCATTGATGCCAGTGAGGACAGCCAGCTGGAAGCTGCCATCAGAGCCTCACTCCAGGAGACACATTTCGATTCCTCGCAGGCCAAGCAGGAGAGCCGGTCGGACGAGGAGTCGGAGTCGGAGCTTTTTTCTGGAAGCGAAGAGTTTATTTCTGTTTGCGGATCTGAGGAGGAGGAGGAATCGGAGATTCCAGCCAAGCTGAGGAAGTCTCCACACAAGGACTTGGGGTTTAAAAAAGAGGACAGCCGGAGGCCTCAGCCTGAGCCCTCTGCAAGGACTGAGCCTGGGACAACATCAAACCACAGAGTCCTGCCCTGCATCGACACGGGGGCACTGGAGGAGTCACCTGACAAGCCTGAAAGTACGTTCCGGGGCCTAGACGTGAATGGTAAGTGCCCACTTTTCATGGGTTTTGTTGTGGCTTTTTTGCCTGAAACTGTTTATAGGCTGCCAAGCCTGGTTTCATCCCTTGCTTTAAATATCCCTTCTGATTTATACCTTCTTGGCAGCAGACATGTGAGTGATTCACCAGCAGCACCGCTTTGGCACAGCGATGCCCCAGCCCGCAGAGCCCCCGTGGTCCCTGAGCTCGTGTCTCACCCAGGAGCAGAGCACACTCTGATGTAACTCAATGCTCTGGGCACACTGGCTGGGGTTGGTCACTGCTGCTTTGGAACAGTCCTGAGTCTGATGTGTGTATTTTGAGCATTCTGGTAGAAATTCGTCTCCACAGACTGGATCCTTGTTTTTGTCTCCAGTCCCTCACCCTGCTGTGCTGTCCCACCTGAAATCTACACAGGAGCTGGACTCAGCTGCCCTGTTGTTAACTTGCTATAACTTCCTTTGTGTAGGACCAAAGGCACAGCTGATGCTAAGGTATCCAGATGGAAAGAGGGAACAAGTTTCACTGCCTGAACAAGCTAAACTTCTGGTGAGTGGAGTTAATGGGAATCCTTGCTTGAGTACGGGAAAGCCAAAACTGGAGAATTTCTGTACCTGGGATGACACTGTTAAAATCAGATGTAGTGGGAGAGGTGTACCCAGGGAGTGCTTGCACTGCCGTTCCTCTCTGATAACCACTGTCTCTGTGAGTCTCCATTGCTGCTTGGGTTTGTGTACACTTCAGTGTCTTCCTTAATCTCCACACTGCTCATTTCCAGTCTAAAATGACTCTAAATAGCTTTTGCATTAATCATTAATTACCTCTCTCAGCTTTCTCATTTCTGGGGCTTTGCTTCTAAAGGTTTAGTTGGTTCCCACAGTAAAATCATAAGCAAAACTCTCCATTCTCAGTCTCCATCTCTCCCATCATACTTCCACCCTCCCTTCTGGATGTGAATGTTGGAGCAGACTTTGGAAGAAGTTCTCCCGAAACAGATGTGTATTACAATATTATTTAATTACTGTGCTCCAGGTGTGTATCTCAGCAATGCTTTGGGCTCACTTACCCTGGAGAAGTCCATGTTAATGGCATTTCCATCAAAATTTTGCAGGTGCTTACCTGGAAACAGTATAAAGAGGTCACTGTGTTCCTGTTTGCCGTGAGTTTTCAAGACACAGTGGCCAGCTAAGGTTGTTTAAATGTAATCAGTCTAAAAGCTGGAGTCATAGGGAAGGCAAAAGTGCACCTCATCAGAGGATTTTGTGTAGCTTTGGGAGAAAAGTGTCCTGTCTCTTAGAGAAAATGAGGCTATTAGCAAGTCAGCAACTCTAGGAATGTACAGTATCCTCGGCTCATGTTCTCATCCTCGACTCTCCTGCTTGAAAATAAAAGGAATAAAAAAGCTCGACTGCTCTTTGAATGCAGCCTGTTAAGTAAATCTGCATGTATTATTAAACATGTAGCACTTTTGAATACTTCAGTAATTTATTTAGGCGTTACATAAATGTGATATTAAAATATGCCTGATAATCCTGACTTCTACTTTAGCTCCTTTTATGGACTGTGGAAGTTAAAGGAAATTTATCTCAGCATATGATTTCCCTTCTGCTCTACAGTCAGCAGAGGAATTCAGCTGAGTCAAGGTTTGTGGGTAAAGACATCTTTTGGTGGCAGAGCTGAACAGGCAGCTTTTGTGCTCATCTCATGTGATCTTCTCGAGCCTTTTCAGTCAGATCCAGATTGAGTCTCAGGTGTTTCTTTGTGAGCATCATTTCCATACTGATTTTTTTTCAGTCCTTAGTTGCTTCCATTTTAAAGCTGCCCAGAACTAGCAAAAGAAATTGCTTAAGGAGACAGTTGCACTTCAGGAGTTTTAACTGATGATGCTCCCCAACACTGGGTTTAAAAATGTTTTATTTTTAGTCTTTGTGTTGTTATTGATGAAGCACTGGCTTCTTTACACACATTATTTCCAAGAGGTGCTTATGCTTCCAGTATTACCATGGTCCCTTTTTTCCCCTCAGGCGTGGGGAAAAAGGCAAAAAAGGGAAAAAAAGGCAAAAAAGGAAAAAAAAACAGGCAACAGTGCCTTTTTGTAGAAGCAGTTGCTCATTGTGTGCAAATTAAGTGGACTTTGTTCCAGCCCTTTCTCCACATCCTGAATACCTTTGGTTTGCCAAGTGTTTCAGGTGTGTAGGAAAGACTGGGCTGTGAGGGGACAGGGAGGGATGTGGGCAGGAAACTTGACTGAATATTTAAATTCAGTGCTTTGTAAAGGAATTTTGATCATCTTTGCCTGAAAAGGAAATCATCCCAATCCTTGCATTCCCATCACTGTAATCTGCAAAGCCTTTGGAGACCAGTCCAGGTAAAGGGGGAGGTTGGGGCAACACTCGCCCCATGCCAAAGGTTTTTGTGTGGATTTTGATGAATTTGGAAGGAACTTCCATGCTGGTACTTGCCTGGCTGTTCTGCACCCATCAAACCTTGGAAAAGCCCAGGCTGAAAGGGATCCCTGGAGATCACCTGCACCCATTCAAAGCAGGGCTGTATTTGAGCTTGTCCAGAGCCCTCTCAGGCTGAGTGAGGCTGGAGGTTGGGTGCCTCAGTCACCTCGATCACAGGGTGGCTTGGGGTGGAAGGGAGCTTAAAGCTCATCTCATTCCACCCCCTACCATGGGCAGGGACACCTTCCACTATCCCAGGTTGCTCCAAACCTCATCCAGCCTGGCCTTGGACTCTTCAGGGATGCAGGGACAGCCACGGCTTCTCTGGGCAACTTGTTCCAGAAGGCTGCTGTGGGCTGCTGTGATTCACTGTGATTTACTGCCATAAGTTACCCACCAAAACAAAGAGAACCATATTGATGGGACCCCCTGATTTTTTCACACTTTCTGTTTTATTACATACAAATGATCTTTTATTCCTCTCTTAAAAGCTACGACTTCTCCTGCCCACATCTTGCTCTGTTGCTGCATCCTCTTTTCTTCAGCCAATCCCCACTTCTCTGCCCCTGTCTTGCTTTAGGTTCCCATCTGCTGTGTTTCCTGGGAAATCTCTCTCAGCACAGCGCAGACATGGGCTCTTCCTGACAAGGCTGTTTGTGGGGTGTGAGGCTGGTAGCCCCTCATCCCAATGCTCTGTATCCTGCCCCAGTTGCTTCTGTAGGCAGAGAAGCCAGTGAATTGGAAACATCTTTTAAAAAACCTAAATCAAACAACCCCAAACCCTCCTGCTCCTTGAAGGCAAGAAAAAAAAAAAAAATCAGTAAAAGTACTGCATTTATTTTGGTCAACGCTTCCTCACAAAAATACTTCTTTGGTGGCTTTTAGCTTTAGGCTAAGGGCAATATCTGATAAACAAATGAGGAGGCTTCTACTTTGGGGCATTTAAGGCCTTTTTTTCAGGTTCTATTTTACTGTGAATGTGTGATGTGGAATTCAGCTGTCTTGCATTAAGGTACTATTATGTATAGTTTTATGTTTACCTTGTGTGCAAAGAATCATTTAGATAAGGGATCACTAGTAATTAATTTTTATGATTAGTCATACCATGTGTGGGCATTAATTAGATGTTAAAGAGGGTCTGTACTCTATGCCAAATTTCCAAATTTTAAAATTTTCTTTGTCCATGATTACAAACTTCCTTTTTAAAGGAAAATGGGATTTTTTTACATTCTCGTTTTTGTGACACTTGTTTGCCTTTCTTTCTCTCCAGGCTCTTGTGAAACACGTCCAGTCAAAAGGATATCCCAACGAACGCTTTGAACTTCTCACCAACTTCCCTCGGAGGAAACTCTCCCACCTGGACTATGAGATCACGTTACAGGAGGCAGGCCTGTGTCCTCAAGAGACTGTCTTTGTGCAGGAAAGGAATTAGCACTGTGGCCTGAGTTCTCCCAGTTCCTTCCTCTCCTCTTTGCTGGGACAACGAGTCGTTAAATATGCAGTTAAGGGTCATAGGATTGCAGTGCTGGAATCAGGCAGCTGGCTGGCCCTTCTCCCTCCTCCTCCTCCTCTCTCTCCCTCCCTTCTCCCGCTCTAGTGACCAAATGAGAGTGTTCAGAGTTTTATTTTCTTCCTCAGCTGCAGAGAGCATTGGGAAGAACATCTTTCCTCTGCTTTCCTGGAATAAAGTAAAACAGTGATCTGTGTATCCAGCGTCCTGGAGCTTGGAGTGGCCATAACTCGCAAACCCTTCTCGCTGCTATTCTTGAATCTGTTCTGTTTAATTTATTTTTGAAAAGAGTGTGTGATAAGGCACTGAGGCATCTCTCTGTAAGGAGAGAGCATAATCTTCAGGACAGTCTTTCCTTTGTTTGGATTCCCTACAGGAAAGGTCTCCATTAACCTTCCAGCCTCCTCTTATCCAACACTCTGGTTTTGGAAAGGAGTTGGGTTGAGCCTGATAAAATACTCTGCCCCACCTAATTCAAAGGCTTCCAGATTGCCTGCGTGTTTCCCTCCTGCTTCAAATTGCCAGTGGGCATAGTAAAGTAACCAGCCAACCCCGCCAAAAAAGCCAACCATGCTCTTACGGGATTGACTGCCTGGCCCAGAGGGAAAGCTGTGAGTGCGGTGCTGGAGCCCAACCAGCTCCTTCGTGGCAGTGGGTGGGTTTTCCATGTTCTCTTCCCAGCATCCTCAAAGTGTCTCCTTACTTGCTCTCAGGATTTTGCAAATGACAAGGGTACTGTAGAGGTTTTGGATTCTCTGGAAACGCCTGCCACAGAGACTTGACAGTCAGTTGGCTTTTTCCCTTGGCACAGTGGTTGGTTTTTCCAGGAGTGAGTGGCTTTGCAGGGGTTTTACAGCACCGACTTCCTTGAGCATCAATTAATGCTTCACAGAACACTTCCCAGCCTGGTGACTTGAACTCCCTGGGACAATTTTTATTCTATTTCCGTGTTCACCTACTGTCACTTACCTCTGCATTTGGAGGGCTGCATGGAAAGCTGCTCCTTGGTTTGGGCTTTCCTTCCAGCTCCGGAAGCTGGCGCCAGAAGTCAGTGACCTGTTTTTCCTCCAGTGTCTTCTCCAGACATGGAGCTGTTGGCCGGTTGGTGTTTCAGCAGCTGTTCCAGTGGGGCAGGAGTTAAGTAGCACAGCCCTCAGCAGGGGGTGGTGAATTTGTGTATTTACAACTAAAAACTCCGTTTAATGTTCTCTTTAGTCACTGAGGAGAAAGGCATGTGGCACCTGCCGTAACTGCTGACTTTTTCTGCCGTTCTCAGATGGTTGTACTTGTTAAAGACTTAAGTAGTTAGAAATTTACCATATTCCAATTTTTCAAGATATTTTGCCTTTGGTTTCATACTAGCCTCCACATTTGGAACCTTTAAATGCAAGAAATCACAGAAAATATCTTGCATTCCCCATGAAAACTTCAGCTCACAGCTGTCTCCTGCTCATAATTGAGGTTTGACATGTAATCATGCAATTGTATAAACTGATTTCCCTTTCTGCTGCAGGATGTAGTGTCAGGAAAGCAGAATCTGATCTCAGTTTGCTCATCAGTGGTTGGTGTGACACCAGATGCCATTTTTGGTTTGTAAAGACACCCTGATGTGGAGGCTGCTGCCAACATGGCAAAGTGAGGAGAGTCTTGTGTTTGGCCTGTGAAGCAGCAGTGGCACCTCTAGCCTGAAGGATCCTTCAGTTCCTGGATATCCAGATTCCTGACTCATGTTTCCATGTGGACCTAAGGCTTCCCAAAGCAGCTCCAGCTGTCTGCTTGGAATAACAAATCCCGGGTGGGCTTTATTGGCAGCTTCCCTCCCCTGCCCCTGCAGGGTGTGCTCCTCTGTGTGGGGCTGAGCTCTGTGATGAGACCAGGAATTGCTCAAATAGGGGAAAGAAGAATGGGAAGCTGAACATTTACATTGAAAATGGCATTTTATCCTGGTTTCTGGTAGTTTGTTCTGTTCCAAGAAACTGTGATCCTGGGTTGGGTTTTTTTTTGTTTCTGTGTCACAGAGTGGTTCTTTTTTTCTATCACTTTTCTTTTGCTTTGCTTTGGGAGCAAGAGACAGAGAAAAGAATTTTTAAGGAATATGTATCCCTGCATGTGGCTCTTCTCTTTCTTCAGTCCTCTCTCTCTTCTTCCCAACCCAAACCGAGCCAGTGCTGTGACACATCAGCTGTGCTCTGAGGCTTGAAAACTGATAAGAAACTGCACCAACCAGGATATAACCTTTTCAGCTCTTCATCTCTTTGGAGGAATGTGTTTTGCTGGCATGAGGAATGTGGTTGAAAACATGACCCAAGTCCTGCCTGGGACAGCTCTCAGCAGTGAAGGTGGTGGCTGGTTGGGCACTGTTTAAAGAGCCTTTGAACAGTCACTCCTAGATGTGAAATCTGAAGCTCAAATTGCCTTGACTGGAAAAAATGTGTTAAATTGGATTGCAAAATAAGATGTTGACCTATGAAGGACGAAGGAAACAAATCCTTCAAAGGCTGTGGTTTGTGGCGTCCTGCGGGTGTCCCTTGGTCAGGATTTGCCTGTGGTGTTGCAAAGGCTGGTGGGGTCAGAGGAGCAGCAGTGCAGGAGGCAGAGGAGGTTGCTGTGGGTGGAGAACTGGTCAGGGCTGCCGCATTTGAAGCTGGAGCTCCTTGCTGCTGGTGGAGGTGGATCCCTTTGCCTGTGCTCTTCATCTGACCCAGCTTGGTTTTGGGATTTAGTGCCCTGTAGTCCCAGGCACAACCAGGACTCCGGAACAGAAGGTGAAACAAGCGCTGGCTTTCCCTGCTGGGTGCTGCTCACACATTTACTTCCCATTTCAGAGCCACACAGGATTTTGGATCTCTCTGATGCTGCATGCTCCTAAGTTAAGCTGATTGACCAGCTTCAACCTCACAGCATTCCCCACTGGCCTAAAAAGGACAGGTAAAGGCTGGGCCAAACATTTCTGGCCATACGTGGTGTTATTTTCTTTAGGCCTTGAACTAAGGTCTGCGATTTTTACCTTTTCTGACATTTGTGGGCTGCAGTGCGTTGCTTTCCCTGGTAAATCAGCTCAGATAGCACCACTGATATTAGAGCAACGTCCGGTATGTGCAGGTAGCCTTGTAAAATACAGTTATCTGTAAAAGGCTTCCAAAAGTACCATTGTTCCTAAGAAGATCTAAACAGGAATTTTCCATCAGCTCTTCCCAGAGCTCCCTGACCTGTTCCTCATTGTTAGGGGGAAGTGACGCCTCTCCTTTGCCCAGCTTGTGTTTCACATCCTTCGGAGCTGGTTTGTACACTCAGCTTCCCCTGGGACTGCTGCTGGGGTTTGTACCTTTGCAGGAGCCGGGTTTGGTGCAGGTTTTAGTCGCTCACCCTCTCTGCTGGAGGCTCTCGAGTTCCTGTTCCTGTCAGAGCACTGAGCTTGTTCCCAGGGACTCAAGCAACAAGGGCTAAACTAAAACCTGGTTTCTTTTGGGGGCATCATTTGGGCTGTGTTTGTCGGGTAGCAAACGCTGCCGACATGCATGAAATGTGGTTTGTCATGGTTTTTTGGTAAACCATGTAAGGATTAATTATGAGCATGGAGACCTATGTAGCAGGAAGATCTGTGTCACTTCAGGGCCTTATCACTTCATTTTTATTTCTTTTTAGTTTGTATTAAATGTCACTACTTTCTTCTGGTTTAATCCCTGTTTAGTGAAGTTGATAAAACGGGCAGTCCCGTGTTCCAAGAGGAGAAGGGGTGGCAGAGATGTGCTTTAGGTGGGCGAATACGAAGTTGCTGTCCTGTAAGGACTGCCTGTGCCTTGTCTGGCTGTTCCCACAGACTCAAACCCAGCCTCTGCTCTCCCTCACCCTTTCTATTTATTTATTTTCACAAATGATTTCTATAAATGGAACAGCTCCTGTTTCAAAGAGAAAACAAACTGATGCAGAGCCCTGTGCTGGCTGCGCTGTTGGAAGTACCCGCAGGCCTGTTTGGATGTGGAGCTGGTGAGGTTAATGGATGCCCTTTCTGTGATGACTTTTATTGCTGCCTCCTCTTGTCCGTGAGAGGCTGGGTGTCTGTGCACTCCCAACAAATAGAGCCATATGTACTTACACACACAGGGTTTGGTTGGACTCTGTGGCATTTGACAGCAGTGCCTCAACCTGCCCGGGTTAGCTGTCGTGTTCCGTGGGCACCTTGTGAGTGATGGCAGAAATTCGGGATTTGGTCACTGCCTCTGATCACTGGGAGTGTCTGCAGTGCAGAGAAAAGTCACTTTGTAACTGCTTGTGGAAGATGGAAGGTGTGGAACTGAAACTGTGTGTGCAGCAGGGGATGAGGTGCTATTTTATAGACCAGATTTATATGGGTAAAACTCAACTGAGAGACACCAGGCTCTAGGACAGATGGGGTTTTTTAAAATGAGGCTGTTTCCTGGAACTGGGGAACATCCAGTTTCTGAGTGACAGCTTTTTACAATGGTCACTTTCTTCTTCAATGATGGCAACTTCACGTGGGAGGAGGGAGAGGATTAATTTGGAAGTTTTCAGCTCACTGTGCTGGGAGGGACCAAACTCAAGGAAACCTCTGATCTATATACACAACTGCTGCATTTTTTTATAAATATATGTAAATGTCCTATTGTAATATTTGATCCTGGAAATAAAACAAACTGTTTTCAGTAGCTTTCTTCAGCTCTTGCGTTTTTGGGGTTGGGGTTTATTTGTTGGGCGGTTCTGATGAAAGTCTGTCCCTGTGTTATATGGGGAGTTCATGATTTTTCCTGAAGAACACTGGGGTAGAAGGATAGGGAACTGTTGATGTCAGCTCTGCGTGTTTCACCCAGGAAAGCTTCAGGCTGTTCTAGTGGATACAAATCTTCAAGTGAGACAAACTTACAGGACCTTGACAGGAAAAATATTCATATGAAAACCAATAAAAAGAGGCAGGATTTTCCATCATTCCCAATGAAAGAGCAAAGAAAATGGGGCTTTCTGTTCTGAGCTGGCAGTGTCCTCCTGGTACAGGTGTTGTCGAGGCAGAGCCTCTGACTGCTGCAGTTTTCTTTGGGCTCCTGGGGACATTCCTGTCGTGGCCTCGTGTGAAATGCTGAGGAGTAGAGACCCTTCTGGACAAGGACTTGGCAGGTGCAGTGGAGAAACAGAAATAAAGAAATCAATTTTGGGTCATCCTTGTGTTCCGGGCTGTAAATAGATCTCCACTGAAACAGTGACCTCAGCCCCTGCTACAGTCTTGAAGCTGGAAAACCCTGAACTCTTCACAGAGCTTAGGAAAATATTTCCAGTTCCAACTGAGTCAGAAATCTTTGTTCATCAGCCTGCAGGTCAAGGAACTACAGGAATACCTCAAGCTCCAAATACCTTTTGGGTTTATTTATTTTTCCTTTCTGCAAACTTCCCACTTTTCATGGGGTTGGTTTATCTGAACTAAAAATTCAGGTGACATTTGTAAGCCCTAAAGCAAATATTGCTCAGCATGGTGTCGGTGTTTCCTGTTGGTTCTAGCCATAAACCCTCTGCAGGGCTTGTCTGAGGGGATTTTGGAGAAGTCTTGGCTGAGGTGTGGCAGAAAGAGATTTGGAGATGCTGCAGAGAGGAGTGGGAGAGAGCAGAGTGGTGCTGAGCACCTTCCATCCCGGACAATGGTGCAGGCTCGTTTGGCACTGAACGGTTCCTTCTCACCGGTTCCAACTGAACTCAGCCTCTTTGGTTCTCCTTGAAGCCAAACCACTCCTGAAACCCAGCCAGCCATGGAGTTTCCCCGGCCCCAGAGGAGTCTGGGGAAGCGAAGGGCAGAGGAGCAGGGAAGTGAAGGCAGCTCTTCAGCTGTGAGGAATCAGCCGGAGCACCTTGCCAAGCTGGAATTGTTCCCCGTGGAACCACGTTAGGCTGCACCAGGACTGCGTGAGTTGGCAGCAAGTTCCTTGCCCAAAATTGCTGTGCTGATGCTTTCACAGCTGAACTCTGGTGTGAGAAAGGCAGGCACACAGCCCCTCATGTGCAGGGCTAAAATTAGCCTTGTATTATCATGATTACTCTTCTAATAAGAAAATCAGCAATCCAGGGAAAAGTGCGTCACCCTGATGCTTCACACTTCCTGGCGTGGGGTTTTCTGTGGGAGATGAGGGAGCAGATCATGTGTATGGTGGGAACCTCAGATTGCTGTGACGTAGGAAAGGCACAAGATGAGGTTGCAAAACGTTTTCTTCCAGCAGAGGGAAGAATGGATTCTCCTCTTTCTAAGTAAAATAAGAGAGGGAGGAGAAATTGGGCTGTGCTTATCCTGCATGTGTTGTCTTTGCCTTCATTTTGGAGACTGATTTGTCTTATTTAGGGATGAAATACCCTGAGATGAACTCAGGTGCTGATGATGCCAAGGTCGCAGATTTGATCCCTGCACGGACTGTTCACCGAAGAGCTGGACTTGGTGATCCTGCTGGGTCCCTTCCCACTCGGACTATTCTGAGATTCTGTGACTAAAGTGGGAATTTCTGTCCTGGGGCCAACTCCAATTTTCCTTTCAGGGGAACTGTCATATAATCTGCTCCTCAGCTTGTTTTTCCTAGAGGAATGGAATGCTGTAACTCAGCCTCACCCATTCATCTTTTCCCACGTGGCTCTTGGTGGGCTCCAGTTCCACCTTCTGTTTCTTCCTGTCCTGGACAGGATTTATCCCCTTGACAGCCCCGGACTCACTGGTTCGAAAGCAGGGAAAGGCAATGTCAGCAAATGTCACTTGTGTGGGTCAGCCTGGGCAGAGCAAGCTGGGGAGAGCCCCAAAGGCAGCTCTCTGAATTCTGCCTGTCCGTACCCTGCCAGAGCACGGCTGTCTCGGGGCACTGAGGTCTCAGGTCCTCATGATGAACACAGGAGGAATAGGAACCTTCTCAAAACTCTTCTTTGAGAACATTCATCCTTGTGCCTGCACAGCCCATGAGCCATTCTTGTCTTTGCTTGTGCCACCAGCAACTCCTCTGCCAACAAAACTGCCCCATTTTTTTGCCATTTTTTGGTGCTACAATTTTCCTGTTCTCGGACACAGAGGTCTTTCATGTTCTCCTGCTCCTGTCCCTGACCTTCTCTGTGGGAATTGGAGTTTCCTCAATACGTGCACCTTATCTGCCACCCACGGCAGATAAGAAATGCGGATGTCTGGTGACTAACAGTAATTAAGATACCCGGCAATAACAACCTTTCTCTTTCAGTCTAATTGCAGAGACGTGAGATAGACACGTGAGGGGGATACACTTGACACCCGAGGAACAGCGAGGACACCTGTGAGGAAGCAAAGTGCAGGAAGTAGGAACCACCCTCATAAATATGGGAATGTTTATTCTGAAGTTTTATTGAAGTATTCATAAGAGAGGAAAGTCATGCCGGGTTGTTCCAGGAGCAACAATGTTCACCACTCGGGCACTGGTTGAGGCCTTTAGTGCAGATGTGGTAGAAACCTTAAAATCTGCAGCTGTGCCTGTCTGGGTGAGCTCTGGCAGTGTAAATTCTGAAATGGGGAAGGACAAGGCAGAAACGCAGCCAGAGTGTTGGCAGAGGCTGGCTCATGCAGCCAGTCATCCTTCCTTTGGATGTGAGGGAGGGAGGATGAGGATGTGGTGGGCGGCCCTGGGGCTGGAGGAGGGGAGCACGCGCTGAGGAATCATAAATACTGACCCATGGGTGATGCCTCCAGGACAGGGTTCATCCGAGGGGCGGACGCTGCTGGCGCCGTGTGGAGTCACTCCCGGGTAAGCTGGGAAGTGGGGAGGACACGTTCCCTGGGCTTTGCTGGAATCCGTGTGATTTTGGAGGTGTGCTGGCAGCAGGGAGTTCTGCTTTCAAGGGTCCTGGTGGAGACTGGACCCCCTGCACTTTGTGCCTCCCCTGCACTGGGGTTTGTCTGCATTGCCCGAGGAGCTGTCGCTGCTTTGAGGGGACAGCAGGCCCTGGGAGCTTCCTGGGGGAAGGAGACCTCCTGCCACTCCCAGGGAGAGCAAGGAGAGGCCTTGGAGAGATTGAGGGGAGAGGTGCAGAGAGGCTCTGGCTGGTGAGAGGCTGGGCTGTGAGCTCAGAGCAGCTCCAGAAGCTCCTCTGTGGTGGGGAGCAGGGACTGAGAACTGGATATTCATGGAGACAGCCGCAGACAAGCCCTGGTCTGCAGGTGGGACCTCACTGAGGGCAAGAGGCCCTAAATTCCCTATAACCAAGTCAGCAAGGATGGAAATCAAGAGAGGTGGAATTCCAGGATGGGTGGAGCTGATGGTCCCCCTCAGGTGTCTTGGCCCGTCTCCACACAGGTCCCACAGCCCCGTTCCCTACACTCAGCCCTCCCCAGTGCCCTGCTGGGGCTGGCATGGCTGGACTGGTGCCCCCCAGCCCCTCGGGCAGTGCCAGGGCTGGACACGCTGCCCCGGCCGCTCCTCCCCGGTGCTGAGATCCCACACGAGGGGCCTGAGGCGGCTCTTCCCACGGAAACAACCACGGAAACAGCAGCCATGGTGCCACAGCCGCTTCTGCTTTGCAAAGCCAGAGCAAGCAGGAAAAAATCATCCAGCTCAACCTGGGGAACTTGTGCAAAACGGGCAGCAGTCCACCAGGAAAGGGGAAAATGCAGAAAGCACAATTTGGAGCAAAAAGAACTCAGTGCAGAAAGTACCTGGAGTCAGGACGACAGCAAATCATGCTGTTTTCAGCAGTCCCAGAGTGACCAATGGACATCCTGTACAAGGTGAGGGTGTTATAGGCACAGAAGAGAGGCAGTTTTGGACAAGGTATCATCTGGAGATGGGCAGGTGCTTGCCAGGTAAACTGCTAGGTTAATAAGATGCCAGTGGAACTGGAGGACAGGTAATGATGTTTTCCTAATTAAATTTATTTGATTTCAGCATGCCTGTGGTAGGACTAGTGTGCGACAGGGATGGAATTGCGCTTGGATTTGACTGGGGACTGATGGGCTTTCACAAGCCCTTCCCCAAGGGTTTTGCCGCTTTCCTGGCTCCCTCCTGGTTATAAACACTGAAAGCCAAACGGAGCCCTGGTGGGTGGGCGGCTGGCTCCCTGCAGCAACATTTTCGTAGAACCACAGGCTGGTTTGGGTTGGAAGGGACCTTAGAGACCCTCTGGTTCCAACCCCCTGCCATGGGCAGGGACACGTTTTGGAGGAGCCAACCCTGTGCTCACACAGGTCTCGGGGCTCGGTGTGGGGTGTGGCAACTCCATTGCCCCTTTGGCAAAGAAATATTAAGATTTCTACTGGAAATTGCCTTCAAGTAGGAGCAGTGCCAGTGGGGTGGGCTGAGAGCCAAAAGCACAAACCAGCAACTCCCGTCCACCCGCAGCTGTGAGATGCGCTCGGGGTGGGGAAGCCTTGGGGCACCGCGAGGCCGAATGCAGCCCCTTCCTCTCCTCCTCTTCCTCCCCTGCAGATCAGCCATGTGCGTGGCGAGGTGCAGCCGGATCGTGGGGCCCTGCCTGCTGGTGCTGGGCACGCTGTCGGTGGCAGCCGGCATCCTGCTGCTGTTCCCCGGCGGAGCAGCCAGGTACCTGCGGGACGGGCACATCAGCAGCCACGCCAAGGCCGTGCCGGGCGTCTGGGGAGGCGGCATCGCCGTGAGTACTGCGGGACACGCCCGTCCCTGCTGCCGGCTCTGGAGCAGGGCCGGAGGGATGGAGCAGGGCAGGTGGCTCCGCTTTGTCCCCCAGCTGTGTTTTTGTGCCCCCAGGTGCTGCTGGCAGCGGCGCACATCACGGCTCTGGGCTGGCAGTGCTCCGGCTGCTCCCACTGCGGCACCCGCCTCAACGTAAGGCAGCGCCGGCACCCCGAACCCAGCGGGATGGGGCCGGGATCCTCCTCTGCCATGGCCCCGTGGTGGGTCACAGGCCCCTCTCTCACGGTGCCGTGGTGGGGTGTGCTGCGTGCCCCGTCTCCCACAGCAGGTCCCGGCAGGTGTCCCTCTCTAAAGGCCCTGTGATGGGCCATGGCAGTGCCACCTTCCCAGAGGGACAGGGCTTCACCATGGGCTCTGCAGGTCACTGCCTCTCCCTGCCTCTGTCCATTCCCTGCCCATTCCGCTCCCTGCCCAGTGATGGCTCCATCCTCAGCCTCAGCTGGGGAGGGGAGATTTCCCCCCCTCCCAAACTCTGCTGACAACCTGCAGCTGCGTTTTGGATCCCCCCCCCCGACTCTCTGTGTCCCCCACAGGCGTTCATCTCCGTCGTGCTCTCCAAGCTGGCACTCCTGGGCGCTGCCGCCTGCTTCGTCCTCTCCGGGGTGGGCTTGACCAACGGCCCCCTCTGCTTCTACAACACCACCGAGCTCGGCCTCAGGCACGGAGCCCTCTGGGGTTACCCCTTCCGGGATGCCATTGACCAGAGGCCTGATGCCAGGTGAGGGGCTGAATCACCGGTGCTGCTTCATCAATTTATTGCTAATTAAGTGGATTAATTAAGGTGGTAGTGGTAATTAAGGTGGATTAATTAAAGTGGATTAATTAGGGTGGGTGGGTGCTTGCTGGTGGTGATTGGTGCAAGACTGTGGTAGCTCAAGGAGTCCTTGCCTGCCATGGATTCCTATGTGGTCCTTTCCATCTCCATCACCCCCCCCGACCCTGCTCAGGATGGGGTGTCTGGGGCACCCTGCAGGGTAGAAAGGCTGCAGGCAGCATCCTGCACCTTCTCCCCTTCCTGTCACACAGGGCTGAGAACTACCTGTACAATCGGAAAACCTGGAGCATCTGCCTGGAGCCGGAGGGCATCGTGCCCTGGCACGTGGTCCTGTTCTCCCTGCTGCTGCTCATCAGCGTGGCCGAGATGGTGCTGGCCTTGCTCCAGATCCTCAACGGCTGCCTCGGCTGCCTCTGTGGCTTCTGTGAGGGCAAGTAGGGCCCTCAAGTAGGGCAAGTAGGGCCTGGTGGTGGCACCAGGAAGCTGCTGCTCGGTGGAGGTGTCACCCCAGGTGTCACCTGGCTGCTGGCACACGCCGTGGCAGGGCACAGCAGGAGCTGTGGCACCAGCCCTCTGCAAGAGCCCCGTGTGGGATGGACAGAGCCCCCGTGGGGAACAGACACCCCCGGTGCTGAGGCAGCAGTGGGGCCAATGTGCCAAGGGCTGCTCCTGTGCAAATCCCCCAGGGCGGGCCATGCCCCTTCCCTTGGGGCTGGCGGCCATTTGGGGTTGGACACTGGCCCGCTCAGGGATGCAGGTGAGGACCTGGCTTCCAGCATCCCAGCATGAGCCCCGCAGCTGCCTCAGCCGCTCCTTGTGATCCTGAAATGAGCCAGAGAACAAATTTGCTAACACAGTTTGAAGCATTAGAAAGCAGGTGTTTTTTACTACAGCACTGGACACTTTTAGAAGATTTTTCCTGTAATCAAATGCCTGTTGTGAAACTTCACAACAGAGAGTTTGTTCCACCATGAGCAGACATATCCATTACAAGGGACTTCCTAGCCAATACATAAACATCACTTTGTTAGAATTCATTTACATTCTTCCACCCCCCTTCTGGAAATCCTTTTGTGGTTGTAGAAGGTTTTCTAAAGGGTTGTGGTGGTTGTACTCACTGAGTGCCCCAATACTGTGACCTTGCCTTGAACATCTCTCCAGGCATAACCTGTTTCTTGTTACACAACTTTGCCACAGAAGTCACATGTTCCTCATTATCTGTTTCTCCACTGGTTCCACTTTCACACTCCCTTACCTAATTTGCTAGTTAGTCTTTAAGTTCTATTTTGCAGCTTCATTCTATTCTTCACGTTGTCTGTCACCTGTCAGCCTCCACCCACCCCAGGGCAAAATGAGACACGGCGGTGTCACAGACAGAAGAGCTGGACGCTAACTTTTGTTATTCAGTTCATATTGAGGGCAGTTGAGCTGGTGTAGGTCACCTGCACAGGGCAGGAGAGGTGAAGGAGACCTGAGGAGCCGAGCTGGGGCACTTGGATGCAGTCGTGCTGGGGGAGGCAGAGCTGGAATTGAGGTGTAGCCCCCCACAGTGCACCCCACACAAGTGTCAGGAGCAGTGATGGCCACAGCACATTAAAAAAAACGAGGCCCTGGCCAGATTAAACAGATTAAACTGGGCCACTGTGGGGGTTGAAGCCCAGCTGGCACCTTAGAGCCACGCAGCCACTCATCCCCATCCCATGGGATGGGGAGGGGTAAAAGGGAGACGACTCCTGGGCTGACATAAGAACAGTTTAATAATTGAAATAATAATAATAATAATAAATTGTAATGAAAAGGAAATTAACAAAGAGAGAGAACTAAACCCCCAGACAGACAAATAATGCAACACAAACATTTCTTTATCATCATCATAGAAAACCCAGCCCCATCCCAGCTACGATGAAAGAACGGAACTCTACCCTAGCCCAAACCCTCACAGTGACTTCAGAGAGACCACTGAGAAAAAGTCTTTTCATGAAAAAGAAAGAATTTAACATTATATAACGTATTTATATAGCATAACTATTTATAAAAAGGGGAGGAAAACCCTTTGAGCAGGATGGTGGTACCAGGTACAGCACAGCTGGAGCACCATGAGCCAGCAGCCGGCACACAGGGCTGGCATAGGGCACTCCTGGCTGCCTCCCCCTTGCTCTGTCTGTTTCCAGAGGTGCCTCTCAGTTGGACAGGAGCCCGAGGCTGGGCTGGGGGAAAAAGCATCCCCACCCAACCAATACATAATTTTAAAAATAGCAATAAAAATGAGACAAACCCCGTTTTGGGGACAGTGACACGCCTCTGTGTGACGTGGCTGTGCTGGACCGCGGCAGCACCCAGGCTGTGGGGTTGATGCCCCAGGATCCAGCACCAGGGGAATGGGGGGATCTGACCTGGGAGGCTCTAGGAGACAAAGCAGCTCCTTCTCCTCCTCTTGCCCCTGTGGCGCGTGGGGCCGCGGCCACGCCGGGGAGCTGTGGCTGTCAGGGGGATGTTCTGGAGCACATCGTGAAGGGTGAACATGCTGAAGGAGATCTGCTCGTAGGGCGACCTCAGCCCGTTCTCATAGAGGCAGGCGAAGGCAATGGCTGTGCCGCCGGCCACCGGCGCGTCCTGGTAGGGCAGCTCCATGTAAGCCAGGTCCGAGTAAGCACTCGGGCCCTCGTAGATGACCCAGGGCTCTGTCCAGCTCTCGGTGTCCCTGGGGAAGGTGCTGAGGTGAACGCCCATGTTGACCCGCGACATGGAGCTGGTGGGGTGGGAGTAAAGGATCCATGTTGGTGCTTGGAAGAAGGGAGTGGGGCTGGGGGTTGCTGCAGAGCCCCTCTGGACCAAGGTGACGCTGTGGGCATCATCCTGATGCCCTGGGGCAGCACAATCCTCACTGGGCTCAACTGGCTCGTGGTGGTTGCCGGTGGGCAGCTCAGCACCTCCTGCCTGGCGGGTGGGCGGGTGCCGAAAGCTGCGGAGCACCCCAGGGAGCAGGTGGCGAGCTGAGCCCCGGAGGGGCAGCACGGTGTCCCGGGAGGTGGTGGGGTCATACACCAACGGTGCGGGGAAGCCGATGATGCTGCCGTGACAGCCATGGGGGGGCTCGACCAACCGCTGCACCAGCTGCCCCCTGTGGAACACGGCCCCGTCATCCGTGCTCAGCGCCTGCACCCTGAAGCCCAAGGGGCTGCGGGCGTTGCAGTAGAGGACATTGGATCCATCCTCCTCATCCACCGAGACCAGCTGGCACTCGCCCGTCTGCAGGTTGGGGATGAACTCCCCGAAGCGCCAGCCGCGACCGTGGTCGTCGCTGTAGAAGGCGAAGGAGTGCGGGGTGGTCTTGCAGAGCTGCCCAAAGCACTCCTTGCAGTCGATGTGGTAACTGTAGGCGGGCACCAGCAGCCGGCCGGAACGCAGCTGGATCCCGTGCCCGGGGCCCAGCGCAAACGTCGCCCAGTCTGGGGAACGGAGATGGGATGGGGTGAAGGTGGGATGGGGTAGAGGGACCACCATGGTGCCCTGCCATCTGCCTGTTGCCATGCCCAGTGTGAGAGGGCGGCAGAACCCAGTGCTGCCTGCTTGTCCTCACACATGGTCCCACCCACAGCTATGGGGCCTCTCCATCTTCTCCCCACCCCAGTAAGTGACATAGATATTCCCTCCATCCCTTCTCTGCTCTTTTGAGGTCCTCTTCCCCCCTTTTGGAAGCCTGTGGGCTTCCTACCTCAAGGTGACCCCCAGCAATGCCGCTGGGGGCTCCAGAAGGCCAAAACCCACAGGTCCCCTCCTTGCTGGCTGCTCTTCTCTCTCCTCACCCCGCCCCGGTTGGGTACCTTTGATGGTTGCACCAATGACCTGCTGCGTCAGGTCCGTGGCTGTGCTCCAGCTCAGGCCCTGATCAGCACTGGTGACGCAGCAGAGGCGGGTGACATTTTGGCCAGTGACAATCTGGTACGCTTCGGGCGTCCTGCCCAGCACCGTGATGAAGAAAAGGAAGAGGGTGCCTGTGAACTCATCGTAGAGCGGGCAGGGGTTCATTGAGCGATGGTGCTGCAGCGTCGCTGTCTCCAGCACACGCATGTCTTCCCACTGCCCAGGGAGGAGATGAGGGCGAGAGGATGGAGAGGGATGAGAGAGGTAAGGACCATCCCACTTTTTTGCCCAGAGCTGGAAGTGTTCCTGGCTGGGCTGGACAGTGCTCGGAGCAACCTGGTCTAGTGGAAGGTGCCCATGGCAGGGCATGGAAGGAGATGGCCTTTGAGATCCCTTGCAGCCCAAACCAATCCATGACTCCGTGATTCACTTCACCCATCCCAGCCTCCCCTCCGCGTGTGGCTGCCTCCAGGCTGTGCCACACACAGGCGATGAGGATCTGTCCCCAGCCCAGCGTGTCCCCCACGCTGGCTGCACCCCCGGTCCCACCTCCACGTAGCTGCCGTAGATGGTGCCGCGGCGCAGCACCAGCAGATTGGCATGGGCATCATCGGCGCTGAGCCGCTCCTCGGCAAACGCCAGCAGCTTGGCCACGCAGGGCAGGTAGAGCAGGGCGGGCACTCGGTACGTGACACCGTTGGATTCCTTCTCAAAGAGCACAGTCCGGGCGGGGAAGTGCCGGGAGCCCATGGCAGCTGCGGCGGAAGGAGCCGGTGGGTTGATGAAGGTGGGGGGAACGGCTGCTGGGCATGGCCGCGGGTGCTGGGTTGCCCTTGGAGGGGGTTGGGGTTTAATTTGGTGGGCTTGGGTCTGGGTAACGCCCCGGGAGCCCGGGCTGAGGGGCAGGGCTGGGGTGGAGAGGGGCTGAATGTGCCCTGGCAAGTGACCACAGCTCAGAGGTGGGCCAGGACATGGGGTACCAGCGAGGAGGCTGACCTGGGGACCCCAAAATAAAATGAAATAAAATGGATTTGATCTTTAAGATGCTCTTCTGGGAAATCAAGGCCAGTGAGCAAAGGGCAGGGTGAGAGCTGCAGCTCCATGCTCCCTTCCAGCTCTTCTGAGAAATCAAGACCAGTGAGCAAATGCTCCCTTCCAGCTGGTGTTGGGAGGAAAGTGTCCACAAATGAGACCCCCAGACCAGCCCAGGCTCATCGGGAGAGGGTCAGGGAGTGTTTTGTCCTGTGCCTCTGGTGCCTCCAGTGCAAGGGACTCAGCTGGCCTCGTTTCCCCTCCTCTGTGGGGGAACCTGAGGTGCACAGAACGGGCAGTGGCGTCCCCATCCCGGCTGTCCCTGTCGCAGTGGGTGAGAGATGTCCCCACATGCCTTTCCTTCAGGGCCAGGAGTGACACCACGGTCAGCTGTCCCCAGCTTACATGTCCCTACATTTCCCTGGAGATTATCACCACAGGAGGAGATGGGCATCCACTCCAGGCTCAGCTGGAGCAGCCACGTCCCACTTTCACCTGTGGTTTCTTCAGGAGCTTTCGCTGATTCAAGACCCCCCGCAGAAAGTGAAGGCACTCACCAGGTCCTGCTCAGCTGGAGCGTCCCCTCTGTCCCTCGGCCCCACCACGGAGTAACGCCGGCTGCCACCGTGGCCGGCTTTCTGCAGAGCTGTGGCCTCATTGCTTCGCTGCCACCCCCTCCCCTCGCAGGGTCCCCCCTCCCGTGGGTCACGGGGCTCCCACGGCGGCGGTGCCCGGCTCAAACCGCTGAGTCAGCAGCCGCGCCGCTGGTGCAGCGCCCGCGGCACAAAGACTCCGTTCTGGGGCCCCGCGGCTGCCGAGACACCTTGCTCGGACCCCCCGGCAGGGGAAGCAAGGGGATCCAAGCGGTGGGAATTGCATCTCCTGCCTCAGTTTCCCTCCTCCTGCAGGCTGGGGGAGCCTAGACTTCCCTGTCCAGGTGTTCCAGCCCATGTTCACCAAGTCCACCCTGCCGTGAGCTCCTCAGCCTCGGGGCAGTGGTCCAGAGGGTCCCAGCCCTCCCAGGACCCCCAACCTTCCGTGGGCCCACAGTCCTCCCAGGACTCCCAGCCTTTCCAGGATCCTCGGCGTTCCCCGCATCCCCAGCCCTTGCAGGACCACCAGCATTTCCAGGACTCCCAGCACCACAGAATCCCCAAACCTCCCAGGATCCCCATCCTTCCCAAGACTCCCACCTGCACACAGATCAGCTACTAAGAAACTGGTTTTATGCCTATGTTCTATCTCTGTCATCAGTTTAGCTAAAAGGGCTTGACAACATTCACATGGCAAGTCACAGATCAGAAGCTTCAAGGGGAAAACTGAGGTGGAGGCTGCAGAACTGCCCAGGAAGGGTCCTGGGGTGGCCCAGAGTGACCACGTGTGGCTCCAGCAGCTCCACAGTGGCCGCTACAAATGCCTTGGGTTAATTTTAGTGATGATTCCTGTAGCAGGGGACCGTGAAAACTGTTGTTAATCTGGGTTGTTCCTGTTGGATGCCTGGGCTGGTTAACCCCTGCCTCAGCTGGTAAACACAGCTGAGGAAAATCCTGGCTCTGGTTCTCAACCCTCTCCCCCTGACAGCATCATTCCTACTCTCAGCTGGACCTGCTGCCTCACAGTTTTCACCCCCAGTGCAACACTGCCAGCCAAGCAACTCCAGATCCTCCCCATCCCTCCATCCGGGGCCCTGCTGCTGTGGCAGTGCCAGGAAAGTTTGTGAGGATGGCAGCACCAAGCCCAGTGGATTTGGTGTCACTGCTTGTCACCTGTTCCCAACGCATCTGTCAGTGCCAACAGTGTCGTATGTTTTAAAGCTGAGCCAGCAGCTCTTCCTGCTCGTGCTGGTCAGGGCAGCACTGGGGACCTGGATGGCACCAGTGTGCCCACAGCTGTGCCTCACTCCATCCCCTCCTAATCCATGCTGGAGAGTTTGGCCAACACTGCAAGGGGAGCCCCAAAAAAGCCTCTGCTGAAAAACGGCTTCAGGGATGCTGAGCTCCAAGGAACATCCGTGCCCAGGGAGCCTTGCCTGAGAGCGAGGTGCAAAACCACAAAACGTCCTCCCAGGGGAGCACCAGCCTGTCCCATGTGGCACAGAGACCCCACACCTCGTGACACACGTGAGAGGCACAGCTTACAGGCCACTGGGCAAGGCAGCCAGCCTGCCTGGCTTTGGACAGGATGCTTGGGACTCCCATCCCAAAGGCAGCCATGGCAGCCATGGTGGTCAGTCCTTACTGAGTGTGGGTGCTGCTGGATGGGACACTCACCATCTCTCCTGCTCCTTCCAGCACTGCATTCCCTCATCACGCTCCCCTCATTTCCCTCCCCGCCCCCTAAACCCCCCAAATCAGGACGTGCTGCAGTGAGCTGTGACCAGACTGGATGTAATGATGCATATCAAATAAAATCAATGAAGGCAAATGATGACGCTCATGGTTAATGATTTAGAGACTGGAATGTCTGTGCCAGCTGCAGCCAGCCTGGCTCTCTCCAGCGGGGAGCAGGCAGGAGGGATCACCCAGGATCCGGCCAATGCAAAGCCTTTGGCTCAAGGTCCCCAAAAAGGAACCAACCACCAACTTGGTGACCCTGAACAAAGCCCCCACTGCCTCCCCCTCATGCACAAGAGTCCTGTGGGTCAGTTATGTGTCAGACATGGGGCAATGCACAGCGGTGGGAAGCCACAGAGGGTTATCACATGTCCTAGTTGGGCTTTCGGGGCTGTATCTTCTCCTGGAAGCTGGTCCACAGCAATGGCAATCCCAGCTCTTTCCTCTTCTTGTGCGGGTGTTGGACAGTGTAAAGGTAGGACATGTACTGCAGCTCTGGCATGACCATTTTCTGACAGGTTCTCAGAGTCTTGTTGTCCAAGTCTTGTTTGAGGTTGTACCCCAGGATATTTGCAGCCCCTGACTGGAAAGGCAGGAGACCTTTGTTCCTGATGTGATCCTTCCCCACTGCCTCCGGCTCTGAGAGACAGGTCTCCATGAGCTCCTTCTGTCTGCTCCGCAGGTGATCCACCTCCTTCTCTAGCACTTCGAGCCCTATGGTCTCCTCAATTCTCCTCCAGAAGCTCTGGTTGAAGTGTAGGTAGAGCTTCCAGTCAAGTGAGCACCACGCTTTTATCCGCTCCTCACTTTCCGGAGTCAACGCCTGGACAGTGTCATGGCTTCTGGAATTGAGCTTGAAGTAGATCACATCATCCAGATCCCAGCACAAAGCATGCTTCAAGAGGATCATGGACTCATCAAAGTAGTCTGCTATCAAGATGAGGTGGAAGATCTGCTCGATCTCCTCCAGGACGGCCTGGGTGTACTCTGAGACATCCTCTGCGTTGTTATCGTAGCCAAAATCAAACCACATGATATTCCTGGCGTAGATGTTTTTCCTGTAATCCGCTGGGTGGTAATACTCTGTGGGTGATGCCAGGAACTCGTTCACGTCCTTGGAGCTCCTGAAGGCGGGGACATCGTTCTTATAGTAGATGTAGGAAGACTCCAGCAGAGGAATGGGGTTCCTCAGGATGGAGAAGTAGAAGGTGTTGGCTGCCATCACCTTTTGCACCTGTTTGTGGGAGGAAGAAGAGGTTAGTCCTGCTGTCCCAACCAGGTTTCTCTGCAGGTGTCATGGCTCTTTCTTACCTCCAAGAGGTTAAACCGCAGGTGGTTGCACATGATGTTGTAATTTTGACCTATGGCTTCAAAACCCTCCACAAAGCTGGCCAGGAAAGTCTTCGGGTAGCCCAGGTGGAAGAGCTCGCCTGCTGGGAGGGCGACAGTGAGGTTGTACCTCTCTGCAAACCTGAACATGATGTTGAGCACAGTGCTGCTGGCTGTCTTGTGGGTCTTGAGGAACATGATGTTTGTCTTGGCATGGCACGGCGTGGGAGTGACCAGCAGCTCTTCGTGGCTCTCTGAGATTCTGCAGGAAGGAGCCAGATGAGGGCAAAGAGACTCCCAGTGCTGCACCCCATCTCCGAGAACCGGCAAAGCCAAACCCAGCTGCTCCTGGGACTCCACATCTGCACCCAAACCAGCCCCAACCCTCCAGTGTAGATGTCAGACAGTTTTCTCCTTCTCCAGATTCTCACTTACCAAAGACTTCAGCTCGATCCCCTTTTCTTTTCCCACACAGCTGACTTTGTCCCAAAGAGCTGGGCTTTGGCTAATTTGATTCCTTCCCCAGACATGGATTTAAGGCTTAGTTGTGGGCCACCACCCTTCCAGCATTAGTCCAAGCCTCATGATAGATAAATCAGGTGTCAGAGCTCACATCCCAGCTACTCCACACACACAAAGCTGTACAACCTTGCTTCTGCCTCACGTACCTGTAACTCTTGTTCTTCATATGGAAGAATCCTGAGAGGAAGCTGAGTCCCAGGCAGAAGCCGAAAATTATGAGACACCTGACATGCCTGGAAAAAAAAAAAAGAGTTTCAGTGGATTTTTATCTGATAGTCCTTCCCCAAACCACCACATTTCACACTTTGCCCTTGGGAACTTTAATCACCAGGAGCACAATTTTATACCTCAGTGGTGATAGCCACCTTTGGCCTCCGAGCCGTGCCAGCAGCTCTGGCGTTTGAGGCAAGACAGTGAGAAATTGCATTTTCACTGTTATTCTCCTAATTTTGGCCTTTGGCAAGACACAGTGTGCTTTGGGCAGAGCCTAAGCTCTTCCCACAGCCTCCTGCTCTGCTTGGCTGCCTTTTGTTTTGCTTTTCTTTTGGTTTTCTGGGGCTTTAGAGCTTATTCACTATTCAAACTCCTAGATTATTCACTAGAAAATGAGCCCTTTGTAGGGGAATAAAGACTTCCCTGGTGAGAAACCTGAGCAGCTCCTGTAATCACATCGCTGCAGAAGATGGGAATCGGCAAAAAAACCACTAAACTAAGGTTCTTTTTCAATATAAATCTGATTTTTCAAGACAGGAAATCAAATAACCCAACAGCACCTGTAATTGATTAATTATGCCCCACTTTCAAATGGGAGAGCTGGATAATGATGATGGCAAAGTCTTCCAGCACTAATTAAGCAACCACCATATATCAAGGTGTCCCTACCCATGGCAGGGGGTTGGAATGGGATGGTCTTTAATGCCTTTTCCAACTCAAACCATCCCTTGGTACCATGATCATCACCAGTGCACTCCAGCTGGGACACAGGAAGGATCTTTTAAAGGTTTGATGCCCACCTAAAAGGAATTTTTCACCACCAAGTTTGATCTGACTTCTCTCATCCCGAAACCTTTTTAAACTCTATGTGAATTCCATGTTTTCAGACATGCCCAAAATGCAGCAGATCTGGCTCAGGCTTTACACTGGTTTGAGTAGATTTAATCCCAATTTGCAGCATGGTATGATCACACTCGTGGTTTCCACTCTCCAAAGGGAGCAAGCAAGCCTTCAAGCCTTCCTCCAAGAGCCCTTTCAGCTGGAGCACACACACTCTGTTTCGAACACAGTGTGACTGCTCTCCCAGAAAACTGCACAGGGCCAGTGTGGGATTTGCTACCAGACCTCGCTTCCAGTACTCATTCCAGAATAGGTAAGACATGGCAACTCCTTGAAAGTCTGCAGAGAACAACGATTACATTTCAGGCTCTCTATGCTTCAAATAGATTTCAATTTCAAATACTTGAAATTATGAGAATATCAAGAAGCATTTGGACAATGCTCTCAGGCACTTGGTGTGATATTAGAGGTTGTCCTGTGCAGGACCAGGATCACTGTGGTTTCCTTCCAGCTCAGAATATTCTGATTCTGTGCCTGCAAACCTGCACTGGGGTTTCACCCCTGCTCAGCCCCCACTGCCCAGCCACACCTCTGTGGGAGCCTTAAGCTGTGGTCCCTTCGTGTCACACACACCCTTTGTCACAACACTGCAAGCCCCTGACCTGAACAGCAGAATGGAATTGTTGAGGTCAGAAAAGATCTCTAAGATCAGGCACAGCAAAGCTCAAGAGAGAAAGCCCCAACTCGAATGTTGTGCTGAAGTTACCTGAATGAGCCTGAGAAGCACTTGGGAGCTGACTACTAAGACATAAAATTCTAAGAAGCCAAAAGCCCCACGGAGCACTCAGCAGGGCTGGTGCCAAAGGCTCCACTTGCCTTTCCAGCCTGTGCTGAGCCATCTCTCATCTGGAAAGAAAACATGGAAAACTACCTCTCTTAAAGGTGCAGCTATGGATGCTTTAAAGCTTCGGACTCCCTTCTTGTTCCTTTGGCTTAAGCTGAAAATAACAGGCCTCTGCATCAAACTAACAAGGTTCTATTAAATTAAAAGATCTCGAACATGGGCAAGAAATATAAGTGGCAAAATTAATCCCTTTCCTGAAGCAAACTGTAACTAACCGTAACTAACTCTATAGGTTATTAACAACCTCCAGGGATTACATGAACCAGACCTTCCTGCAAGGAAGTTTTAATCTGGCACCCCGAGCACTCAGCTCCCCTCTGCCCTTACCTTGGAGTGCACCCAGGGCTTCTCATGCTGCTGCAAGCTGGGAAATATCTCCTTTGCAAATCGACTCCAGTACCTGTTTGTCTCCTCTGGCTCTTAGTGACCACGTCTCTATGTCTAGCATCCCTCCTCTGCTATAAACGGCTGGGATAGGTGAGGATAAAGGTGAGGACAAAGGGAGTGGCTAGGTGTTCCCTGGAGTGGGTGGGAGTTACTTCATAAGCCATAAAAAGCACTGATATTGGCAGGACATCAACACAGGCACAGAGCTGCCTCAGGACATGGCGTTCGCAGCAGCTTTGCCAGGAAGGAAAGGTCTGACAGGGATTCCTTAGTGGGGATCCCTTTCTCTCCTGGCTGCAGGAGGGAGGCGCTGGGGGCTCACCGCAGGATCCAGGCAGGGGCTGGTGGAGGGCAGGGCCATCACCAGGGACCACGGCCAGTGCCTGCTGTCCCTTTTCGCTGCTTCTTGCTTGGAATTCCCTGCCAGACATATTTGGCAAGAGCAAACCAGGAACAACAGCGAAACAGGAACAGTGTTCACCTACGGAAAATTCCTCTTAAAACATTTAGACTTCAAACATTTTAGTAAAAATGCAATTATTTTAGCTGGAGGTTAAGAGCTTAAGAGACTTGGCTTATCCGAGCCTTGGGAGGGAGAACTCTTGCCCCTAAACGGGCATTATTTTGTGCTTTGTCTCTGGTGTTATTAACAACTTTACAACTTGTATTATGCAGGAATTGTAGATACCTCCAAGGCTGCTGTACACCAGCATTTCACAAACTGGGTTTCATGGCTGCAGTTTGCCCTGGTAGAGCAGAATTTGTCCTGCAGGTCTGGAGGTGGGGTCATCTCCCCGCTCCCCATGCCAGGATGAAGCCAATGCTCTCCTCGTTCGGGCAACAAAAAATGTCTCCTAGCCTGGATTAGGGCAGATTGAGTTGTTGGTTTTGGTCTTTTATGGCCATGCCACGTTCCATGCACCTCCTGGTGATCCCCTTTCCCCCTCCACACATGGTGCTCCCTTTCTGAACCTTGTATGCTGTTGGCCCAACGTGCCTCACCAACAGCCAAATCCTCAGCACTCCAGGATCCTTCGCCTACATTGCTACATTTCCAGAGCACCCAAATACACAGCATTGCTTTTTAAATCACTGCTTTCCCAGACCAGCCCCAACCCCAGTGCTTACCAAGATGCAGAGATTAGCAAGGTGTAGGGTTGCTTTCCTTGAGTTTCTTGGTAGAACCTGAGTCAATGTGCTCTTTTATGGAGAATTTCTAGGGTTACTCTTGGCATAGCACCAGCTGCTGCTGGCAGGGGGGGCACATTTCAGCGACCTCTTTCTCCTGTTACATTACACACCTCAGCTGTGCCATTTCTCACTCAGGAACTGCTAACAGCCCACGGACCACAAAAGCCCATTTTTACACTTTTACAATTGATTCATTGGTCTCTCCCGGGGTGTTGTACACAAATCATCAGCTTTGGTTACACCAAAAAAAAAAAAAAAAAAAAATGGTGGCAGGCACGAATACTTGTCTTCACATGGGGGTGGGCTGCTCAGGGACCGGGGCAGGGAAGCTCAGCCAGGTGACGCAGGATTAGGGAGCTGGAGCAGGGTGCTGGATTCACTACTCCATCCTGCCTCTGCTTCCTGCTGGGGATCAGTCCCTGGGGCAGGTCAGCCCCATGCAGCAGGATGGGGAGAATCACGAGGGTGGAAGTGTAAAAACTTGAGGGTTGTGATAAAGGCAGTTTAACAGGTAAAGCAAAAGCTGCACATGCAAGCAAAGCAACAGGAATTCATTCCCTGCTTCCCACTGCAGGCAGGTGTTCAGCCATGCTCAGGAAAGCTGGGCTCCATCATGCGGAACAGTGACTTGGGAACAACCCCTTCCTCCTTCTTCCCCAGCTTGTGTTGCTGAGCACGGTGTGCTACGGTGTGGGAGATCTGTGGTCAGTCAGGGTTGGCTGTGACCCCTCCCAGCCCCTCGCTGGTGGGGCAGGGTAAGGAGCAGAAAAGACCTTGATGCTGTGCAAGCACCACTCAGCAACCGCTACAACATTCCTGTGCCTCCATTGCTGATCCAAACACAGATCCAGATCAGCTACTGGGAAGAAAATTAACTCTATCCCAGCCATAAACCACTACAGAGAAAGGCAAAACCAGTAGAGCCAAGTGCTTCCTCACTGTGCCAGAAGACCACTGGTTCTAAGTGTGGAGTATCCACAACATTCTAATACTGAAGTCTTTCTGTGAAAAATTAGAATTTTGGACAAGAAACTACTGTCACAATGCTTCTTTCTGAAAATACACATACATGTACCCACCCTGTCTCTCCCTCCTAAAAACAACAATGCACCACTATGCAAAAGCACCACTGAGAACACAGCAGTAAGGTCTAGGAAAGATATTGTAAAATAGCCCTACACTAACTGCTCCCTTGTAGTCCCTCAGGGAACTGCTCTATTGTTCAGTGAAACGGTAAAACTTACAACTTACATGGAGCTTTAGGATCTTCACGTGTAAGGAAGATGGTTAAATGGAGCTGTGCCAGGACTTCCCTGGCCACAGCACGGGGCTGTGTGTCTCCCTCCTGAGCACCCTCTCCATGCACAGCTGAAAAAGAGGAGTATGGAAAGTTCTGCTTCCCAAAAAGGGCCTTTCATGTGGAAAGCCTGTATTTTAAACAGTGATGGTCAGTAGTTTAGGGGAAAAAAGAGAAAGAATGGTGTAGGAAAAGGGCAGAAAATATAAACAGCTTCATCCGGAAAGAATGAGCTGCATCAGCCTATCCTGGTAGAATGCAAATCCTGTGTATTTCTTTTCCAACGACATCATGGACTTGCCATAGTTTTGCATCACCCCACACCCAAGCAGCACAGGCTGCCTGTGTTGCACAGGCTGTCTTCTAACAGAGCCACAGAATTCCAGAACCCTTTGGGGTGGAAGAGACCTCCAGGACCACTGAGTTCAGGCTGTGACTGATTCCCACCTTGTCACCCAGCCCAGAGCACTGAGTGCCACGTCCAGGCGTTCCTTGGACATCTCCAGGGATGGGGACTCCAAACCTCCCTGGGCAGCCCCTGCCAATGCCTGAGCACCTTTTCTGTGACAAAATTCTTCCTTTTTGCTAATGATGGCATCATTCATTTCGCTACACCCCAGAAGAGGATGATCAGCTCCTCTCTGGTCCCGAGGGATGAAGGGAGAGGTGGGGAGTGCACCATAGTGGAGAGAAACAGTTGAAAGGACAAAACTGGAGGGCAGGACTAGATACTGGCAGGCCATGTAACATATGGAGGTACTTCTGTCAAAAGCATCCATGTGGCCAAGCTGAGAGAGGTGTGATCTCAAAACTGTATTGAGAAGGGTGTTCTCAACACAGTGCTGAGCACAAGCCAGCAATCCTTAGTGCAATCCGACAGCGTGCAGCCTTGGAGTGAGTGTGCTCTGCCTTAAAACAGAAGAAAGTACTCTTTAGGATGGTTTTTCTTCAAAGGAGAAGGCTCTGGATGGAACATTTATTTCACTGCTCTGTGGAAGAGCCGAAGTCACTGAAAAGCAGGTAGTGGAGAAGACGGCTACTGTGTAAGACACCACCTTTCCTACTCTCATGGCATCCAGTAAGGCTTCCCAAACCAGTACACCTGAGCAAAAGCCATCAATTGGCACCCTCTGAGCACAGCCTCTGAGCCAGCTTATTACCTGTCTTGCAGCCCACCCAGGCGGTACAGGAGAATCACAGAACCACAGTATGGTTTGGGTTGGAAGCTCATCTTGTTCCAAACCCCCTGCCACGGGTGGGGCACACCTTCCACTAGACCAGGCCACTCAAATCCCTGTGCAGCCTGGAGAAGATTGTGGGAAAGAGCGTCAAAGGCTTTGCTGACATCCACTGCTCTCCCCATGTTGACAGAAAACATCCTTTTGTGCAAAAGGTTGTCAGATTAGTGACACCATTTACCTTTGGCAAATCCCCGGCTCTTCCTAATCATCACCTGCTTCATTTGAAAACAACAGAGCCTGAGTTAAGAGTGATAGGTATTGGTAAATACGGATGTGACCAGCAAGCACTAAGGAAACCAGATGATGAATGACTCATGGCCCTCTGTAGCAGCAGGGTGATGATGTGGTTTTGTATAACAAACCATAGATTATAATCTCTTATCTCCAAACAGACTATAACAAATAAAACCAACCCCCAAAACCAACAATGTTAGAATACAACAGTTCAGCTGGAAGGAACTTTTGACAACCATCTGGTTTAACTGCCTGATCAGTTCAGGGCTGCCTTGCAGTTACACCATTGTCCAAAAGCCTCTTGAAGCACTGACAGTCTGAAGCATCAACCACCTCTCCAGGAAGCCTGGAGCAGTATTTCATTATATGCTCTATCAAGAAACACTTCCTAATGTCCAGCCTGAACCTCCCCTGGACTGCTTTGAGCCATTCCCATGAGATCAGCACGTCCCTCTCCATGCCCCCTCCAGGAAGCTGCAGACGGGGATTAGGGTGTCCCTCAGCCTCCTTCTCTTCAAACCAGACAAACCCAGAGCCCTCTGCCTCCTCCCAGGACAGCCCTTCCAGCCCTGGCCCCAGCGTGGTTGTTCTCTTCTGGACACACTCGAGTACCTTCCCATCATCTTTAATGCTGGAGCGCTCTGGGTGAGGCTGCACCGGTGCTGAGCACAGCTGGACCATCCCCTGCCCTGCCCCGCTGGCCACGCTGTGTCTGATGCCCCCAGGATGCCATTTGCCCTCCTGGCAGTGCTTCCTGCTGAGCTGCTGCCAACCAGCAGCCCCAGGTCCTCTCTGCAGGGCTGCTCCCCAGCCACTCCTCTCCCAGCTTACACTCGTGCTCAGCATTGCTCCACCTTGGGCACAGAATCCAGCACTTGGACTCAGTCATTCCATGCCACTGGCACCTGTCTGATGGTGCATCTGTCCAGATCCCTCTGCAAGGTCTGTTGTCCCTCCAGAGTCCACAGCACCCCCAGAATTGAATCACAGAGTGGTCTGGGTTGGGGACGTTAAAGCCCATCTCATTCCACTCCCCTGATATGGGCAGGGACACTTTCCACTAGACCAGGTTGCTCCAAGCCCCATCCTTTCGGGTTATCACTCAGGGTTATCCCAGATATTATCCAGCCAGGTTGGGAGGGATCATTTTACACCTCTCTGTGAGAGCAAATCATGATTTGCTGTGAAGGACAGACTGGAAGTCAAAGGAGCAGGAAACACTGGTATGCCTAGAGCCTGCCCCTGGCCAGGCACACGTCCTGGGATCCCCTCCCTCAGCCTGGCTGCTGGTATTTCTCCTCCAGCTGATAAAATCCAGCAGCTGGGTCTCCAGCACCCTCTCTTCTCTGGCCTGTCCTTCCAGCACTGCAAACCTGTACATGGGACAACACCGATGCCTATTTGGGACAGCCTGGAGGTGGCATCACTAAAGAGGCCATTAGCAGATGCTGTAGTTGGCTTTGGGACAAGTGTATTAGATAAAACAAGCGAGGAAGAGCAACACCTTTACCTGGAAGATTTGTATCCACAGGTTCTCCTGATGCTTCACTTGCACACCCTAAATAAGAAAATGCTTCCTTTGGCAGCTATCACTGATAAATCAGAGCAAACCTAATGGGAAAGAGAGCTGGAACACTCATATACACACAGTATCTCCATGTTTGGTTTCAAACCCAGCAGTGTGTTCCTCAGCAAGAGCAGGCACCCCTGAAAAGAGCAACCACGTTCCTTTACTTGTTCCATCCCACCAAAGAAATCAAACACAGAGCACTCCACGTGCTTGCTGCTTCACCAGTGTGTTTATGGCTGAAGTGCAGGTACAGAGCTGGAGCTGCCCTGCTCTGCTGGCTCCTCAGGTGCTGCTCTCAGGAGCTGAGGGCAGTGTCTTGTAGGGGTTGAGGATGCCTTTGGGGTCCAGCATGGCTTTGAACCGCTGCATGAGCATCACCGCCTCGCTGGGTTTGCTGTACTGAATGAACTGCTTCTTCTTGAAGCCCAGCCCGTGCTCTGCACTGATGCTCCCACTGCATCTCGCAGTCCACTCGTACACAAAGGGCTCGATGGCATCCAGCAGGGAATGGCTATAGGACTCCGCTGTGATGTTCAAGTGCAAGTTCCCATCTCCTGGAAGAAAATATTGCATAGGTGAGTCTGGGAGAAAAACCTGGCCCTGCAATGGATATTCATTCTTCCACATACTCAAACAACAGGGCCTTTGTTAGTCTGCAAACTGTGCAAAAAGGACAAGCTCACTGTCCTATGAATGCCAGCCTGTCCATGCACAAATAATTAAAATAGGATCTTTGCATTTCCATGCTCCCAGTGCAATATTTGAGGAAGGGTTCTGAGTTAAGCTACTTTCAAACTCCGACTGTTGAGATTTTAAAATTCCCACTGTGCTGCATTAATGATTGTGCCACCACCGTGATGCCATGACAAAGACTTCCCCAATGGCATTTCATAATGATCACTGGATTTTAACGTGGCCCTTCATCACTTTTTCTCTCCCTATTATGTTTGTGCAATGCTCTAAATGCACTTTGGCACCAAGTCAACAGAAACAAAGAAAGCAGAACAATTTCTTCTTTTGCCACCGCGTGGGACGGTATTTGATTAAGCACAGAGTTGCTGGGTACTCCGAAAGACAAAACACACAAATATAAATACAACTTACTCATCGTCCTCCCTCCGGAACCTCTTCCTGCATCCTAGCAAACCCTCACAGCACACAGCTTAGTCTCAAAACCAAGAGTTACCACAGGGAGCCTTTGTTATGCTGTGTCTTTCAAATGATTCCTAATCAAGCATGCTCAAGAGTGTTACATGATTTTTTTGTAACATAACAGCTCTGCTAAGCGACCAATTCACCTGCTTGTAAAATCAGATTAGGTTTCCCAGCATGCTGACAAATCTATCGGCCTTTCTGTGAATTATCATTATCACTCTCTGTTGGAGGGTTAAGGGCTCACAAAAAATTGCTTTCCAGTAGGGTTAATCCCTTCAGACAAGAAAGTGGTTATCTGCCAAATGTGTCTAAGTATATTAACCAAATTGATGGTCCAGCTGAATAAATTACATCTTTAAATAGAAAGCACACAGCAAGAAGATACAGATGACCAGTTCCATGGCTCACTGGCCAGCAACCAGCAATCAGTATATGGAAAACAGTCTGAAAGCAATGAAATTCAAACACAGAGATCCTGAGGCACCCTTCTCTTGCACAGCCCTCAATTTAAGCCTCTCACTAATTGCTGCACAGAAGAGCCTTCACCTCCTTTCCCAGCACCCCCACTTACCCAAGTGGCCATAGCCCACCACATTTTTGGCACTCTGGCCCAGCCGAGCCCTCGTATCAATCACGAGATCATAGAGCTTTCCCACAGGCAGAGAGATGTCGTACTTGTAGACGTAACCATCGTGAGTGAGAGCCTCTGTGATCCTCTCCCTCAGGCTCCACAGCACCTGAGGAATCAAGGATCACAGAAATCCACATAAACCAAGTAGCTCTTGGATTCCGTGCATATACCAAACATCAGCCTGAGCAGTTCCCTATAAAAAATACAAATTCACATCAAAGAGATTTGAGGAAGAGGAAACACTGACTTGCCTTTATTTTCTTATCGTCTGTTGCCACAGTTCCATCAGTGACCAAACCAGAAGCCATGGCCTCTTCTAGGAAGTTGTTCAATTTTTCTTCATCATGGGTTGAGTTGGAGCCCGAAGTTTCAATTAAAACATAAAAAGGGCTGTCTGAGAATGAGGGAGAAAAAAGTAAGTAGATGCCCTGTGGCAAAACAGAGGAATTTAGGGCAGGTTTTGGAGCTTTCCCCACATGTTATGTGCCCAGACTCTGTGGTGCCAGAGAGGGCAGCCTTTTATCTGCACGGCACTTCACTGACATCCTGTATCTTTCATTATCGACACTTTTCAGAAAGCTAGCAGTTTTGTGAGGACAGATACAAGTAAAAAGTCTCATCTCTAAAGATAAAAGGTGTTTGGAATGGATATACTAGATACAAAAATTATGACAGATGCCCACACAATCACTGACTTTTTAAAAGTCAGTGGCTCAACTTATTTTAAAATGAGCCACTTTTCAAAAGTGTTTAAAACCAGTCTAAAAATCCCCAAGCAGTACAATGCCCCCTTCTATAGTGTCAGTGTCACTGGTACCTGTCACGGGGCAGGACAGCTTGAGATGTCTCTCAACCAATTCCATGCACTTCTCATCCATGAACTCAAAGGCAGACAGGATCTCGCCCAGCATGGCTCTGCAGGTTGTGAATGTTTCCAGAACCTTAGCAAAACTCTGGCAACCTCCAGACAGAACACAGAGAGGAATCAGGACCAAAAACCAGACACCACCCCAAACCCTTCATATGTTACTGAGAAGAAAAAAAAAATCTCAGTGAAGGCTCCCCACAAACAACTCTGGACCTGGTGAGGGACACCTAGAAGCAGCTTTTAAGCAGCTCTGCCTGGCCATGTACTCTGCTGATCCAGAGCCTGACCTGCAGACATGACTTCTCAGCTTTGCCTTGTCACCTTGGCACTCACCTGGGGACCCCTAGATGGTGGCTGCCTACTGTCACAGTCTTGCCCTGCTCACCTCTTGAGCCTGTCAGACCAGGCCCTCATCAGCGAGGGACTGTCCTGCCTGCCCTCCTCACCCTGCTAAGCCCCTGGCTCCACCTTCCTTACAGAACAACCTGCCCTTGCAGGTATTTCAACAGGTAGTAAATATCTACACAGGAATTTTAGCACAGAGCCCGACACTATTTCCCAGAAACCAGCTGATGCTGGCAGTGCAGCTCAGCGGGCTGAGCAGTGCTTTCTCCTTTCCATCCCTACTCCCAGCCTCTGAATTCAGGTGTGAAATCATTAATATCAGCTTCTACCTAGGAATGCCACATTCACAGCCTTAGGCTTCTGAGGACAGAGTATGGAGACAGCAGTGATAACTCCCAAGGTCCCCTCAGATCCGATGAAGAGCTGCTTCAGGTCATAGCCCGTGTTATCTTTGCGCAGAGAGGTCAGACAGTCCAGAGCTGAGCCATCAGCCAGCACCTGTGGGAACACAGGGGCCAAGTCAGAGCACCTGGGTAGGAATCTGCTGTCATGAACTTGCCTAGGACCAAGCCGACAGGAAGAGTCACTCACCTCGAGCAGGGAGACACAGCTGCAGCCCATTCCCACACTGCTCCTCCATTCCCAGCTCTTCCCCCTCTCTACATTCTACCTGGGTAGGACAGAGTAGATATTTCCCCCCTGTTTAGTTTCTTCCATCAGGACAAGTAATAACAGAAGATCCAGCTGGCTCTGCTTTTCTTGCTGGTGGTGGAGAAGGCCAGCCATTCTCTAAAAACCCTCTGCCACTTCAGCCTTAAATCAAGGCTGAGTATCTCCAAGACAGGTTATTAAAGGCTATTTTGACAATACAGCCAAACTGACCAGAGACAAATGCTCTGCTTTCTAAGCCTACACAGTAAAACCAAACCACACTTTTGTTCCCTGCCCAATTTTTTCCCATTAATGCTTTGCTCCCCAGCCCTGAAAGCTTTTAGAACCCCTAATCCAGGCTTTACACCGCAAGGCACTCAGCTGTAGGACAGGAGCAGCTGAGGAACAGCAGAGGGCACAGCCAGCAGCCAAATGAACCCAAAGCAGACAGCTCTGATATGGGGTGGGCTTTAAACCTTTGGATGATCTTTAAGGTCCCATCCAACACAAACCACTTTGTGATCTTACGATTCTATTAAAATCAGAA
The DNA here is from genome assembly GCA_013397935.1 of Dasyornis broadbenti. NCBI lineage: Eukaryota > Metazoa > Chordata > Aves > Passeriformes > Dasyornithidae > Dasyornis > Dasyornis broadbenti. The sequence goes on along the minus strand of VZRN01003784.1, from coordinate 109,019 downwards.
GAGAGTGATGCAGGATGGATTTAGCACAGTGCTCCAGAGACCCACTGCTCAGAGGAACCAACTCCATGCAGATAACCTGGGATCCCCCAATCTCTCCCTACCTTCTTTTCACTTGTCTGGGTTAGAAAACCACCTAACACCACCTCTGTCAGCAAGCACAGAGGTGGAAGCTGGAAACTGCAGCAGCAATAACATGCTACATGCATGAAGACATGCACTGACCCTTCTCAAAGGAGCCCAACAAGGAAAAGTTAAGAGTGGAAGCCTGGAGAGGAACTTGTCTGCATGCTGAATAGTTAGAGGAGCAGGAAGCAGTAAGAAGCAGAGGATTAAACAGAGAAGGGAACTGCCAGGTACTCGCCTTACCACTTCCAGGCCCAGCACGGTCCCTCGCAGAGAGCCGTATCTCAAGAGCCGCAAGCCCCCGGCGTTGGTGGCCACATTGCCCCCGATGTGACAGCTGCCTTTGGCTCCCAGGTCGAGTGGCATGATAAACCCCTGCTCCTCCAAGTACTCATTGAGTCTCTCCAAGACACAGCCTGCTTGGCACACAAGGATTCCTGGAACAGAAATGTTCTGCTACAAGCTGATGGCCAAGAAGGTGCTTCCTCAAGAAGCAGGAGCACAATGAGCAGATGGAACCACCTCTTCCTCCACAACGTCCTGGGATTCAGCTTAACTGCACAAGGAGCCTGTGCATGCTCCAGAGAGGTGTCCCCTCCTCAAGGCCTGGGGAGCTTTGCTATTGCCTTAACATCTGCTCACCCACAACTCTGGGCTGGTCAAACACAATCACATTAAGAGTGCCTCTGCCTGTTGTTCTCTCTTTGAACAGAGATACTCACACCAGGCTGACCCCTAACTCCCCAAACACAAACAAACCTCCTCATGATGCTGCTGGGATGAGCCCTGCTGATCCTGCTGTTATCTGTTCCCAGGAAAATGCCTGTTTTGGGGCCTGGGGCTCATTTCTGTGCCCCACATCTTGGCAATATTTACCAGACACCTTGTCAAAGCTGATGATCTGGTTCATGAGAGCAGTGGAGAGAATGATCTCATCAAAGACAGGAACGCTGCCCCCAACGAGGCCCGTGTTACCCCCTTGAGGGTTCACTGCCAGGTTCCTCTCATGGCAGTACCTGGAAGGAAAAACACTTCTGAATTTTTATGCATTTTAAGACCAAAATCAGTCTGTCAGAGAAGTTTCACCTCTACATGAACGTCTGTTGTGACAGTGCTCCTTAAAATTAAGCAGCATTTCACCTAAAGATTAAACTGATGCAAGCAGTCAGTTTCAATGACAAAGTGAGAAAGTGCAACTCCTGTCTGAACTCAGCCCAGTGCTGAGCAAAGAACCAACACCTGGGGTTAGCCCCATCTGTATCTACACAGCTGGCACACAACATCTGCCTGGAAAGCACTGCTCATATTTCTACAGAATGTTTCTGCAGCAGTCTGTGTTAACAGCTTGGCCTCCTCAGTGGGCTCTGACAGCCAGCCTCTGGTAGTGCTTTCAGACATGACTGCCCTCCTCCTCCCAAGAAATCAATGCCCTGTAGGCAACAAAAGGTGCACCTGTGCCTCAGCCGCTCCATCCCTGCCAAGCACCACCCACCACATCCTCTCTGCGCTCACAGCAGCTCTTGCACAAGGGATGGCACAGAGCCCCACAGCACCAGAGGTCCTTCAGAAGCCCAGTGTGCCTTTCACCCGTTTTAACAGAGCCACGAGCAGGCTCCTGCAGCTCTCAGCTCCTCAGCCAAACACTGATCTGGCACAGTAATGCCCATCCAGAGCTGTGCTCACACCAGTGAACCACAAGATGTAGATAAAACAGATCCTCAGAGTGCCCAGTTCTGCCCTATCCTTCTTTACCTTTCCAAACAGACCCTCCTGAATCCTTCACACAACTTCCCCTCTCTGAGCACCTGTACAGTAGCTAATTTTAGCCATTTATCAGAGCAGAAAAGTCATGAAGGAAACTGCCTCAGCAACTCCAATGCTTATGGAATTGGTACCTGAACATGTACAAGCTCCCTTCAGCTGCCAGATGACTCAACCCAAGTCTCAGGACCAAGCACAGCAGAAAAGGTGCACGTTACCTGAGAACCTGGGACACCTCTGCTGTCGTCTGTGGCTTCAACACCAGCTGGCTGCAGCCTGCAATGAAAGCAAGGGACTCTCAAGGCAAGCTGTGGCTCTGCAGAGGTCAGAAAGAAACAGGTGGGAAAGCATGAGGTGGGAAATAACAATGCTCCCTCCACTGTTAGGCATTTCAACCACTTTGACAACAAACATTTCAACAGCAGCCTTTCCCTTAGAGCCCTGAAAAACCTTTGCATGTACAGGTAGACCTGGCTGCCACTGACGGCAATGGGAATTAGTTTAAATTCTCATTATTTTGACAGAGAATTTACAATGCTTGAGTTAGAATCACAGAATCACAGCGTGATTTGGGTTGGGAGGGACCTAAAAGCTCATCCCATTCCATCGGCAGGGACACCTTCCACTACACCAGATTGCCACAAGCCCTGTCCAACCTGGCCTTGGGCACTTCCAGGGATCCAGGGGCAGCCACAGCTTCTCTGGGCACCCTGTGCCAGGCCCTCCCCACCCTCACAGGGAACAATTCCTCCCCAATATCCCATCTATCCCTGCCCTCTGGCAGCGGGAAGCCATTCCCCCTTGTCCTGCCCTTTCAGGCCTGTATAAAAAGCCCCTCTCCCTCCTTTTTATAAGCCCTCGTAAGGTACTGGAAGGCTGCAATCAAGTCTCCCAAAAGCTTTCATATTCTTTTCTGAGATTCAATCAAAACTGTTACCTGAATCAATTTGTCTCAGGAAAAAAGTTAATTATTAAGTTAGAGGGTTTAGATTTTTTTTTTTTAATGAAAACCTGTAAGTTTACCAGATACCAGGTAACTCTTACAGGAATATTTTTATGAGAAAAACTCATTTTGGGGGGGCAGACAGTGATCTCTGGTGACCAGTGACAGGACCCGAGGAAACAGCTGGAGCTGTGTTAGGAAAGGGTCAGGCTGGAGATCAGGGAAAGGTTCTTCCCCCAGAGGGTGCTGGGCACTGCCCAGGCTCCCCAGGGAATGGGCACGGCCCCGAGGCTGCCAGAGCTGCAGGAGCGTTTGGACAGCGCTGCCAGGGATGCCCAGGGTGGGATTGTTGGGGAGTCTGTGCAGGGCCAGGAGCTGGATTCGATAATCCTCATGGGTCCCTTCCAGCTCAAGATATTCTACTGTCTGTACAAATGTCATCCGCTATAAACAAAGATGAGACTTCCTTTGGCAAACTTTTTGTTCCGGTAATTAAGAGAGGCAGGAAGGAGGTTTCACCAACCGAGCGCATCAACCGGCTCGCTTACCTCGCACCGACTTCAGCCAGTCCACGTTAAATGGCTTCACCTCCTCCTCGCCGGTGACGACCCTGCCGGGCATGAGGCGCTCGAAGAAGGCCACATCTCCGTCCGCTAGGCTGGCGAAGGGCAGCCGCCGCACCGCGTAGCGCTCGCAGGTCGGCACCACCTCCCGGGAGCCGGCACAGCCCCTGCCCCGGGGCACGCCCGGGTGATCCCGGCACCCGCCGCCCTGCAGGACCCTCCCGCGGCAGCTCCTTAACCAGGCGGCCCCGCGGCTCCACAGGACTGCTGAAGCCATGGAAAAACCCGCGGCCTTGTTTGTTGCCCCCTCCCCGAAGGAGGGAACGCGCAACCCAGAGGAGGCGCGGAGGGGCCGCACCGCTGACCCAGCGCCTCAGGGAGTCTCTTCCGCTGCTCCCACCACACACTCCCCCGAGACCCCGCAACACCACACACCCTTCCCAGCGGGGTTACCACGGGAGGATTCGGGATTATCCCAGTGCACCGGGAGACGCCAAGGACGCTCCCTGGCCTGGAAGCACCGGGACCCGCCGCGCGTCCCACCCCAAGCCGCCAGGGGGCGCTGTCGCCCGCCTGCGCTGAGCTCGAACGCGCTCAGCGCGGGCGGGCGGCAACGCCCCCTGGTGGCCGGAGGTTGCAACAGCACCCCCTCACACCACACTTATTCCCAAAAATACTTTATTTATAATATAATCCAACATCTCCAAGATCCAAAAATACAGATATAACATTTTTTTTTTAAACTTTACATTCCTTGATTTTTTTTTCCCTCTCGTTTCAGTAATTGGGTGAAAGTCGGTTTCGACCTCCGGTTTGGACGAGCTGCAGTAAAGCTGGGCCCCAGGCGGGGTTTTTTGGGCAATGGTTAGTGGGACATTCCTTTAGGGATCACCCTTCTCCAGGAAACATTTAACACTGTACATTCAAAAGTCAGAAGATTTAAATCTTTTAGTAAGCAAAAATGAAGGCTGCTGGTATTTCTGTCTACAAGGAATTGTAAAAAAACTCTACAACCAGGTGTAAGAGGGCAGGAGACACTCCCGAGCCCATCCAAGCCCTGTGCTGGCATGTTCCCAATGGGAGAGTTTATTGCTGGTATCAGATCTTGGATGCTTTACGCATCACAGATGTTGCAAAGAAGAGGAGAATGTCGTACCTCACACTATTCACCATTCCTAGCAAATTATCCTTCTTTATGAGGGCTCTACCTTCTAGAGCTTGTTTTCCTTTTTGCTTTGCTGGTGAAGTGGGAAATGCTCTTTGAAGCCCCCAAAGTACTTCTAAAAATGTGTTTTGTTATCCTCCCTTAACAGAATTTTGGAGCTGAGGGAAGTCAGCTCCACACTCGGCTCATCACCCAGAGCTGCTCTCTTCCCTCACGGCATGTTTACAGCAAGACCTCCAGAGTGGAAATTTGAGATTGTTTCAAATCAAATGCTTAACCCACGGCAATATCAGTACTAACAAAGCCTTAGGAAAAATGAGAAAAAAAAAGTTGTCTACAATACTATTGGATGGAAGGGGAAAATAAAACCTGGAACAGCATCAACACGGATTGTCAGGACACAGCAACGCTCCACCGCAATCCAGTGCAGTGGCTGAAGGAGGCACAGCTCTCACCCACTGGTGAATGAATTGCTCATGAGGTATCACAAATTTGCTCTCATAAAGCGGCAGAAAGAAGAAGAGGGCTCGCTGTACCTCCAAGTTCAGGTTTGTGTGACTGTGCTGTTCCTTCTCCTCCCCTCCAGCACTCTGGCTTTAAATCCCCTGCCTGATTTCCCAGTGGAAAGCATGTTTTCCATGGCAGCAATGACAAAAGTGCATTTTCATACACGGAACTGTGGAAACTTCATCTCTCTGTGATGCAATGCAGTAAAGACACGTGCAACATTACACTGGTCATGACAGGATCCTGAAGACAGGGATTTTTTTCCTAAAACCCATCCTTTTTTCCTGCCATAAATCAATGTTCACAGAAAAGCTGCCTCAGGATTGAGAGGTTTCTTCTATGCCAGCAACAGGCATAAAGGCCCACAGAGGGAAGGAGAAGCGGCAGGAGCTGTGTTCTACTTTCCTTCATTGCAAAACACGAGTAAGAGGCCCAGTGTAACAGGAAAAGCCTTTTTTCTTTTGAAAGCAGGTGCCAGAATCTGAATAGAAGTGTTTTTAATCTTCTGTACTGTTTATTCAGCAGAAGAAAAGTTTATCTGGAAGATTCTTTTATGCCTTTCCAGCAGCCTACACCAAGAACTCCTGCACACTGGTGTGGAAAGCAGCACACAGCCCTGCACAGAGCTGCCACCAACACCCCTCAGGGACCAGGGCAAGCAAAGTTCATGAGTCTGGGGCTTTGTTTTTTGCAGCAGGGAGAAAACCCTGCTGCGGCTTTCCCCACTACATCTTTCATTGCAGGCAGGTAAGCCTCATGATGCAGGAAACATATGAAGGCAAGACTTATCTCTGCTCTTCCCTCAACTTCTGCATCCACTGTATCTCAGAGGAAGGAAAAAACCAGAGACTTTTGCTTTCCTGCTTCTGATTTCCTCTCTCTCTTCTGCTGCAGCCACTGACACTGTGCTAATGCAAGGATTCACATTCATCATCTGAAATGCAGCTTAATGAAGTTAAGAACATGCAAGCATGGCCCATTAAAAACAAACAAGAAGACATATTAGAACATTCCTGAATGGTCTTCTTCAACAGCAGAGCCACACCATATGGGAACAAAGAGTGTCTTCATGGAGCCTTTCCCTAAAACCTGATTTCCTGATTTACCCAGGTGCCACAGAGGCAATCACAGCTAACAATTCAGGCCTTCATCTTATTTTGGGAATAAATCCGACCTTCTCTTTCCAAGAATACTGTAGGTTTCATCTTCACAGTGACGTACTTAAAGGCTCTTCAGGGAAATGGAAAAAGCCAGGAAAGGCAACACCCTCTCTCAGTATTATTGTGCAAGACTAACATAAATAAAATCTCCGTGGCAAAGGGATTTGGGACCCCCTTCCAAAGTCATTGTCTTAGGAAAGAACAGGAATTTCAACTGGCCACTGGATAGTTAAGATAGAGGATAGATTAACAAAATATAATCAAAGGTAATATTACAACATGAATGAAGGAATATATTAAATTCTTCTTGCCTCAGCCATGTATTCCCCTCTACTCCTTACTTCTTTTTCTTTCTTTCCTGAACACAACGAGGACAAAACCTGTAGGGAAAGAGGCAGTTATTAACAACACAGAGCCCAAGAACTGCTTTTAACATTTGTGCACAATTAAGCCTGTTTCTGACAGACAACTCGTTAATTTGATTAAAACAGTCCGTTTAAGATAAAACTAACAAGCCCATGATCCTTTCCAAGATGAGCACACGCAGAAGTAAAACCCTGAGAAGTGTTCCAGATTTGCCTCCAGAAGTCAAACAAATAGGCACCTGTCTCTCAGTTTTAAGCACAGCCACAACTAGACAATACTGCAAACCTCAGATGTCACATGTCCATGCTTACACAAGCCTCACGTCTAAATCTGTTCTGTGTATCACGCAGTTTTATTCCCACCAGAACCTAAGACTTCTGTGGAAATGGATTTTAAGAAGAAGGTTCATCTTGTACCTTCTACCCTCAAACACAATCCCAATCACAGAGGATGCAAACCCTCTGAGGAGAAAAGCAAAATTCCTCTGTCAGGGTCACAACAGGGTTTTAATTCCTATTGAGGCAAATTGCAGCCTAATAAAAATCCCAGAGCTGAATGCTGTCACACTCACCATTTCCCTTTCGGTTTGGTGGTCAGGTCCACACAAGCAAAGTGGAACCACTCGATTGGGCACTGCAGAAGAGAAAGGAAAAACGCACAGAGGAGATTCTTAGTGACTCACAAACATTCCCACCATCTGGTATGGCCTAACTGAGCAAGGACCCCCTCCTTGGACTGTTGGACTTGGACAGGGTTGGAAGGGAATAAATATCCAAAAATAAATCATCTCTCAAGTGCTTACATCTGGGTTGTCACAGCCAATCATCTCTCCATAGGACACCTGGTGACACAGGCAGTAGGTGGGCTCGTTGGGATCCACTGGCATGTCCAGGACATCCGAGGGATGCACTGACAGGATGGTATCAGCAAACTCCGACCTGCGGGCAACGACAGAGTCAGGACAAAACACTTCCCAGCTGCAGACAACACCGTGTTACAAGGGCATGGCTTCCCACTCAAGAAGGCAGGGTTAGACGGGATATTGGGAAGAAATTCTTCCCAAGGGTGGTGAGGCCCTGGCACAGGCTGCCCAGAGGAGCTGTGGCAGCCCCATCCCTGAAGTGCTCACAGCCAGACTTGGAACAACCCAGGCTGGTGGAAGGTGTCCCTGCCCACGGCAGCGGCTGGAATGGGATGAGCTTTAAGGTCCCTCCCATCCCAAACCATTCTGGGATTTGACGTTTCCAAGATTTAAAACTTGGGAAAATTAGTGTTTTACAGTATCTTCCCCAAACGACCTTGGCCCTGTTATAGAGTTTATATTACATTACCACAATCCAGGAATTAAAATAGTATCAAAGACAGTATGACTAGAAAAGATTAAAAGAGGGATTTTCAGATGCCACAAGCAAAGTAACAAAATCATCATACAGATCAGTTCTGGTTGTGGGTAGAATAACCTGTTTGGGTTTTTCCCCCAATCTGTTTTAATAGACATTTTTTCCTCATTGCCAGGCATGAGTGAACCCTCTTACTCTGACAGGAATGTGTTGATGTCAGTCCATAGAAACTATTTTTAGTTTCCTGCCCCTCCATTAAGCCAACTGAAAATATCAAAATAAACAGAGCCCCTATAATACAAATCACATCTCAGAGAGGGGACATGCTTTCCTCCTTGCCTCTCAAAACCAAATCAGACTGTTCAAGGCTACCTAGGACATGATCCTTTGAATACAACCCCCAGAATTCTCCAAGGTTTCCAGAACAACAGCACAATATCAGTTTCTATCCTGATGGACAAGTGCGTTTCTTTTTACCATCAAGACCACAAGTGACTGTTAAAAATAGCCGTGACAAAAAAATCAAAGCTATTTTCTCCCAGCTTGCCAACAGCAACAGGGAGGCCGATCTTGTCCTTCCAGTCAGTGTTCCAAGCATGCTGAGCTTCCACATGCCAACCAAGGAGTTAATTAACAATGCTGGCTTGTCCTAAGCAGGACATTAATTAAATGGAGTAAGACCAGAACACTCCTAACATCGCTCACCATCCAGACACGAGTCATAAAAAAGGTAACACGAGCTTGTGGAAAATTCATGAAGTGTCAAACCCAAGGCCCTGGACCCGTGCCTGGCTCTGCCTTACCCTCCTTTGAGCTTCTTTTTCTTTGGTGTATCTTCTTCAGATGTTCTCCTGCCTCGACCACGAGAGCTTCTTTTGTCTTTCTGACTTCGTCCCTCTAGAAAGGAAAAACCCCACCACTGTTTCAGCCTGTCTGAGTGGCAGAAACATCCCCAGATATTGGGGATTGTTCTTTTGATGCAGTAGCTGTCTTGAAATCCCTACTTCATACGTAATTGAATAATCCTTATTATATATGTAATTGAATATGCTGACTGAAATGCATTTTAAGCCACAAATACACCAAATTGACAAGGAGAACTGAGCACCAAACTCTTGTGTTTGCAGTTTAGGCAATAAAGCGCTGCAGTGTGTCAGCACAAGCCATAAACAGCATCACACTTGATTAGACATGCAGTAATTTTTTTAAATCTCAGTATGTTTTTAACCACAGTTAATAGGTTACTCAATAACAAATATAACTTTTATCTCCACCTCCCTGCTCCTACCCCTCATTTCACAGATCAAAGGCATAAAGCTGTGCTGTGCTGCTGTATCCACACTCAAATGTCACTGTAATCACCCAATATTTCAGTCTATACTACAGAAATTGGTATCTTCCTTAAACTCCTAATTTTTCCTGCTTTTTCCAGCTTGATTAGTATCCAAATTCTGGTAAAAGGAGGGGAAAAAAAA